>CM045988.1:11170125-11770125 GCA_025175895.1 Wurfbainia villosa | reverse complement strand
AAAGAAAATACCACAAGTTGATATAAAAGTCTGATATTCAGTCATCAATGATCGTTCGTGACTACCAATGACGTGCAATGCTTTTCGGGATTTCTGATTTCTGGACCGAATTTCAGAAATGCGTTAAAAATTCCAAAAAATTAGAAAAATCATGAAATTTGGGGAACACATTTCTTTTAAGTATATCTATCAGTGAAAAATAGGTTTTCATGAAAAATCATTATATTTCCACGTATTTTCCAAAAATCCATAAGCTTTAAAAACTACTAGGTTTTTGATCATAAGAGTATCCATTTTAACACCTAGTCTTGCTTTGAATTGTTTCAAAACATGAATACTTAGATTTTAGATTATGAAATTGTTTTGAAAACATATGAAATATCCAACCATGATCTTTGGGCAATATGTCTATAAATTAAACATAAGTCTTCCCCATGATTGGTCTATTATTGCTATTTTGATACTATAAATGACCATCTAAATGTCATAGGCATTAGTGGGCATTTGTATCATCCTAACATCTCACTCATGCTAAGTTTGCAATCAAGTTAGCCTATAGTGAGTGTGAGATGCATCCTAGGGGGTATTTGTATATACTTAACCCTTGTATTCATGCAATTCTATCATGGTTAAGTATCAACCCAACAACCTACATGATCATAATGACATATATGAATTAATTTCACATTATGATCATGTAATACATGTATTCATTAAATAATAATCATGCATTAGATATTATATGATGATAATAAACAAAGTATCACCTAAAGCATGATTCAACCCTATTTCTCATGATTACGTGCCAAATATTAAAATCATAAATCATGATTTCAAACATACATAGTAATTATATTAATCATCATGATTTAAGCATTATTATCTATTTATGGGCACGTTATCATCACCCAACACTATTCTAAAAATGTTGTCCCGCCATCCTAAGTCAACCAAAATATGATATAGGTCAATTCCATATGGTTGACTACCCTAGGGTTTTCCTAACCCTTAAGGATGGATTTTGGAACCCAAAATAAGTTCTTTCCTATTGGGTTCACTAAGTATTCCTTGGGAATCCATTTCCTAGCTATTACTCTCTTCTTATCTTGTCCCCTAGCAATTAGGCATTTATAGGCCTTTTTATTTTTTTTTTTCTTTGTATCCTAGGCCCTTTTTGTTGAAGCTTGCCCTTTGGCTCCCTATAATCATGTTCAATGTGTTGGAGCCAATAGTGAATTTCTCTAGGGCTTTTGTCAAATAGTCTACCTTTTCCCTTAAAGTCCTATTTTCCTCTATGCATGCATCATTAACATCCAAAGGCATATAGTCATGTGAACATGCATCATTTAAGCTAGAAGAAATATCATTATTATTTAAGCATGCATTTTCTAGCTTATTTTCTAATGCCTTAATTTGATCAAGCATGCTTTTATTTTTCTTTTTCATTCCAAATAAGTCCCTAGTTAAACTAGAAATTATGGAAACTATTTTCTTAGGAGAGGCATTTGTTACCATAGTTTCCATGTCTTCTTCTTCTTCTTCGGATGAGGAGGATGTAGAAGCTCCCCCTTCACTTGAGCTCTCTCCACTTGAGCTTGATTCTTCATTTGAGGAGGAGGAGGAGCAATCCGAGTCATGAAGAGCCATTAGTGCTAGGTTGGAATAGACATGCTCTTCGTCTTCGGATGAGGATGAGGAAGCAAGGTCATCCCATGTCTTTGCTTTGAGAGCCATGGCTTTTCCTCTTTCCTTGGCCTTCTTTTCTTCTTCCTTTTTCTTCTTGCTCCCCTTCTTCTTCTTCTTTTCTTCCTTCTTTTTCCTTTCCTCTTTGCTCTTGTTTAGGAGGGGACAATTGTCCCTTATGTGTCCCTCCCCTTGACAATTGTAACAAATGATCTTCCCCCTTGATCTTCTATTCCTATCATGAGATTTATCAAATTTAAAATTCTTAAATGCACGCCTTACCTTCCTTACCATGTAGGCTTCTTCCGTGCTATCCATGGAGGAGGTAGAAGCTTCATCATCGGAGGAGGAGGAGGGGATCTCTATCTTTTTCTTCCCCTTATTTGCCATCAAGGCTACTCCTCTTGAGGGTTGTATTCTAGGCTCTTCTTGTATTCCTTCAAGCCTAGTTTCGTGGAGCTCCATTGTTGAGAAAAATTCCTCCAAGGTACTTTTTTCAAGTTCTTGGAGATGTAAAACGAATCCACCATGGAGCTCCATCTTGAGGACCGGGGAAAGGCATCTATGGCCTTCATTACCATATCCCGGTTGGAGAGCTTTTCTCCTACACTTGTTAGCCCAATTAATATTTCTTTAAATCTAGAATGTAGGGAAGTTACCTTTTCTCCCTTTTCAAGCTTAATATTTGATAGTTGAGAGCGGAGGAGATCCCTTCTTGCTAGCTTGGCTTCCGAAGTGCCTTCATGAAGTTCAACTAGCTTCTCCCACATCTCCTTAGCACTAGAACATTCCCCTATCCTATTGACTTCTTGTTGGGGGAGTACATTGTATAGGTGGTGCTTGGCCTTTGAATTTGCCAAATATTCTTCTCTTTGCCTCTTGCTCCACCTTGATTTCTCCAATGGCTCCCCATTTTCGTTCCTAGGCAACTCGAAACCGTTTTCCATTATTAATAGAATTTCAAAGTCGGTTTCGAAGAATACCTCCATTCTTTTTTTCCACCAAGAGAATTCACCATCAAACTTCGGTGGGTGGATGTTTGAGCCGGCCATTTTTGATGTAGAGCTTGTTGCGGCGGTTAGTCCGGTGACAAGCTTTCCTTGCTCTGATACCACTTGTTGAGGATCGATTGGCCGACTAGAGGGGGGTGAATAGCCCTCTTCGTTGGATGTCGTATTTTGCTCGTCTACAAAATGTTAGCGCAAGCGGAATATACAAATGTAAATAAAGACAAGCAAAATATAAGCAAGCAATACAAACACCGAGATGTAACGTGGTTCACGGCTACGCCGCTAATCCACGGTCCGATTCGTCCACGGTGAATCACTCCGCAATCTATCCTCTAGATCTCTCCTTTGCACAAAGCTAGGTGGAGGTAACCTCTTTTACACAAAGATCACTCTTCTACAATGGAATGAAGATTAGAGCAAGTAGAAGAGTGGGAAATCGTTTAGGGCACTTTGGGAGAAGGCTGCTCAAGCATTAACCTCCCAAAGCCCCATCCTTCCTTTTATAGAGGAAGAGGGTTTCTTTTGACACAAGATCGGTTGATGCCCTCGATCGGTCGGTCCGCTGTGCCCAATAACGGCCGCTTTCCACGCTTGGATATCATCCAGCGATCGCATCGATCGACCGATCCTACCATCATCGATCGTGATGCTCGATCAGTCGAGTGCTCAATCGAGTCGACTCCATTCGTGTCTGCAGGTGCCATCATCGACTACCATTCCTCGGCGCGATCGATGTCGACATCGATCGCCGACCATGGTAGTCGACCGAAAGCACTAAAGCGGTATTATACCCGATCGACCCATTGACTGAGATCACCAACATGTCATTCGGCGATCGGCGTGGTGTCGGGAAAACCCATCCGACACTTGGCCAAATGGCCAAGTTTCACCTAAGAGCTACCCTTCCCGGGTTACATTCACTCACTCATCCTCTGAGTCCTCGCTCAAGTTCTCTTCGCTCTCGCACGCCCCTCAAAGATCAGCGACGACTCTACAATGCTCCTTCGCATCTCTTGCCTCGAAGTCTACTTCCTCCGGCTTCACTCCAAGCTTCTCGTCCGGCGGTCCCTCGGATGCTCCAAGCGCACGGCTTCTGCAAAGCTATCCTTCACCGACTCAATGCACGAGTCATGAGATGTGAAACTCGCCACGGCTCCATGTGCGAATTACTAAGTCCTGCACGACTTCAACGCACATATCAAATCAACATAACACACTAACTTAAACCCTTTGCCACACCATCAAAACCATATTATGGCAAGAGATTGCCTTAACACATGGGTATACATCTCCTCGCAAGGAGTGGTGAACCCTTTATAGGTTATTCAAACACCTTCGATCACTTCATCTTATACCCAATCATCCCGGGTCCACATCTCCTCAGAGATGCTTGCTTAAGATGTCAAAGCATAAGTCTTTATGATCAAGATGACTTGAATACAGCAAGTCAAAGGAACATCGCACTTAAGCTGTAGTAAGAACTTCATTGGCATATCTATATATGCAGAGAACCATATGAAGTCTTACGGTTGGTCACTCCAATGAACTAGTTAGCATAACTAGCATGCACGATTAACTCCGGACATCACAATGTCTCCAGCCTGTGAGAATCAGCTACTTGGATACACCAAGGAGTATACGTCATGCTAGTCTCGAAAGAATCGATGGTGTCCAAATCCATCAATTCATCGACTAGGGATAATTCCGATACATCACAATTTCACATGTAGAGACACTCACTAGTTGTGATCCAATCACAAATTCTCTCATGTTGTGAATCGTAATGTGGGCATTCAGTAAATGAGTTTAAGATCTAATCAAATACATGAAAACATGTATACTCAAATAGTGAATCTTCATTTATCATATAAATGGTTCAAACATAAGGCGATTGCCTTAGGACATCTCTCATATATTACTAACAATAGCATCAATAAGCATATGCCAATAATCATGATGTCATGACAATAAATATAAACATAAATACAACATGACATTGAGAGATAAATCTAAGATATCATGCAATTTTATATTATAAAACTAAACATGATGTCATGCCATGGTAAATGGCAATCAAATCTTGGCAAATAAAACATAAGGCTTAAAAATACCTAAATTTTAATATTAGTTGTCATTTGTTTGGATTAATTCCATTTTGCCATATTAAAACCTATCTCCCAAGTGTGTCAAAACCCAAAATGGCACACTATGACCTCTAAACCATAATTGTGCCAATTTGATTGATTTTTCAATTTCCATGAGTTATATTGGCACATCATAAAATCCTTTAGGATTATGATCAAAACTTATTTCCAAGGTATCCCAAAACCTTGAAAAATGTCCTAGGTGTCAACTTTGCTATTGGAGCTCCTTGGGTTTACTAGGTATTCCCTAGGGATGACTTCCCTAGATACCCTCCTAATGACCCTTCTAGGCTTAGAAGACTTGGTCATTTGGGTCTTGCCTAGGTTAACTCTAGGGGTGACTCCCCTTGTAACCTTCTTAGTGGCTTCCCTAGGTTTCCTTGAAACCTTAGCCACTAGGCACATACCATGGTTACCCTTAGGGATAACTTCCCTAGTAACCTTGGCTCTCCTAGACCTAATACTAGTTCCATAATCGAATGGATCATTGTGATAGGTAGGCTTATCTACCTTGGACCTTGGCTTGTAGCTGAAACCCTTCTTTCCCATAGATGAGCCCTCCTAGACTCTAGGCTTTGATCATTTGACCCCTTAATTTGATTTTGCATCTTCCTAAGGGTCTTTTCTAGTTTTTAAAGCCTTGACCTCAAGGCTTGGTTCTCCAACTCCAATTGCCCAATTTTTGAATTTTCATTTTGTCTTTGGTCATTACCATTTCATCTAAGCATATGCCTACCCTTCTTAGGGTTAATGCCTAAATGGTTTTCTACCCTTTTAATGGGCTCCCTAGGTAGAATGGGTCTAGAGTTATTATTCCTAGGTTTGATCATAGATAAATTAACATGCTTAGCACCTAAATAATAAAATCTATTATTTCTACTAGCATGCTTTTCATGAGCAATATCAAGAGTACTAAAAACATGCTTTTTAACCCTAGAACTTGAAGGTGCATTAATATATGATACCTTAGGGTTTGCTTTAGAAGCTCCACCTACATTTGATGCTTCTTCTTCAACCTTGCTAGGCTTCCTCCCCCTAGGGCATTGACTTCTATAGTGGCCCCATTGTTGGCACTTGAAGCACACCACGTACTCCTTGCTCTTAATGGTTGGGGCTCCGGTCTCCTTAGCCTTTGACACGACTTGTGTCGTCTTCTTGACCCGTTTAGGACACTTGCTCTTATAGTGCCTAGGTTCCCTACACTCAAAACATATTATATGATTCTTAATTTTAACTACAATGTTTGAGTTACCTTCCATGGTAGGGAAGTTTTGAACTTCCTCTTCTTTTTGACCAGAAGTTGATGGTTCATGTTCTTCTTGCTCCGGCATGGGGAATGGTCTCTCCTCCCCCTCAATTCTAAAGGTGGAGGCTTCTTCTACCTCTTCCACCTCTTCCGATCCGGATGTTGATTCTCTATCAACGTTCAATTCCTCAAGCTCTTGTGGTGAAGATGATGTGATCTATTCTTCTTGAGCTTGAGAGGATGAGCACTCCACCTCGGACTCCTCCACGGACTTCTCCTCTACTTCATGAGTCGGTGATGGACCTTCATGGAGCTTTGCCAATTTTCTCCAAAGCTCCTTGGCATCTTGATATTCACCTAGTCTAGACAAAATATCATTAGGTATCAAACCTTCTAAAAGTTTTGTTACCTTAACTTCGGTCTTGAACTTTAGGCATTGCTCTAGGGTCCACTTCTTTAATTTGAGGACATCCCCCTTCTTATCCTTAGGGGGTTCGAAGCCTTCCATGATGATAAACCAATCTTCTATGTCCATCATCAGGAATGTCTCCATTCTGACCCTCCATGCCAAAAAGTCTTCTTGATCGAATGGTGGAGGAATGTCGATGGCGTACCCCAATCTGTCCATGACGGAATTCGATCGTGCTTGTCTATGATTGTTAGTACACAGTGGAATATAGAAATACACAATAAAATACAAGCACAACAAAACATGTGATATAACATGGTTCGGAACCTTAGGGTTCCTACTCCACGGGTTGGGCTCGAATGAGCTTTGGCAATGCAAACACCACCACTAATCAAATACACTCCTCGACAACAAGTCAGAGGCGGAGAAACCTCGTATAAGGATTACAAAATAAATACAAGCAAATACAAGGATGAAATGCAATACAAGTAAAGGAAATCACTTTACAAGAAAACTTTGATTGTTTTCTTTTAGTTGCTTGAGAAGAGCCTTGAAGGTCTGGATTATAGTAGAAAATCTCCTCCAAATTGCCTCAAAGAACCATGGCAAAATCCTCCTCGACAAGCATCTTTTATAACCTGATTCTGTGCCTGGTAGTCGACTACCATAAGGCCCTAGTCGACTACCAATAGTGTCATTGTCTCACAATGGACTTAATCCATGTCGGAATTTAAGCCAACGGATACACTCGCAGTCGACTGCCATGACCCATCAGTCGACTGTCAAGCCCGTAGTCGACTGACTAGTCAGCTATCGAGCGTTATGCTCCCACAACCTTGACCAACAGTCGACTACTCAAGCCATCAGTTGACTGCCCAATACTGGTAGTCAACTGCCAAGGCTATTTGCCGCAGTCGAACACTAGTCAACTGGTCATAATCCCAATTGACTGACCAGAGTCAACTTTGCTGCCAAGTGTTAAAACAATTGACCAATCGATAGGTCCAAAGCCCCTTATATTTGATAGACCACCCTTAGCCTAGACCTAAGCCTTCTAGCCATCTCCATCAGCCTCACGCCTATCGGATCCCTCCAAGTCATCCATGACTTGTTCATCCATACGCTAGCCTTCAGGTGCTTCCATTGACTATTGTTATGCTAAGCTGGTCTACACTACCAAGGCATATTTGGACTTATGCTGCCAAGACTATCGGTTGGACTTTACGCCACTGAACCAATGGACTTATGCTACCAAGACTCCCGCTTGGACATTACGCCGCCAATATCTACCCTTGTACTTCCCTTGCAAACCCATGTTGGACTTTCCATTTGCCAAGACTCAAGCTTGAACTTTCCCTTGCAAAGACCCATGCTTGGACTTTCCATGACAAGACTCAAGCTTGGACTTTCCCTTGCCAAGACCCATGCTTGGACTTTCCATGTCAAGTACCCAAGGCTTGGACTTTCTATGCCAAGTACACAATGTAGGAGGATCATTGAAATGTTGGAGGGGGGGGGGGGTGAATAGCATCCTGCTATGCGTCGATGGAATATGTTCGCGTTCGTCTCAACAAAACTCGTTATGCGCAGCGGAATAATGATAGTAATAATGAAAAACAAGACAAACATGCAAACAAAATTGTTTAACGTGGTTCGGAATCTCAAGGTTCATACTCCACGATTAAGCTCAACGAGCTCTAGTGATGCACATGCAACCACTAATCAATAACTCCTTATCGACATAAATCGGAGGCGGAGAAACCCCTTACAATATTTTACCACAATAAACTAAATACAACAAGCAAATACAATATGAAATACAACAAGAGATGCAAAGAAAACTTTACATAAAGCTCTTTTGAATGCTTGCTTGCTAGGTTGATCAAGTAGCACTTGGAGACCATGAATTGCAGCAGCAACTCACCCCAAATCATCTCAAAGAACCATTGCTTTTTCCTCCTTCACGAGCTCAATTTAAAGCTTCAACCTATGCTGGAAAAAGCTGATCAGTCTACTGATTGGGACCATCAATTGACTGATCACACTGTTATTGTGAGGCAACGATGTAATCCATGCTGGAAAAAATCCAACAGCTAGGACATCAGTCGACTGATCATGACCATCAGTCGACTATTCAAGCCATCACTCGACTGCTCACCGCAGCGGTCGAGTGTAACTCCATTCGGTGCCCCAAAACCCGAGCATCAGTTGACTGATCACAAGATCAGTCGATTGCTCGTCTAATCAGTCAACTGCCCACCTCTGGAAGTCGACTGCTGGGATACTTCCCACAGTCAAACGCTAGTTGACTCACCCCAGTCGACTGTCTTATCGAACCAGTCGACTGGTACACCTCAAACATAAGGTTTTGGCCCAAGTATGGTTCCCCCATACTTGCTAGACCACCCTTAGCCTAGACCTAAGCCTTCTAGCCACCTCCATCAGCCTCACGCCTCTCGGATCCCTCCAAGTCATCCATGATTTGTTCATCCATTGCGCTAGCCTTCAGGTGCTTCCATCGGCTATGTCATGCTAACGGTGTCTACACCGCCAAGACTCCGCTTGGATATTATGCCGCCAACCATTGGACTTATGCTGCCAAGACTCCCGCTTGGACTTTATGTCGCCAATATCAAACCCCTTGGACTTCTCAAATGCCAAGACTCAAGCTTGGACTTTCCCTTGCCAACTCATGTTGGACTTTCCATGCCAAGACCCATGCTTGGACTTTCCTTGCCAACCCATGTTGAAATTTCCATGCCAAGACTCATGCTTGGACTTTCCCAAATGCCAAGTGTCCCACTTGGACTTTCCATGCCAAGTACCCAAGACTTGGACTTTTCCCATGATAATCACATTGTCATATATTTTTGTCGAACATCAAAACATCTCTCGAGTCAAGCTCGAGTCCTGGTCAATCGTGACCTGGACCGATTGCACCAACAATCTCCCTCTTTTTGATGTTTGACAAAAATCAAACAAACCATTGAGTTAGACCATCTAACTCAAACCAATCATCCCCATCAATTTTCCCAATTGATGTCATTCTCTCAATAAGTTCTCCCCAAAACATTCTCCCCCTTTTTGACTAACATCAAAAAGGATCTCTCCAAAGAGGTCAATGTCTAATGTCCCAATGAGATCTTACAATCTCTCCTTTGGTCCAAAAATACCTAGGATGTCTACCATCTTCCTAGTGATAAGTCTCATATCACTCAAGAGAGGCAATCATATACACTCTCCCAATTTCCAAATTGGGTCTCTCAAAATCCCATTTTCCCCCTCATGAGGAAAATTACAATCCATCATCCCATGATGGATACCTCCCCCTAAAGGCTTGCTCCCCCTTGACCATTGCACCAACAATGTTCTTGGGAAGTCCCTAAGCCAATAGGAACTATAAACCATCAAAAATAAGGTTAAAAATTCAAACATGAACTCTCCCCACCTTAAATTTGATACATTATCCTAACACCTCTCCTAATTCATATCCAATGGATTTTCACCCTTTATAATGCTTCCCAAAGCATATCCTAGGGTTAGAAGTTGTTAGGGACCTTAACCGCAGCTGAACACAGGCTAAACAAACTTTGTTTTCATGAAATCAGCATTGGCAGTCGACTCTCTCAGCTACCAGTCGACTACCACCTAGGGCAGTCGACTGATAACTGAAATATCAGAATTTCAGTTATCAGAAATGAAATTCGAAAAATCATAAGTAATTCTTCGTATATCAAAAAATCATGAAAATTCATACGTATATTACTTATAGTCAATACAATGGGTGAAAAATGATAGAAAAATATTTTACCTATAAAATATTGAAATTGATACAAAATCCAAAAGTGAATAAAAACTTCAAAGTTTTAGCTCACTTTGTATCAATCTCATCAATGGTGATTGCTATCAAAAGATAGACTTCACCAAGGTTTTTCAAAAAGATTTTAAAATGTTTTCAAAACTTTATTTTGGATCATATTCTTTGGGCTCAATGTACATGACTTGTACACAAGCTTTCCCAATGATCCACCACTCATATAAGATAAGTTTTGGTTCATCTAGATGCAAAAACTATGCACCTTGAACTTAACTCATATCCTTGCATCTCACATGTATCTAGGGTGTATAAATACACATACATGTCAATTTATTATGAGATGTTGGTTTTGTTTTCCCTAATCTAGGGTTTCATGCATCCTTCTAAGGCAACTCTGTTAGTAATATATGAGAGATGTCCTAAGGCAATCGCCTTATGTATGAACCATTTATATGATAAATGAAGATTCACTATTTGAGTATACATGTTTCATGTATTTGATTAGATCTTAAACTCATTTACTGGATGTCCACGATACGATTCACAGCATGAGAGAATTTGTGATTGGATCACAACTAGTGAGTATCTCTACGTGTGTAATTGTGATGTATCGGAATTATCCCTAGTCGATGAATTGATGGATTTGGACACCATCAATTCTGTCGAGACTATCACGAGGTATACTCCTTGGTGTATCCAAGCAGCTGATTCTCACTGGCTGGAGACATTGTGATGTCCGGAGTTAATCGTGGATGCTAGTTATGGTAACTAGTTCATTGGAGTGACCAGCCGTAAGACTTCATATGGTTCTCTGCATATATAGATATGTCAATGAAGTTCTTACTGTGGCTTAAGTGCGATGTTCCTTTGACTTGCGTATTCAAGTCATCTTGATCATGGAGACTTATGCTTTGACATCTTAAGCAAACATCTCTAAGGAGATGTGGACCCGGATGATTGGGTATAAGTCGAAGTGATCAAGGTGTTTGAATAGCCTATAAAGGATTCACCACTCCTTGCGAGGAGATGTATACCCATGGCCTCTCGTCGGATTGTTACTAAAGTCTTTGGCCAAAGCATTACATGTTTAGAGTAAGGTACTCTTCGATACATGTGGAGTAACTAGAACTGTAGGGCGAGGAAATGATACTTGGGCTAGGTGTGACATAGTCGACTAGTGGGATGACACAATAGACCATGTCCCGAACCAAGTGGGTATAAGATGAGTGAAGGGAATGGGGCACGATTCATTCGAGCATCAAGGGTTTGAAATAGTTCGATCAAGCTGATCTTGATCTTTTCGGTTAATTGGGGATCATGATGTACTACTAGGTGTCACTCATGATCGTTCTATAATTAATGGTTAATTATAGACGGCCAACATAAACCGAGAACCTATTTGGTCACACACACAACGAGTGTAATCCAAAGGATTTAAAACGAGCTTGAGAATGGGATTCTCAGACCGAGAGAAACTATGTTTGGTTGGACCAAACATAAAGCGAGCATGAAATTGTTTCAGTCGCAATGGAAGCGTGGATGGGCCGTGTCTTATGAAGACATAATGGATGGACCAAAATGGTTTGGTTCTAATCCAATGGATGAGAATAAACCAAAGGGTTTGGTTTATTTTAAACGAATGAACCAAAAGTTGGTTCGGTTCGTTTTAACTTAAAATAAACCATCATGGTTTGGTTTATTTTAACTTATCCTAATGGAGCGGGTTAACGGGCCTAATGGTTATGATCCAATAACCATTAAGAGAAGTAGTTCTCTATAAAAGAGGGCTTAAGGGATAATTAAGCCCTAATCCAAACCCTAGCCCTTGGTGTTGCCGCCCACCCCTTGAAGGAGTTTTCGGCGCCAACCCTAGTGTGCCGCCGCCCAGCCCCTTGTGCCGCCTTCCAACTTGTTGCCGGCGACCAAGCTTCAGCCGGTGAACCTCCGGCGACCCTCCGGTGATCTCCTCTAGGTTCGGTGATAAGGTGAGCTTCCATCTCTCCTTGGCCGGCCTCTATTCCTCCACCAAAAGCTGTCCAGTTTTTCTGGACAGCTTGTTTCTTTGTTGTCGGAGCGTCATTTGGACGACGGTTAGTGCTCCGATAGCGCCTAACTTACCGGGGATTTGATCTCCGGTAATCCTCTAAGGTGGAGGACAAAGGATTCGTCAAACGGTTGACGAATACCTCTCCGGAGAAGCGAGTTTTGAAAACTCGTTTTAGGATCCGAATTTGGATTCGGATCGTGATCATCTCTCGATCACGTCGTCTTCAACACGAGGCTAGTAACCCATACGAAGACGAAGCTCGTGACTTAGCGAAGTCATCCCGAGGAGCTCGGCGTGGATACGGATAGAGACGATTCTTACGAGGATTGTTCCGGTTGATGCCGTTCCCGCTACACGTCATACGAAAGGTATAACGTAGATAATTTCTTTTATTGCAAATCTTAATTTACGGTTATGTCTACACTTGTTGTAATAGCATGCGTGTGTTGTGTGTGTTGTAATAAATATAGATTTATTATTTTTAATTGCTTCCGCTGTGCTCATGTTTACGAAACATGATCGAACACACACACGCCGCGGTACCGGAAACCCAACAAACTCTACTTGATTCCCTTATAAATGGGACTCCAAGTCATGTCATTGTCCTTAACTCAATTTTAATCAAATGCATGAATGATTATGGAATTAATGATGATATAAATAAGCATATGATCATAATCATGATGTCATGGCATAAGATGAAATCTAAGCATACATGACATAAAAACAAACCTAAGCATAATCATGACATATTATGTGATAAAATGAAATATGATGTCATGACATGTCATATGGCAAACAAAGCATGACATATAAAATGTATAGGTATAATAATACCTAAATTTCAATATTAGTTGTCATTTGTTATAATTAAGTATCTTTTGCCACATTGCCTAAAATTCCCAAAGTGTGCCAAAAACCCAAAATGGCACACTAAGACCTCTAATCCCAAATTGTGCCAATTTAATTGATTTTTCATAATTCTAAAAATGTATTGGCACATCCTAAATTCTTTTAGGATCATAAGATCAAATCTATTTTCAAGGTAATGTGGCAAAAGAATTTTGGGTTCCTAAGAGCGTGATTGATTCATGCTAGATGGGTTTAGGGTGTGCCAACATTGATTGGATGGGTAGGTAACTCAACCATGAAAGATCAAATTACCTAAAGTGCCACCTTTATCATGGTTGAGTTACCTACCCATCCAATCAATGTTTGCACACCCTAAACCCATCTAGCATGAATCAATCACGCTCTTAGGAACCCAAAATTTATTTGAGCTCCTAGGGTTAATTAGGTATTGTTAGGGCAATCTCTTGCCGTAATATGGTTTTGATGGTGTGGCAAAGGGTTTAAGTTAGTTTGATATGTTGATGTGATATGTGCGTTGAAGTCGTGAAGGACTTAGTAATTCGCACATGGAGCCGTGGCGAGTTTCACATCTCATGACTCGTGCCTTGAGTCGGTGAAGGATAGCTTTGCGGAAGCCGTGCGCTTGGAGCATCCGAGGGACCGCCGGACGAGAAACTTGGAGTGAAGCCGGAGGAAGTAGACTTCGAGGCAAGAGACGCGAAGGAGCATTGCAGAGCCGTGCGCCTGATGCTGCCGAGGGACGTGGCCGAGAACGAAGAGAACTTCGAAGGTGAGGGACTCCGAGAAATGAGAGAGAGCGATTGTAACCCGGGGAAGGGTAGCTCTTAGGTGAAACTTGGCCATTTGGCCAAGTGTCGGATGGGTTTTCCCGACACCACCGACTACCATGTCATGGCGGCAATGATCGCTTCGAGCCGAGTGAGTTCGATCCGGTATACGATCGATCGGATTGCGCAATGATCGCCGATCACGTAAGCGTACGGGCCGATCAAGGCGATCACGGCCGATGATGATCAATAGGGTTTCGCCACGTAACTGCTTCAGAGCCGATCGGGCCGACTACGAGGCAAAGAGCCGATTGATGGGGTCCATCACGATCGCCAAGAGTTCCGCAAGACTACAACGGCCGGATCCGACGTGTTCGGAGGCCGCAGGTACGGATCGCCAAGGGCGCAAATGATCGATGGCGGCCAATGGGAAGAAAAACAGCCCTCTCTCTAAAAAGAGAGGGTATAAGCCTTTGAGAGGCTAATGCTTATGCTCCAAGTGATCTTCCTAGTGCCCCACAAGCTCTAAACTCTTCTTACTCGCTTTTACTCTATTCTATTTGTAAGAAGAGTGATCTTGATTGTAAAGGTTACCTCCACCTAGCTTGGTGCAAAGGAGAGACCATTTAGTGGATTGGTTTAACGGAGTGATTCACCGAGGACGAATCGGGGACCGTGGATTAGCGGCGTAGCCGTGAACCACGTTATACCATCGTGTTAGCGTTTTTTTTATTGTTTGTCTTTTGCTTTGTATTTGTATATTCCGCTTGCGCTAATCTTTTGTAGACGAGAGCAATTTACGACGTCCAACGTACGAGGGCTATTCACCCCCCTCTAGCCGGCCATCCGATCCCCAATAAGTGGTATCAGAGCCGAGGAAAGCTTGTCGAGGACTAACCGCCACAACAAGCAACTTTTAAAATGGCCGGCTCCAACATCCATCCTCCGAAGTTTGAAGGAGAATTCGCTTGGTGGAAGAAGCGAATGGAGGTATTTTTCGAAACGGATTTTGATATAATGGTTACAATGGAATCCGGTTTTGTTTTGCCTAGGGATGAAGAGGGGAAGCCAATCGAAAAATCACAATGGACTAAGAAGCAAAGAGAGGAGCACCTTGCGAACTCAAAGGCAAAACATCATCTTTTCAATGTGCTCCCCCAACAAGAGATCAACCGGATCGGAGAATGTGCTAGCGCCAAAGAGATGTGGGAGAAGCTTATAGAACTCCATGAAGGCACATCCGAGGCCAAGCTAGCAAGGAGAGACCTCCTCCGCTCCCAACTATCCAATATAAAACTAGAAAAGGGAGAAAAGGTAACCTCACTACACTCTAGGTTTAAAGAAATTTTAATTGGGCTAACAAGTGTAGGTGAGAAGCTATCAAACCGGGACATGCTCATGAAGGCTATAGATGCCTTTCCCCGGTCCTCAAAGTGGAGCTCCATGGTGGATTCGTTCTACATCTCCAAGAACTTAGAAGTGAGCACCTTGGAGGAATTCTTCTCAACAATGGAGCTCCACGAAACTAGGCTTGAAGGAATACAAGAGGAGCCTAGAATTCAACCCTCAAGAGGAGTAGCATTGTTGGCGAACAAGGGAAAGAAGAAGATGGAAATCCCCTCCTCCTCCGATGACGAAGCATCTTCCTCCTCCTCCATGGATAGCACCAAAGAAGCCTATATGGTAAGGAGGGTAAGACGTGCTTTTAAGAATTTTAGATTTGATAAATCTAATGATAGGAATAGAAGACCAAGGGGGAAGGTCATATGCTACAATTGCCAAGGAGAAGGGCACATAAGGGATAATTTTCCCCTCCTAAACAAAAGCAAAGAAGAAAAGAAAAAGAAGGAAGAAAAGAAGAAGAAAAGGGGGAGCAAGAAAAAGAAGGAAGAGGAGAAGAAGACAAAGGAGAAGGGAAAGGCTAAAACTCTCAAGGCAAGGACTTGGGATGATCCATCCTCATCCTCCTCCTCATCATCGGATGAGGAGAATGCTTTTGTCACCAATTTGGCCTTGATGGCCTTTGATGACTTGGATTGCTCTTCATCCGAAAATGAAAGATCAAGCTCAAGTGGGGAAAGCTCAAGTGAAGGGGGAGCCTCCACATCCTCCTCATCCGAAGAAGAAGAGGACATGGAAACTATGGTAACAAATCTAACTCCTAAGAAAATAGTTTCCATGGTTTCTAGCTTAACTAGAGATTTATTTAGAGCTAAGAAGAAAAAGAAAAGCATGCTAGATCAAATTAAGGACCTAGAAAATAAACTAGAAAATGCATGCTTAAATGATAATATTTCTTCTAGCTTAAATGATGCATGCTCACATGATTATATGCCTTTAGATGTTAATGATGCATGCATAGAGGAAAATAGGGCATTAAGGGAAAAGGTAGATTATCTAACCAAAGCCCTAGAGAAATTCACAATTGGCTCCAACACCTTAAAAATGATCTTAGGGAGCCAAAGAGCTAGCTTCAACAAAAAGGGCCTAGGCTACAAGGAAAAGAAAAATGAAAAAGCCTACAAATGCCTTATAGCTAGGGGACAAGATAAGAAGAAGGTAATTGCTAGGAAATGGATCCCCAAGGAGTATTTAGTGAACCCAATAGGAAAGAATCTATTTTGGGTTCCAAAATCCATCCTTAAGGGTTAGAAAACCCCTAGGGTAGTCAACCACATGGTCCTAACCTATATCATATTTTGGTTGACTTAGGATGACGGGACAACATTTTTTAGATAGTGTTGGGTGATGATAACGTGCCCATAAATAGGTAATAATGCTTAAATCATGATGATTAATGTAATTGCTATGTATGTTTTAAATCATGATTTATGATTTTGATATTTGGCATGTTATCATGAGAAATAGGGTTGAATCATGTTTTAGGTGATATTTTGTTTAGTATCATCTTATAATACCTAATGCATGACTATCATTTAATGAATACATGTATTTCATGATCATAATGTAGAATTCATTCATATATGTCATTATGATCATGTTAACTGTTAGGTTGATACTTAACCATGATAGAATTGCATGAATATATTGGTTAAGTATATACAAATACCCCCTAGGATGCATCTCACACTCACTATAGGCTAACTTGATTGCAAACTTAGCATGGGTGAGATTTTAGGATGATACAAATGTCCACTAATGCCTATGGCATTTAGATGGTCATTTAAAGTATCAACATAGCAATAATAGACCAATCATGGGGAAGGCTTATGTTTAATTCATAGACATATTGCCCAAAGATCATGGTTGGATATGTCATATGTTTTCAAAACAATTTCTTAATCTAAAATCTATGTATTCATGTTTTGGAACAACTCGAAGCAAGACTAGGTGCTAAAATGGATACTAACATGCTCAAAAACTAGTGGTTTTTCAAGTGCTTGGATTTTTGGCAAATCTCGGAAAATATAATGATTTTTCATGAAAAACTATTTTTCCTTGATAGATATACTTAAGAGAAATATGTTCCCCAAATTTCATGATTTTTTGAATTTTCTGGAATTTATAATGCATTTCTGAAATTCATCCGTAAAATCAAAATTGATTCATTGCCATACGATAGCAATGATCGTGGTGGCCTGTAAATCAGAACATTGAAGGCCGAATTCAGTTTGTAAACCTACAACAAGTGGTAGAAATATACTTGATGCCATCAACAAGTGGTACCCAATTTTAAATCAACTTGTCATATTTTCCCTCCATTATACTTGATGCCATGAGCTTATAACTTAGTGTTAATCTTTTTGATGGTGTCAAAGGGGGAGAAATAATTATGTTTAAGTTAATTATTTTAAGGGGAGAAATATATGATTAAGGGGGAGAAAATTTGCATAGAGAGTTTCATGGATTAAGGGGGAGTTGCATGTTGTTATATCATGTTTATCTTTACATGCTTTCTTACCTTAGAATTTATATCAAATGTTTTTACCTAACTTAAACGGATTGCCACACATCAAAAAGGGGGAGATTGTTAGGGCAATCTCTTGCCGTAATATGGTTTTGATGGTGTGGCAAAGGGTTTAAGTTAGTTTGATATGTTGATGTGATATGTGCGTTGAAGTCGTGCAGGACTTAGTAATTCGCACATGGAGCCGTGGCGAGTTTCACATCTCATGACTCGTGCCTTGAGTCGGTGAAGGATAGCTTTGCGGAAGCCGTGCGCTTGGAGCATCCGAGGGACCGCCGGACGAGAAGCTTGGAGTGAAGCCGGAGGAAGTAGACTTCGAGGCAAGAGACGCGAAGGAGCATTGCAGAGCCGTGCGCCTGATGCTGCCGAGGGACGTGGCTGAGAACAAAGAGAACTTCGAAGGCAAGGGACTCCGAGAAATGAGAGTGAGCGATTGTAACCCAGGGAAGGGTAGCTCTTAGGTGAAACATGGCCATTTGGCCAAGTGTCGGATGGGTTTTCCCGATAGCCATGTCATGGCAATGATCGCCCGAGTCGAGTGAGTTCGACCGTATACGATCGACCGGATTAGGCCAATGATGCCATACGTGGGCGATCGCAAGATTATCATCACGATCGACAAGGCGCGAATGATCGATCAATAGGGTTTCGCCACAAATCGTCGAGCCGATCGGGCGCCGACTACGAGGTGGCGAAGAATCCGATGGGGTCCATCGATCCGATCGCCAAGAGTTCCGTTGCACTACAACGGTCGGGATCCGACGTGTTCGGAGGCCGCAGGATCGTGGCAATGATCGCCAAGGGCGGCAATGATCGATGGCGGCCAACGGGAAGAAAAACAGCCCTCTCTATAAAAAGAGAGGGTATAAGCCTTTGAGAGGCTAATGCTTATGCTCCAAGTGATCTTCCTAGTGCCCCACAAGCTCTAAACTCTTCTTACTCGCTTTTACTCTATTCTATTTGTAAGAAGAGTGATCTTGATTGTAAAGGTTACCTCCACCTAGCTTGGTGCAAAGGAGAGACCATTTAGTGGATTGGTTTAACGGAGTGATTCACCGAGGACGAATCGGGGACCGTGGATTAGCGGCGTAGCCGTGAACCACGTTATACCATCGTGTTAGCATTTGTTTTATTGTTTGTCTTTTGCTTTGTATTTGTATATTCCGCTTGCGCTAATCTTTTGTAGACGAGAGCAATTTACGACGTCCAACGTACGAGGGCTATTCACCCCCCTCTAGCTGGCCATCCGATCCCCAACAGGTATTCCTTAGGGATAACCTCCCTAGATACCTTCCTAATGACCCTCCTAGGCTTGGTAGCCTTGGTCATTGCGATCTTGCCATGGTTAACTTTAGGAATTGCCTCCCTAATTACCTTCTTAGTGGCCACCCTAGGTTTCCTAGAAACCCTAGCCACTAGGCACAAACCTTGGTCAACCTTAGGGATGACTTCCCTATTGACCTTGGTCTTCCTAAACCTAGTTTGTGTTCCATAATCAAATGGAACACTATGATAAGCCGCCTTAGGCTTAGGTTTGTGACCCAAACCTTTCTTGCCCTTGGTTGACTTTTGTTTCTTAGGTCCTATATGTTGACTTTGAGTCCTAGACCCTTGACTTTGACTATTTGTCCCTTGAAATTGATTTTGCATCTTCTTGAGGGTCTTTTCTAATTTCTCAAGCCTTGACCTCAAGGCTTGATTTTCAACCTCTAATTGCCCAATTTTAGAATTTTGATTTAAACCTTGGGCTTTGTTCTTCCTAGGCATATGCCTAGTCCATTTAGGGTTAAAACCTAGGTGCTCTTGTATTTTCCTAATAGATTCTCTAGATAAGTTTTTTCTAGGGGCATTAGTCCCAAATTTCTCCTTATTTCCTAAGTGGACACTTTTAGCACATAAACACAAATATTTATCTCTAGTATGCTTTTCATGATGAATTTCAAGAGAATTAAAATTCCTAGCATGCTTTTGACTTTTAAATTTAGAAGGTGCATTATTAAAATATACCTTAGGGTTAGCCTTAGCTCCCCCTACATATGATGCTCCCTCTTTGACTCTCTTGCTCCCCCTAGGGCATTGATTCCTAAAATGCCCCGTTTGTTAGCACTTGAAGAAAATGATGTGCTCTTTGCTTCTTTTAGTGGGGGCACCGGCATCTTTTGATTTTTCTTGAGGTATTGGTGTCGGAGGAGTCTTCTTGACTTTCTTTGGGCACTTACTCTTGTAATACCCACTTTCCCTACACTCAAAACAAATTATATGTTTTTTATTTAAAACCAAATTGCTTGAGTTACCTAGTTCGGTGGTGAGGGTTCCTTGAGCTTTCTCTTCCTCTCGACAGGATGTGGATGGCTCCTCTTGTTGCTCCGGTGTTGAGGATGCTCTAATCTCCTCCCCCTCAATCCTAGAGGTGGAGGTCTCCTCCGATTCTACTTCCTCTTCCTCCTTGGATGTTGATGGTCTCTCAAACTCCAAGTCCTCACTTCCTTGTGAGGATGATGCTTCGGTCTCTTCCCCTTGGACCGGTGATGGACTTTCATGGAGCTTGGCTACTTGGCTCCATAGCTCCTTGACATCTATATAATTATCTAACGTACACAAGATATTGTTAGATATTAAATCAATAAAAAAAATTATTTCCTTATTATTTTTCTCGAAGCTTTGGAGTTGATCCTCACTCCATCTCTTCTTTTTGAGGAATCCACCTTTTGGTCATCTTGGATACTCAAATACTTCCATTAATAAGGACCACTCCTCAAAATCCTTCATCATCAAAAAATCTTCAATCCTTCTCTTCCAAGAATTGAAGCCTTCTTGTCCATAGAAAGCATATGGGACCGGCGTGTTTATATCCCATCCTAGTTGTTCTTAGACTTCCATCTTCACCCTCTAGGGTGCTCCCTTAGCTGTTAAACCTTGAAGAACGGCCTCGCTCTGATACCACTTGTAGGAGGATCGTTGGAACGCTAGAGGGGGGTGAATGGCATCGTGTTATGCGTCGATGGAATATGTTCGCGTTCATCTCTACAAAACTCGTTATGCGCAGCGGAATAATGATAGTAATAACAAAAAACAAGACAAACACGAAAATACAATTGTTTAACGTGGTTCGGAACCTCAAGGTTTCTACTCCATGGTCGAGCTCAATGAGCTCTAGTGATGCACACGCAACCACTAATCAATAACTCCTTCTCGACACAAGTCGGAGGTGGAGAAACCCCTTACAATAGTTTACAACAATAAAATAAATACAACAAGCAAATACAATTTGAAATATAACAAAAGATGCAAAGAAAACTTTACACAAAGCTCTTTTGAATGCTTGCTTGCTAGGTTCATCGAGTAGCACTTGGAGACTATGAATTGCAGCAGCAACTCACCCCAAATCGCCTCAAAGAACCATTTCTTTTTCCTCCTTCACGACCTCCATTTAAAGCTTCATCCTGTGCTGGAAAAAGCTGATCAGTCGACTAATTGGAACCATTAGTCGACTGATAAAATTTTTATTGTGAGACAACGATGTAATCCATGCTAAAAAAATCCAACGACTAGGATATCAGTCGACTAATCATGACCATCAGTCGACTGTTCAAGCTATCACTCGACTGCTGACTGTAGTGGGCGAGTGAGACTCCATTCTATGCCCCAAAACCCGAGCATTAGTCGACTGATCACAAGATCAGTCGACTGCTCATCCAATCACGATCGCCACCTCTTACATCATGATCACGACACTTCCCGCAATCAAACCCTAGTTGATCACCCAGATATCATATGGAACCAATGACCGCACACCACAAACATGAGGTTTTAGGCCAAGTATGGTTCCCCCATACTTGATAGACCACCCTTAGCCTAGACCTAAGCCTTCTAGCCACCTCCATCAGCCTCACGCCTCTCGAATCCCTCCAAGTCATCCATGACTTGTTCATCCATTGCGCTAGCCTTCAGGTGCTTCTATCGGCTATGTCATGCTAATGGTGTCTACACCACCAAGGCACAATGGACTTACGCCACCAAGACTCCGCTGGACTTTACGCCGCCAACCATTGGACTTATGGTGCCAAGACTCCCGCTTGGACTTTATGCCACCAATATCAAACCCCTTGGACTTCTCAAATGCCAAGACTCAAGCTTGGACTTTCCCTTGCCAACCCATGTTGGACTTTCCATGCCAAGACCCATGCTTGGTCTTTCCTTTGTTAGTAATATATGAGAGATGTCCTAAGGTAATCGCCTTATGTATGAATCATTTATATGATAAATGAAGATTCACTATTTGAGTATATAAGGTTTCATGTATTTGATTGGATCTTAAACTCATTTACTGAATGCCCGCGATACGACTCACAACATGAGAGAATTTGTGATTGGATCACAACTAGTGAGTATCTCTACATGTGTAATTGTGATGTATCGGAATTATCCCTAGTCGATGAATTGATGGATTTGGACACCATCAATTCTGTCGAGACTAGCACGAGGTATACTCCTTGGTGTATCCAAGCAGCCGATTCTCACTGGCTGGAGACATTGTGATGTCCGGAGTTAATCGTGGATGCTAGTTATGGTAACTAGTTCATTGGAGTGACCAACCATAAGACTTCATATGGTTCTCTGCATATATAGATATGTCAATGAAGTTCTTACTATAGCTTAAGTGCGATGTTCCTTTGACTTGCGGTATTCAAGTCATCTTGATCATAAAGAATTATGCTTTGACATCTTAAGCAAGCATCTCTAAGGAGATGTGGACCCGGGATGATTGAGTATAAGTCGAAGTGATCAAAGGTGTTTGAATAGCCTATAAAGGATTCACCACTCCTTGCGAGGAGATGTATACCCATGGCCTCTCGTCGGATTGTTACTAAAGTCTTTGGCCAAAGCATTACATGTTTAGAGTAAGGTACTCTTCGATACATGTGCAGTAACTAGAATCCGTAGGACGAGGAAATGATACTTGGGCTAGGTGTGACGTAGTCACCCTACTGGGGACTGACACTATAGACCATGTCCTGAACCAAGTGGGTATAAGATGAGTGAAGGGAATGGGGCACGATTCATTTGAGCTGCTGAAGGGTTTCAGAAATAGTTCTGGATCAACCGTTGATCTTTTCGGTTAATTGGGGATCATGATGTACTACTAGGTGCCACTCATGATCGTTCTATAATTAATGGTTAATTATAGACGGCCAACATAAACCGAGAACCTATTTGGTCACACGCACAACGAGCGTAATCCGAAGGATTTAAAACGGGCTTGAGAATGAGATTCTCAAACCGAGAGAAACTGGGTTTTGGTTGGACCAAACATGGAGCGAGCATGAAATCGTTTCAGTCGCAATGGAAGTGTGGATGGGCCGTGTCTTATGAAGACATAATGGATGAACCAAAATGGTTTGGTTCTAATCCAATGGAGGAGAATAAACCAAAGGGTTTGGTTTATTTTAAACGAATGAACCAAAGTTGGTTTGGTTCGTTTTAACTTAAAATAAACCATTATGGTTTGGTTTATTTTAACTTAAATTAATGGAACGGGTTAACGGGCCTTATGGTTATGATCCAATAACCATTAAGAGAATTAGTTCTCTATAAAATAGGGCATAAGGGTTTTGTTAAACCCTAATCCAATTCCCTTACCCTAATTGTTGCCGCCCCCCTTCCTCTCCTTGGAGAAGTCGGCGCCAACATCCTTGTGCCGCCGCCAAACCCCTTGTGCCACCGTCCGAATTGTTGTCGGCGTCCAAGCTTCGGCCGGTGATCCTCCGGCAACTCTCCGGTGATCTCCTTTGGGTTCGGCATCAAGGTGAGCTTCATCCTACCCTTTTTGGCCGGCCCCTACTCCTCCACCAAAGCTGTCTAGTTTTCTGGACAGCTTGTTTTCCTCTCGTCGGAGCGTCGTTTGGACGACGTTTGGAGCTCTGACAGCGGTAGCCTTGCCGGGGATTCGATCTCCGGTAATCCTCATAGGTGGAGGACGAAGGATTCGTCAAACGGTTGACGAATACCTCTCCGGAGAAGCGAGTTTTGAGGACTCATTTTTGGATCCGAATTTGGATTCGGATCGTGATCTTCTCTCGATCACATCATCTTCAACACGAGGCTAGTAACCCGTACGAAGACGAGGCTCGTGACTTGGTGAAGTCATCCCGAAGATACTCGGTGTGGATACGGATAGAGACGATTCTAGCGAGGATCGTTCCGGTTGATGTCTTTCCCGCTACACGTGATACGTAAGGTATATGTAGTTAAATTTATTTTTATTGCAAAATTTAAATTTACGGTTATGTATACACATGTTATACTATGCATGTGTGTGACGTGTGTGTTGTAATAAATTAGATTTATTATTTTATTCCTTCCGCTGTGCATATGTTTGCGAAACATGTTCGAACACACACTCGCCGCGGTGCCGGAAACCCAACATCCTTGCCAACCCATGTTGGACTTTCCATACCAAGACCCATGCTTGGACTTTCCCAATTTCCAAGTGTCCCACTTGGACTTTCCATGCCAAGTACCCAAGACTTGAACTTTTCCTATGAAAATCACATTGTCATATGTTTTTGTCGAACATCAAAACATCTCTCGAGTCAAGCTCGAGTCCTGGTCAATCGTAACCTGGGTCGATTGTACCAATACACAAGACTTGGAATTTCCATTGCCAAGTGTCCCACTTGGACTTCTCCATCATATGGTCAACCCCATGTCAACCATATGGTCAAGCCATTATCAAACAATGGTCAACTCATTGTCAAACATCAAAACACTATCATCAAACCACTACTTGAGTCAAACTCGAGTCTGATCAATCGTGACCTGGGCCGATTGCACCAACATTAATGTCTAATTTTCCTCATGTGTGTCAAAAAACCAAAATGGCACACTTTCACACTAAAACCTAATTGTGCCAATTATGATTGATTTTTCAATCTTCTCAAATTTTGTCGACACATCCTAAAATCCTTTTAGGATATAATTCTAGACTCATTTCCAAGGTATCACTTAATCTTGAAAATGCCCTAAAGTGTCAACTCTACCATGGTTAAGTTAACTACCCATCCATTTAGGGTTGACACACCCAAAACCAATCTAGTATGATTGAATCATGCTCCTAGAAACCCAATACCTATTAGAGTTCCTTGCGTAAATTAGGTACTCGCAAGGGATGACTTCCCTAGCTACCCTCCTAATGACCCTCCTAGGCTTCATTAGGATCTTATATAGGTTTACCTTAGGGGTAACTCCCCTTCTAACCTTTTTAGTGACTTTTCTAGATTTCTTCGAAACCTTAGCCACTAGACACTTACCATGGTCAACTCTAAGGATGACTTCCCTTGTGACCTTGGTACTCTTAGACCTAGACTTAGTTCCATAGTCAAATGAAACATTGTGGTAAGTTGGCATTAACTTTTTGGACATAGTCTTGTGACCCAAACCTTTCTTGTCCTTAGGAAATCCTTGCCTCCTAACACCTTAGTTTTGACTCCTAGACCCTTTAATTGAATTTGTCATAATTTGAAGGGTCTTTTCTAATTTTTCAATTCTTGACCTTAATGCTTGGTTTTCCACCTCTAATTTGTTAAATTTTTATTTTCCATTAATTCCTTGGACATATTTCTTCCTAGGAATATGCCTACCCTTCTTAGGTTAAAGCCTAGGTTCTTGTTATCCTTAGGTGGGATTGACCTAGAATTGTCCTTAGGAAAACTAACATGTTTAGCACCTAAGCAATAATATTTATTATTATTTCTAGCATGCTTGTTATTATGAACAATTGCAAGTGAATTGAACATTCCTAGCATGCTTCTTGTCATTAATAATTGAAATTTTATTATTGAAAGTTACCTTAGGCTTTGCCTTTGGAGCTCCCACTACACTCAAGCCCTCTACCTTGTCCTTCTTTGGGTTTCTCCCTTTCGGACATTGACTTCTATAGTGACCCTTTTATTTGCACCGGAAGCATATTATATGCTCCTTGCTCTTTCGAATTGGGGGCTCTGGCCTCCTTGATCTTTTCCTTGGCCTTAGGTGTTGGTTGAGTCTTCTTCTTGGCCAATTTAGGACATTTGCTCTTGAAGTGTCCTACTTACCTACACTCAAAGCACATTATATAATTTTTATTTTTATGAAAAGTGCTTGAGTTACCTATGGTGAAGTCCTGAGCTTGCTCTTCTTCTCATCCGAAGGTAGATGTTCATCTTGCTCTAGCTCTGGGGTTAAAGACCTAACCTCCCCCTCAATCCTTGAAGTAGAGGCTTCCATGGCTTCCACTGGTTCTTCTCTGAATGTTGATTCCCTCTCAACATTGGAATCCTCATGATCTTTGGAGGATGAGCATTCCTCTTCTTTGAGCTTCTTCTCTACTTGTGTCGATGAGGGTTTTTCATGGAACTTAACTAGATTGTTCCACAACTCCCTTGAATTCCTAAATTCTCCTAATCTAGACAAGATATCATTAGGAATCAAATTTAATATCATGTTTGTTAACTTGTCATTTCTTTTGAATTTTTCTAGTTGCTCCTCCAACCACTTCTTCATCTTAAGAATTTTACCCTTCTTGTTCATGGGAGCTTCAAATCCTTGCATAAAAAAAACCAATTTTCTATTTCACACATTAGAAAATGTTCCATCCTCACCTTCTAATATGCGAAGTCTTCACGGTCGAAGGAAGGTGGAACCATGATGTCACCCCCCAATCTATCTTGAAACTCCATTTCTTCTAGCGTGTGCTCCCTCTGTTGTTAATCCTTGAAGATCATTCTTGCTCTGATACCAATTGTAGGGTTGGTAATCAGAGTGACTTATTCTTCTGAGCACATCGAGCTCTGATACCACTTGTAGGATCGATGATGTCACGCTAGAGGGGGTGAATAGAGTCTTTGCGATTTCTTCATTTGAATCATGCCATGCTCGTCTATAATCGTTAGTGCAGTGGAAATAAAATAAAGCATAAATAAAGTACACACAAGCACAATATAAGAGATTTAATTGTTGGTGCAATCGGCCCAGGTCACGATTGACTAGGACTCGAGTTTGACTCGAGTGATGTTTTGATGTTTCGACAAAAACATATGACAATGTAATTGTCATGGGAAAGTCCAAGTCATGGGTACTTGGCATGGAAAGTCCAAGTGGAACACTTGGCATTTGGTAAAGCCCAAGTCTTGAGTACTTGGCATGAAAAGTCCAAGCATGGGTCTTGGCAATGTAAAAGTCCAAGCATGGGTCTTGGCATTGTAAAAGTCCAAGCATGGGTCTTGGCAATGTAAAAGTCCAACATGGGTTGGCAAGGGAAAGTCCAAGCATGGTCTTGGCATTTGAGAAGTCCAAGTATGGGTCTTGGCAATGTAAAAGTCCAAGCATGGGTCTTGGCAATGTAAAAGTCCAAGCATGGGTCTTGGCAATGTAAAAGTCCAACATGGGTTGGCAAGGGAAAGTCCAAGCATGGTCTTGGCATTTGAGAAGTCCAACATGGGTTGGCAAGGGAAAGTCCAAGCTTGAGTCTTGGTATGAGAAGTCCAAGGGGTTTGATTTTGGCAGCGTAAAGTCCAAGCGGAGTCTTGGCGGCGTAAGTCCAATGTGCCTTGGCGGTGTAGACACCATTAGCATGACATAGCCAAGGGAAGCACCTGGAAGATAGCGCGATGGATGAACAAGTCATGGATGACTTGGAGGGATCCGAGAGGCATGAGGCTGATGGAGGTGGCTAGAAGGCTTAGGTCTAGGCTAAAGGTGGTCTAGCAAGTATGGGGACACCATATTTGGGTTTAAACCTCATGTTTGAGGTTGACAGTCGACTGGAATTATGGTCGGTTTGACTGTCGTGAGTTGACTTGAGTTCGACCGACGCTTGAGCCGAAAATTGCTCGCAATGATCGCTTATTGAAGCAATGATCGGTGTCGAGAGAGTCGATCGCTAAGGGACGGCAAATCGCTAGTTCACCGCGAGTGAATGACGCGTGAGTCGATCGATACCGATTACGCTACCGGGCAATGATCGCCAAGAGATCCGTTGGAGTTTTTCCAGCGTGGATCGAGCCGTTGTCTCACGACAACAGTGGCATCAGTCGACTGGTGACTTATGGAAGTCGACTGATGGGCGGAAATCCAGGTCGCGCACAAGGATAAAAGGAGCTCGACGGGAGGGTTTTTGCAACCGATTTTTCTTGGACATTTTGAAGCAATTTTCTGTTGCAAATCAGGGCTTTCAAGTGCTAGTCCAAGGCAATCAACAAGCAAGCTTCTAAAGAGTTTTTGTAAAGTGTTCTTTACTTCTCTTATTGTATTTCTTCTTATATTTGCTTGTTGTATTTAGATTATTGTTGTAATCTTATTGTAAGAGGTTTCTCCACCTCCGACTTGTGTCGAGAAGGAGTATTTATCATAGTGGTGTGTGATTGGCATCGCTAGGGTTCGTACGAACCCAATCCGTGGAGTAGGAACCGTTTCGGTTCTGAACCACGTTATATCCTTGTGTTCGTGATTGTATCTTTTCGTTATTGCTTTTATTATTTCTATTCCATTGTGCATAACGAGTTTTGTAGAGACGATCGCGAATGAATTCCATCCACGCACGGGCAACACGCTATTCACCCCCCCCTCTAGCGGCCTCAAATCTCCAACAAGTGGTATCAGAGCAAGGTTGCTCTTCAACGGATTAACAACTGGGAGCAAGACGCTAGAGGGTAAAAGATGGAAGTCCAAGATCAATTAGGTTGGGACATCAACACACCGGTGCCCTACACCCTATACGGACGAGAAGGATTCAATTCTTGGAAGGGAAGAATTGAGGATTTTATTATGATGAGAGACTTTAAGGAATGGTCCATTTTGATGGATGGATTTGAATATCCAAGAGGACCAAGAGGTGGATTCCTCAAAAAGAAGAGATGGACCGAAGAGCAAGTTCAAGCATCCGAGGAAAATGATAAGGTGATAAAAATTTTAATTGATTTAATGGCTAACAATATCTTGTGTATGTTAGGTAATTATGTAGATGCTAAAGAGTTATAGAGCCAAGTGACAAAGCTCCATGAAATTTCATCATCGGTCCAAGAAGAAGAAGAAGAAGAGGAGTGCTCACCCTCTCAAGCTCAAGAAAGTACACCGTCATCCCAAGAGCTTGGGGATTCGGAGGTTGATAGGGAATCAACATCCGGATCGGAAGAAGTGGAAGAAGCATCCACTTCCGGATCAGAAAAGGAAGTAGAAGAAGTGGAAGAAGCATCCACTTCTATGATTGAGGGGGAGAGACTATCTACACCGGAGTCGGAACAAAATAAAGAAGATGCCTCAACCTCCGGTCAAGATGAAGAAGTTTTAATTCCAACACCTATCACAGAACTAGGTAACTCAAGCAATTTAGGCTTAAATAAAAATCGTATAATTTGCTTTGAGTGTAGGGAAAGTGGGCATTATAAGAGCAAGTGCCCAAAGAAGATCAGAAAAGCTCCTCCGGCACCAAAACCTCAAGAAAGATCAAAAGATGCCGGTGCCACCACTAGAAGAAGCAAAGAGCACGTCATTTGCTTCAAGTGTCAACAACCGGGGCATTTTAGGAATTCATGCCCTAGGGGGAGCAAGAAAGTCAAAGAGGGAGCTATACATGTAGGGGGAGACTCCAAGGCAAACCTTAAGGTATATTTCAATAATGCACCTTCTAGATTTAATAGTCAAAAGCATGCTAGAAATTTTAATTCCCTTGCAATTCATAAAGAGCATGCTAGAAGTAAAGAATTTTGCATAGGTGCTAAAAATGTTTACCTTAGGAGTAAGGAGAAATTTGGGACTAATGTCCCTAAAAATATTTTACCTAAGGAATCAATTAAGAAAATAGGAGAACATCTAGGTCTAAACTCTAAATGGACTAGGCATATGCCTAGAAAGTCCCATGCCCAAGAATTTAATCAAAAATCAATTGGGCAATTAGAATTAGAAAACCAAGCCTTGAGGTCAAGGCTTGAGAAACTAGAAAAGACCCTTAGGAATATATAAAACAAATTTAAAGGGTCTAATGGTCAAAGTCAAAGGTCCAAAAGTCAAAGTCAACACCAAGGACCTAAGAGTCAAAAGTCAACCAAAGGCAAGCAAGGTTTGGGTCACAAACCTAAGCCTAAGGTAGCTTACCATAGTGTTCCATTTGATTATGGGACACAAACTAGGTCTAGGAAGATCAAGGTCAATAGGGAAGTCATCCCTAGAGTTGACCAAAGGGTGTGCCTAGTGGCTAGGGTTTCTAGGGAACCTAGGGTGGCCACTAAGAAGGTTGCAAGGGGAGTTACCCCTAGAGTCAACATAGGTAAGACCCAAATGACCAAGGCTAACAAGCCTAGGAGGGTCATTAGGAAGGTATCTAGGGAGGTTATCCCTAAGGAATACCTAATTAACCCTAGGAGCTCAAATCGATTTTGGGTTCCTAAGAGCGTGATTGATTCACGCTAGATGGGTTTTGGGTGTGCCAACCTTGATTGGATGGGTAGTTAACTCAACCATGATAAAGGTGGCATTTTAGGTCATTTTCAAGGTTATGGTTACCTTGGGAATGTGGTTTGATTTGAATCCTAAAGGTTTTTAGGATGTGCCAATATTAATTGAGAAGTTTTGATAAAATGATCAAATTGGCACAAGTTGAGTTTAGAGGTTAGTGTGCCATATTGGGTTTTTGGCACACTAGGGAGATTAATGATAATATGGCAAAATATATCTAATTATATCAAATGGCAATTAATATTAAAATTTAGGTATCACTATACCTATATATTTTATATGTCATGCTTTGCTTGTCATATAACATGTCATGACATCATGTTTATTTTAATCATTTTATATGTCATGTTCATGTTTAGGATTAAGGTTTCAAATGTCATGTGTTTTTAGATTTCATCTTATGCCATGACATCATGATTATGAGCATATGCTTATTTATATCATTTCTAATGCCATAATCATTCATGCATTTAAGACAATTTGGTTGAAATTGAATTAAGGACTATGGCATGACTTGAAGTCCCATTTATAAGGGAATCAAGTAGGGTTGCCTTAGAAGATGCATGAAACCCTAGTTTTAAATGAACCAAAACCCACATCTCACATCGAATTGACATGTATGTGTATTTATACACCCTAGATACATGTGAGATGCTAGGATATGAGTTAAGTTCAAGGTGCATAGTTTTTGCATCTAGATGAACTAAAACTCATCTAGTTTCAATGTGGATCATTGGGAGAGCATGTGTACAAGTCATGTACATAGAGCCCAAGGAATATGATCCAAAATAAGGTTTTAAAAACATTTTAAAATCATTTTGAAAAACCTTGGTGAAGTCTATCTTTTGATAGCAATCACCATTAATAGAGTTGATACAAAATAGGGCCAAAACATTGAAAATTTCAATGGTTTTGAGTTTTGTATCAAACTCACTATTTTATGGGTAAAATAATTTTCAAATATTTTTCACCCATTGTGTGTGTCATAAGTATTATACGTATGAATTTTCATGATTTTTCGAATTATGTATAATTATTTATGAATTTCTAAAATTCATTTCTGATAGCTGAAAATCGAGATTAAGATCACGACCGCCTGGTGGCAATGATCGATGTGAGTGGCAATGATCGACATTATCAGAGTCGATCGCCAGTCTGATTTCGGGTTAACAAGATTTGTTTAGCCCGTGTTCAGCTATGGAAAAGGTTCCTAATCACTCCTAACCCTAGGATATGCTTTAAGAAGCATTATAAAAGGTGAAAATCCATTGGATATGGATTAGGAGTTGTGTTAGGTCAAAGTATCAAATTTAGGGTGAGTGAAAGTTCTATGTTGAACTTAGAACCTTAATTTTGATGGTTTAGAGTTCCTATTGGCTTAGGGGCTTCCCAAGGACATTGTTGGTGCAATGGTCAAGGGGGAGCAAGCCTTTAGGGGGAGGTATCCATCTTGGGATGATGGATGTGTTTTTCTCCTTGAAGAGGAGAAGTTATTGGGAGAGTATCATCAATTGGGAAAATTGATGGGTTTTTTATACCCAATTTGGAAATTGGGAGAGAGTATAGGATTGCCTCTCTTGAGTGATATGTGAATTATCACTAGGAAGATGGTAGGCATCCTAGGTATTTATTTCTGGATCAAGGGGGAGATTATAAGATCTCATTGGGACATGAGACATTGACCTCCTTGGAGAGAAAACCTTTTTGATGTTAGTCAAAAAGGGGGAGAATGTTTGGGGGAAAACATTTGGAGAGTGTTTACCAATTTGGGATAATTGGTAAGGGATTTGAGTTAGTGGTCTAACTCAAATGATTTGTTTGGTTTTTGTCAAACATCAAAAAGGGGGAGATTGTTGGTGCAATCGGCCCAGGTCACGATTGACTAGGACTCGAGTTTGACTCGAGTGATGTTTTGATGTTTCGACAAAAACATATGACAATGTAATTATCATGGGAAAGTCCAAGTCATGGGTACTTGGCATGGAAAGTCCAAGTGGAACACTTGGCATTTGGTAAAGCCCAAGTCTTGAGTACATAGCATGAAAAGTCCAAGCATGGGTCTTGGCAATGTAAAAGTCCAATCATGGGTCTTGGCAATGTAAAAGTCCAAGCATGGGTCATGGCAATGTAAAAGTCCAACATGGGTTGGCAAGGAAAAGTCCAAGCATGGTATTGGCATTTGAGAAGTACAAGCATGGGTCTTGGCAATGTAAAAGTCCAAGCATGGGTCTTGGCAATGTAAAAGTCCAACATGGGTTGGCAAGGGAAAGTCCAAGCATGGTCTTGGCATTTGAGAAGTCCAACATGGGTTGGCAAGGGAAAGTCCAAGCTTGAGTCTTGGCATGAGAAGTCCAAGGGGTTTGATTTTGGCAACGTAAAGTCCAAGCGGAGTCTTGGCGGCGTAAGTCCAATGTGCCTTGGTGGTGTAGACACCGTTAGCATGATATAGCCGAGGGAAGCACCTGGAAGCTAGCGCGATGGATGAACAAGTCATGGATGACTTGGAGGGATCCGAGAGGCGTGAGGCTGATGGAGGTGGCTAGAAGGCTTAGGTCTAGGCTAAAGGTGGTCTAGCAAGTGTGGGGGCACCATATTTGGGTTTAAACCTCATGTTTGAGGTGATCGGGAATTATGGCGGCTTCAGTGAGTCGACTTGAGTTCGACCGACGGCAAAAATCGCTGCTCGCAATCGACTTCTCATTGAGCAGCCGATCGGTCGGCGGCAATGATCGCTAAGGACGGCGATCGCTAGTTCACCAGTAGAGAATGCCCGAGCCGATCGGACAATCGATTACGCTACCGGGCCGATCGCCAAAAGATCCGTTGGAGTTTTTCTAACGTGGATCGAGCTGTTGTCTCACGACAACAGTGGCATCAGTCGACTGGTGACTTATGGCAGTCGACTGATGGGCGGAAATCCAGGTCGCGCGCAAGGATAAAAGGAGCTCGACGGGAGGGTTTTTGCAACCGATTTTTTTTGGACGTTTTGAAGTGATTTGCTGCTGCAAATCAGAGCTTTCAAGTGCTAGTCCAAGGCAATCAACAAGCAAGCTTCTAAAGAGTTTTTGTAAAGTGTTCTTTATTTCTCTTATTGTATTTCTTCTTATATTTGCTTGTTGTATTTAGATTATTGTTGTAATCTTATTGTAAGAGGTTTCTCCACCTCTGACTTGTGTCGAGAAGGAGTATTTATCATAGTGGTGTGTGATTGGCATCGCTAGGGTTCGTACGAACCCAATCCGTGGAGTAGGAACCGTTTCGGTTCCGAACCACGTTATATCCTTGTGTTCGTGATTGTATCTTTTCGTTATTATTTTTATTATTTCTATTCCACTGCGCATAACGAGTTTTGTAGAGACGATCGCGAACGAATTCCATCCACGCACGGGCAACACGCTATTCACCCCCCCCCCCTCTAGCGGCCTCAAATCTCCAACATTAATGTGGTTCAGAACTAGGGTTCCTACTCCATGGGCAAGCTCTAATTGAGCTCTAGTGATGCACACCACCACTATCAAATTCTCCTTCTCGATATTACACCAGAGGTAGAGAAACCTCATACAATAAGTGTTTACAACAATAAATAAGAAGATACAACCAAATACAAGGATGAAGCAAAAAATCAAAAGTAAAAAACACTTTATAAAAACCTGATTGTTTACTTATTTGTTGATTGCTTTGGATTGCTCTTGAAATTTCAGAATGCAACCTCACTTCCCCTTCAAAATCTCCTAAAAATCATAGCCTAAATCCTCCATAAGTTGCTCCTTTTATAACCTACATCAGGCTGATTTTGTGCCTAGCAATCAACTGCCAAAAGGCACCAAGTGATTGCCTGATAACTACCATTTTATCGTATTATTTTTGTCCTTAATCTCAATGTTTTTATCCTCTCAAGTGATTAATTATCGATTATTTGCATGTTTTATGAGTTGGATCTATTTTTTGGACCTTATTGTAAATTCTCTAAAATTTTGGACTTATATATAAATTTTACATCTTAATTATAGGAGAATGAGATGTGCTAATGGACTAGACTCAAGTTGGATAAAAAATGGCTTCATCTTCGGTCATAAAGGGCATTTTAAGCTGGATCAATATGAACCATTCATCAAGATCAAAGGCAATTCAATCAAAGGTTAAGATCTGATCAATCTTGACCATCCAATGAGATTAGCTTAATTCTGCGCCATCCATCCAGATCTGTAGAGATCTAGTCCATACAATAAGATCCATACATATTGGTCGTTCATCTGAACCATTTGATCTCGACCACTCATTCAGATCTGATTAGATCCATCCATCCCAAATTGATGAAATTCTAGCCATCATATCAGATCAAAAATTCAATTATAAAAGGCAGAAATTTTCATCTTCTTTGTGTTGATCGCAATTTCCTCCGGAGCTTCATCTTCATGCCCGCACCGCCACTTCTTCCCTTTCCTCACCGCTCCACCGGTCGCTGGAGAGGAAAGGGGATTCCCTCCTTCTTCAGTGACCAATCCCGAGCTCCACCGATCCTTTAGCAAGATCCACCACCGACCACTCCATCTCCTCTACTGCCAGAAGATCCACCATAGCTGCAACCAACAACTTCTCCTCTGCTCCAAGCTTTGCCGCTACAAACTGATTGGAAAAGGGGTTTCCCCTCCGATCGTTGTCTTCTTCAACCGAGCAGCATACCTTCTTCCTCATCGAGCTCTACCCTTTTCATGGATGGCATCGAAGAAGGTGTTTCCCCTTTGATAGGTTGTCTTCGCTACTCCATCTCGTTGCTCTACCATTGGCCAACTTAATTTCCCTTCCGATCAACCAATGCCAGCCTCCGATCAACTCTGTTCTTCTCTAAATCTGAGTCAAATTCAAGCTAAGGTGTTTCCCTAGCTTGACTCTTTAAATGTCTTCTTGCCTTAATATGTTTGATTTGTTAGATGTGTAGTTTAAATTCCCTGTTCTTTATTGCTATTGTTGCTCTAAGTTCAAGATTTGTTGTTCTTAATTCAATATTTCATTACAGTGATTAGATTGTGATGTTTGATTTCATTAGTTTCTTTATAATTGTTGTGGTTTAGCTTTAATGCTTGATTACAATAGTTTTTTTAGTTTGTGATAAAGTTTTGATAGATAGGTTAATGTTTTGCCATGAATTTTAGTTGTTAATTGTTTCCCTTTAATTACATTAGCTTAGCTTGGTTTAATGTCTTGAATCAAAGTTTGTTGAATTGTTTTACATGTTTAGGATTGGTTAGATTTTATCGATAGGATGTTTTTAGCTTTTATTTCAATTGTTATTTCATATCCTGGAAACCCCCAAACCTTTGATCATGAATAAATTTGATCCTAAGACTATTACTATTCCATTACATTCGTTGGGAGATGACCCGAGTTACCCTATACTGCATTACTGTAGTTAGGGGGTTCAGTAATTTGTTTTGATATACGATAGCACGACACAAAACGTGTTATCACTGCCCACAGTGTCGTTGTCTCACAGTAGACTTAATCCATGCTGGATTTTTTCAACGGATACCCTAGCTGTAGACTACCCATACCAACAGTCGACTATCGCACCATCAGTCGACTACCCAATCGACTACCAGAGCTTTTGTTCTCTGGCAACTCATGATCAGTCGATTTTCATCCATAGTAGTCTACTAATCAAGGCCAGTCAACTGCCCCATAGATGTCAGTTGACTACCACAATCTCAGCAGAGAAGTCGAGCCTCAGTCGACTTGTCATAATCCCAATTGACTACTCTGAGTAGACTAGGCTCTCGAGTGCTGAACACTTGACCAGTGGAGTGATCCAAAGTCCAAATCAACTGATAAACTTCAACCATGAGGTTTAACCCAAGTATGATCCCCTCATACTTGATACTTACCCTTATCCTAGACCTAAACCTTCTAGCCACCTCCATCAGCTTCATGACTCTCGAATCCCTTGAGTCTGTGACTCTTCATCCTTCACGTTAGCCTTTAGGTTCTTTCATTAGCTATGTCATGCTAACCGGGTCTTTGGACAAGGTTAATTTTGACTTATGTTGCCAAGACCACATGTTTGGACATTACGCTGCCAAAACTTCACCCTTGGACTTCCTTGTCGAGATCCATTTGGACTTACGCCGCCATGACTATATGCCTGGACTTTACGCTGCCAAAACTATAGTCTTGCACTTTTCCATTGCCAAGCCCTAATGCTTGGCCTTTCACCATCAAGACTATACACTTGGACTTACGTGACCAAATACCCATAACTTGGACTTTCAATTGCCAAGTACCCATTGAAGGACTGAAAAACATGCTAGAGGGGGGGTGAATAGTGTTTTAAATCTTTTCTTTCTTTAAAACAAGGTAAAAAGCAGCGGAAATACTAGAAAACACAAAACATTATGACAATATCGGTTTTACTTGGTTCACAATCAAATAGTTGCTAGTCCAAGGCTCGTGTGATCCTTAATCGCTTTCGAAAGGCAATCTACTAAAAGGCTCTCTTCCTTTTTGGAGGTAAGAGACAAGATGGTTACAAAAGATGCTAAGGGCCAGTAACAAATTTACCGGTCCTCATACAAATAAAGTACATGAGTAAAATGATGAAAATACAATATACCAACACAGACCAAAATGAAATATGATTATACCGACACAAAGCAAAAAAGAAGTGCAGCACTGTAGGTGTTGACTCTTGAAGAAAGCTTAGAGTTTGTGAGGCTTTATGAACTTGAGAGTTTGCATGTTAGAGAGAATTAGTAATCCTTTAGGGTTTACAATTTAGCCTTCTTTTATAGACTACAGCCTTGGAATGAGTCCTGATCCAGATCGTAATCTCGTGGATCTTATCCTGTGGTGGTAGCTTTGATCGATCCAAATCATGATTTGGTGTTTTGGTTGATTTGCAAGCATCAATCGACTGTTATCAAGTCACAAATCCTTCCCAGTCGGTATTTGAACTGCTTGCTTGGGAATTACACCAGGTGTTCGGGAGCAATCAACTACTTGTCCATCCCAATTGACTACTACTCTGCCTGCTTGGGAATTACACTAGGTGCTCGGGAGCAGTCGACTACTTGTCCATCCAAGTTGACTGCTGCTCGACATTTGAATATGGTGCTCAGCATTTGAACTTTTTTCTCAGGAATTACACTGGTCGGCAAGGATCTTGAAACACATAGTATAAGGCATAAAGTAAGTAGTACAAGGCATGTACAGAGTTTAGCACAATGTATATGATAAGATTGATAGTAACAGCCCTTGACTGTCCGATCTTGAATTTGACATTCCTCCGGAAGTCTATGTCGAATCGACGCCTAAGGTTGTCCACATACTGAGGATGTCATCTTACCATCGCTCCACACCTAGAGCGTACCTTGCTTTACCATTTGGTCCTTTGTCATGTTGCTTAGCTTTTGACCACCATTCCTCCTGGTGTTGAGCTTAGCTAAGACTACTCAATATCTACATACTTAACATAGCTTATTAAATAGCAAGGTGACTTAACTTTGAATCTTTGTCATTATCAAAACTTAAGTTCGATTATCTAGTGCTCATGCACCAACAATCTCCACCTTTTTGATATATGATAACCTGATTCAAAGTTAAAAAATAAAAAACTTTTAATTAAATATTTTTCAAAAACTCACCCTTAAAGTTACCTCCTCCTTAACACTTGGTATGTTTTGGAAAATCATTACAAGAGATTTTCTTTTTAATCTCCTAACTTCTATCTCTCCCCCTTTGACAAATATCAAAAATAATGTAAAGAAGAATGCTTTTTGAAAAGATACTTAAAGTAAAAAAAAATCTAAAGTTCATTTTCAAATATAATAAAAAAATAAATTAACTAAATATTTTTATGAATCCAAGCATATGTCTTTTGTTTGCAAAATAATATTTTTAATATAAACCATCTAACAAATTGTTCTTAAGAAAATGCCCAAGCTCATTTTGACTCAATTGATATTAGATAATCAACAAGTCTTGGTGGAAGTTAGTCACTTACGTGAATAGTTTATTGATTATATTCCTTAATTCATGTCGATGCACTTTGTCTACATTTAGAATCAGGAGTAAGGTCCTTGTTAAGAACAATGGTGTTGATAGAGGGGGTGAATAGCAATTTCACTTGTTGCTTTGAATTTGTTTGTGTTCATCTACAAAATGTTAGTGTGCATAGTGGAATACAAATAGAAATAAACATAACACGTGACAAACACAACACATGCAATACACGGTGATATAACATGGTTCAGAACCTAGGGTTCCTACTCCACGTGTTGAGCTCAAGTGAGCTCTAGTGATGCACACCACCACTAATAAACTCCTTCACAGTGACACACCGGAGGTGAAGAAATCTCATACAATGGTTCTTACAATAATAAGAATGAAATACAAGAAAATACAAAAGAAATACAACAACAATGTAACGAACACTTTACAAACTAGGAGTTTTGAATGCTTTGCTTGTTGATTGCTTAGACGAGCTTGAAGGACCCTGAAATGCACTAGCACTTCGCCTCAAATCGACCCTAGAACCATGGCTAAAATTTTCCATTAGCTACTCTATTTATAACCTAGAGATGGCTAATTTTGCACCTAGCAATCAACTGCCAGAAGACCCCAGTCAACTGCCCGTAGTGTCGTTGTTTCACAACGGCTGGATCCACACTAGAAAAACTCTAATGGATACCCTAGCAGTCGAGTACTTATACCATTAGTCAACTGCTGCTTAGTAGTCGACTGGACAGTTGACTACCAAAGCTTTTGTGCTTGTGTTCACTTACATCAGTTGACTGCCATCCATGGCAGTCCATTGATCAAGGCAAGTTGACTGCCCATAATGGCAGTCGACTACCAAGGCTTCATCTGAGCAACTAAAACTCAGTCGACTACTTGACCAATCTACTGATCAAAGTTGACTACGCTGCCAAGTGTCAAACACTCGACAGTAGACTGATCCATAACCTCAGTCGACTGATAAACCTCAAACATTAGGTTTAACTCAAGTATGATCCCCTCATACTTGATAGACCATCCTTAACCTATACCTAAGCCTTCTGGCCACCTCCATCAGCCTCACGCCTATCGGATCACTCCAAGTCATCCATGACTTGTTCATCCATACGTTAGCCTTCAGGTACTTCTATCGGCTATTATCATGCTAACCGGGTCTATTTTGCCAAGATACATTTATACTTATGCCACCAAGATAAATGCTTGGACTTTACGCCACCAAACATTGGACTTATGCCGCCAAGACTACAGCTTGGACTTTACGCTGCTAATATTACAACCTTGGACTTCCTAAATGCCAAGTATCCATACTTGGACTTTTACCATCAAAGTTCACTTGGATATTACGCCGCTAAGACTACACTGTAGGGGATCGATCGGCCGGCTAGAGAGGGGTGAATAGCCCTCTTACGTTGGATAACAGAGTTTGCTCGTCTACAAAAGATTAGCGCAATGGAAACAACAAGACAAGCAAATCAAGCAAATAAAAACAAAGCAAAGGAAACAAATGCTAACACAATATGTAACATGGTTCACGGCTACGCCGCTAATCCACGGTTCGATTCGTCACAGTGAATCACTCCGCAAGCTTCCACTAGATCTCTCCTTTGCATAAAGCTAGGTGGAGGTAACCTCTTTTACACAAGGATCACTCTTCTACAATAGAATGAAGATTAGAGTAAGTAGAAGAGTGGGAAATCATTTATGGCACTTTAGGAGCTGATAGGAGTTCAAGCATTAGCCCCCCAAATACCCATACCCTTCCTCTTTATAGAGGAAGAGGGTTTCTTCCCGTTGACACATAAGCAGTCGACTGATGTCCCTATTAGTCGACTGGTCCTGTAGTCGTTGCCCAATAATGGCTGCTTTCCACGTTGGATTTCATCCAACGCCACTAGCATCAGTCGACTGATGCTCGATCAGTCGAGTGCTCCGCGAGCTCGACTCCATTCTGTGCCCGAAACACTTGCAACCAGTTGACTCAGGCACGAGGTTGTGAGTGGTGAACCCACCTAGTCTCCTAGGCTCCATGTGCGAATTACTAAGCCCTGCAAGACTCCAACACACATATCAAATCATAATCACAACCTAACTTAAACCCTTTGTCACACACATCAAAACCTTATCATGGCAAGAGATTGCCCTAACATACACAATTGAACTTATACTACCAAGACTATACCTTTAGACTTTCCTTGCCAAGTACTCATGACTTGGACTTTACCATTGCCAAGGCCCATGCTTGGACTTTCCAATTTCCAAGTACCCATGACTTGGACTTTCCATTTCTAAGTACCCATGACTTGGACTTTACCTGGCATGTACACATGCCTTGGGCTTCTCAAATGCCAAGATCATTCTTGGACTTCCCATGACAATCACATTGTAAATCGTTTTGCCGAACATCAAAATATTACTCAAGTCAAACTTGAGTCTGGTCAATTGTGACCTGGGTCGATTGCACCAACAATCTCCCACTTTTTGATGTTTGACAAAACCTTTAAGTTAAGCTACCTGACTCAAGCCATTAATTCTCCCCCTTTTTGGCATACATCAAAACATTTCTCCCTAAGGGTGTCAATATCTCATATACCAATGAGATCTTACATTCTCCCCATGGTACAAAAACATTTAGGAAACCTTCACTCTTCGTAGTGATAAATCACATATCACTAAATGAGAGGCAATCCTCACTATTCTCCAACTCTCTCCTTTTTGAGGAATACTCATCCATCATCCTTTGATGGATAAGCTCCCCCTTAACCATTGCACCAACAATGTCCTTGGATAGACCCTAATCCAATAGGAACTCTAAACAATCAAAAAGTAAAAGAAAAAGTTCAAACATGAACTTTCACACATCTTAACATTTGATACATCACCCAAAACAACTCTCCTAATCATTTTCAATGATATTTCACCCTTTCAATGCTTTCCAAAGCATATCCTAGGATTAGGAAGCATTAGGGTAGCTAGGGATGGTTGAAAATGGGTTAAACAAACCTTGTTTACCTGAAATTAGCCTAGCAATAATTTTATCAAGAATCACTGATCACATTAAGATCAATGACGCCTCAAGCAAGAATGATTGATATCTGTAAATGCAGAAATTAGAAATTAGAAATTAGAAATTAGAAATGAATTTTAAAAATACATAAGTAAATATATGAATTTTGAAAATTTTTAAAAATTCCTACATAAATTACCTACAAGAAATATAATGGGTGAAAAATAGTTTTAAATTAAAATAATCATTAAATTGTGAGTTTGATACAATGTTCAAAATAATTGAAACTTTCAATGTTTTTGACCTACTTTGTATCAACTTCTTCAATGGTGATTGCTACCAAAAGATAACCTTCACCAAGGTTTTGTAAAATAATTTTAAAATATTTTTGAAAATCTATTTTGAACCATGGTCTATGGGGTCAATTCACATGACTTCTACATAAGCTTTGTTGGATCGATTTGAGCGCTAGAGGGGGGGGGTGAATAGCACAAGGAAAACTTTTCGAATTCGTTTGTCGATTCGATACGCAAGAAGAGTAAAGTGCAGCGGAAAATAACCTTGGTTCATAGCCTTCGCCTGCTAATCCAAAGCCTAATGGTCCTAGACCACGTACAGAGGGCAAAGCACTAAAAAGACTCCTCCTTGTTAAAGTTAGGAGTAAGCGAGTATAATCAATACGAAAAAATCAAGGTAGAGGGACACTCCCCCTCTCCTTGTTACGATTAAAGCTCGATAAGGAAAGATGTGAACAAGATTTAAAGACGACAATTTAATAAAAGTATACCAACGACTATTGAAGATAGGACTTGAGCTCTTGTCATCAGAGATGCGATAGCACTTCGTCGTCGTAAGATCATCGTAGAAGAGTAGCGTAGCAAGAGCACTTTTGAGCACTTAGAATGATGGAAATGGGGTGGAGAACACCTTCTTTTATAGCCTTGTGAAACCCTAATCGTTGAGATGAAGTTTCATGAGGTGATGCCACCTAGCCCTTGAGAAATGGAGATAAGCTTTGACTCTCCTTGAGGTAGATCCTTGACCAGCAGTCGACTGCTACCCTTACCAGTCGACTATTGGAGGCATCAGTCGACTGATACAAGCCATCAGTCGGCTGATGGAAAGGTTTCCAGCTGCAATGAAGAGATTGATCAAAAATGCAGTTAATATAAGTAAGTTGGATCCTCGTTTACCATCCGATCTGACTTAGACTTTACATGGGAAGTCTTGGTCGGATCGTCACCTAAGGACGTCCCCGTACAGAGGACACGACCTTACTTACACTCACTCACACGAGCTTACCTCAATCTTTACCTTTGAAGCTTCTCTTTCGGTCTTCACCTGAGTTCTTCAGCTCCCTCCGAAGTCCTCCCGGTGTTGCCCGACCACCACGGCCAACCTCCGGGTATCATTGACCTTCAGCTTTAGCTTAGTAATTATGCACACTTGATTCAGCTCGTGAGATAACAAAGTGAACTTAACTTTATTTGTTTGATATAATCAAAACTCAGGTTCGATTCAGGTGCCTACTCACCAACAATCTCCCCCTTTTTGATCTATGGTAAACCAACACAAAGTTAAGTAAATAAATTAAGTGCATTAAGTAAAATGAATAACATGAGTATGAAATATGCATGAATGAGTAGGAGTATGAGAAGAACTCTCTTTCAAGTGGTTCCCCTTGAGGAATCATCCCCCTTCACTGAGGGTGAGTACTTGAAAAAGTGTCTTGACACTCCCCCTTGATGTTTGCTACTAAAGAGGATTTTTAAGTAATCAAAATTACTTAACAATGACCTTAGTGTTTAGAATAAATTCAAGTTAACCTTGGCCTTTCTCCTCCTTTATCAATTAAGAAAGTTTAACCAACAAGGTTAGGTTAAAAAAAAAATTAAGTTAAGTAAATAAAGTTAACTTAACTTTGGGCCATAAAAGTATAAGATCTGTACTCAAGTTAAGTTATAAAAAAAAATGAGTATAAGATATGTACTCAAGTTAAGTTATCAAAAACAAAATTGATCCCTTAACTTTGGCCTTTCTCCCCCTTTTGCCATAAATCGGAAAATAGTAGTTTAAACATAAGCTCATCTATTTAGATGTTCAACTCTATTTGACTTAATTGATATGAAATGATCAAGTCGTGAGTAGAGTTAGTTAATTAATGTAATTATACTCCATGGTTCATGTCGATGCACTAAGTCTACATCTGGAACTAGGAGTAAGGTCCTAACATCTCATGCCCATCTACATGGCTAAATACACAAACACATTAGTCCTATGTGTTGTGAGATGTATTGGCTCCTTAATTCTACAGGTATATGATATCTAAGGTAAGCCCTAAGCTAGTTCCATTAACATGAAAAGAAAAGTGAATAATAGAGTATATAAAAATATAAGTTGTCAATCCTACTCTATTACGCACATGGCCAACTTTCATCTTAGTAGATTAAATTGGGATACGGGTAAAGGTTTGGTAAATAGGTCTGCTAGATTCGACTTTGATTTCACGTATTCGAGTTGTATGGTTCCGTTAGCTACATGTTCTCGAATAAAGTGGTGTTTGACCTCTATATGTTTGGTCCTAGAGTGGCATATGGGATTTTTGGTTAAGTTGATTGAGTTAATATTATCTATGTGAGTTTTAATATTGTTGAAGTTTAAGTTAAAGTCTTGGAGAGTGTGCTTCATCCAAAGAAGCTGAGCTACACACTCACCCATTGTGATGTATTCGAATTCGGTGGTAGATAAGGCAACACAGTGTTGCTTCCTACTGCACCAACTCACTATACTTGAGCCGAGAAGTTGACGACAACTACTCGTGCTCTTTCTATCGAGTTTACTACCGGCATAGTCTGAGTTGGAGTAACCGATTAGTTCAAACTCGGTAGATCTAGGGTACCAAATGCCTACACTTAGCGTGCCATTTAGATATCTAAGGATACACTTAACTAATGTTAGGTGAGACTCCTTAGCACAAGTTTGGAACCTTGCGCACAAGTTTGGAACCTTGCGCACATACTTACTGTGAATAATATATCGGGGCGACTCACAGTCAAGTAAAGGAGACTTCCTATTGTGATCCTATAATATTTTAGGTCAATAGATTTTCCTTCTACATCTTCTCCTATATTAACATTTGTTGTCATGGGTGTATTAATGATTTTAGCATTTTGCATCCCGAATCGGTTAATTATTCCTTAGTATATTTTTATTGATGTAAATAAATTCCTTCATTAGTTTGTTTAATTTGTAATCTTAGAAAGAAATTTAATTCTCCTACTAAGTTCATTTCAAATTCACTTTCCATGAGTGAAATGAACTCATTTAGTAGGATTGAATTAGTGGTTCCAAAAATTATGTCATCCACGTAGATTTGGGCTATAAAAATTTCTTTGCCTATAGTTTTTACGAAAAGGGTTGGGTCGACTAAGCCTTGGCTAAACATTTTGGACTTAAGGTATACAGAAAGCCTCTCATACCAAGCTCTAGGAGCTTGTTTTAGTCCATATAAAGCTTTCTTGAGTCTAAATACATGGTTGGGTTTGTCTAGGCTTTCAAATCCTGGGGGTTGACTAACGTACACTTCTTCCTTAATAAGTCCATTCAGAAACACTGACTTGACATCCATTTGAAATAATTTAAATCCTCGATATGCAGCGTATGCCAACAACATTTGAATGGATTCTAATCTAGCTACGGGGGCATAAGTTTAATTGTAATCTAACCCTTCTACTTGACTAAACCCTTTCGTGACCAATCTTGCTTTGTTTCTAACTACTTTACCTTTGTCATCAAGTTTGTTTCGGAAGACCCACCTTGTTCCAATAATTGATTTATCTTTAGGTGGTGGTACTAATTCCCAAACTTCATCCCTAGTAAATTGAGCTAGTTCTTCTTGCATTGCAATAATCCAATCGGGATCAAGAAGAGCTTGTTCAATGGTATTGGGTTCGATTTTTGAAATCAAGGAGATTTGACTAAGATTTCTATATGATGATCTAGTTTAAACCCCTAGGCTAGGATCACCTATCACTTGATCGATAGGATGACTCGATTGAATCCTAGAATGACTTGGGTTTGGGTCACCTATCACTTGGTCAATAGGATGACTCGATTGAATCCTTGACTGGCTCGTATTAGGATTAATACTAGACTCGATTTCAAGATCAGAGTCGAGTCTGGTATGAATTGGTTCGCTCGTTGGTTTTACTACGGGTTTTGTAGGTTCATGCCCTTCATCGAATACTACATTAATGGCTTCCTCAATTTTAAGGGTGTCTTTGTTATATCCCCTATAGGTTCTACTTGTAGTTGAGTATCCTAGGAAGATACCGGTGGAGGTTTTGGATGTGAACTTTCCTAGGTAGTCCTTAGTGTTTAGGATATGTACCTTACACCCAAATACCCTAAAGTATTTGATGTTAGGTACTTTGTCAAGGTAGATTTCATATGAGGTCTTAAGTGTTGGATCAAGCGGATCGCTAGAGGGGGGGTGAATAGCGATAGAAAACTTTTCATTCATTTTGTTCGAGTTGACAATTAAATGTAGCATAACGACATACTGACAAGGATTATTTATAGTTCCTCCTTATCTTAATATTTTTATAGGTCACACAGTGCGTAGTAGAATAGGAATTTATAAATTATATTTTCTTATTACTATTTCTTACTTTTCATTTTCATGGAACTAGCATAGGACATATCTTAGACATCATGCACTTATAGATTTAAGGAGCCAATACATCTCACAACACATAGGACTATTGTGTTTGTGTACTTAGCCACGTAGATGGGTGTGAGATGTTAGGACTTAACTCCTGGTTCCAGATGTAGAGCTAGTGCATCGCCATGAACCACGGAGTATAATCATATATATTAACCAACTCTGACCATGACTTGTTGATCTTTCATATCAATCAAGTCAAATGAGAGTTGAACATTTTATAGATGAACTTATTTTCAGTATATTATTTTCAAAATAATATGGAACATGCTTGGACTTGAAACTTAAACTTAATACCTATATTTTTCAACCCCCCCCCCCACTCTTTTTGATATATGGCAAAAGGGGGAGAAAAAGGCCAAAGTTAAGGGATCTTTTTTTTGATAACTTAACCTAATACTTTGTACTTATTCTCATGGCCAAAAGAAGTTAAGTAAATGTTTTCTTTTACTTAACTTTAATTTTTGCAAATTTACTTAAACTCAACTAGGGAGAAAGGGCCAAGTTAAGAAGTCTTCTTAACTTAAGTTTTTCTTAATAAGGCCAACTTTAAGTAATTGTTAATTACTTAAAGTCTTCCTAAATAGAAAACATCAAGGGGGAGGATTAAGATCTTCTTTCAAGACTCACCCTCGGTCAAGAGGGAGGTTTTCTCAAGGGGGGGACTTGGAAGAAAATCTCTATTACTCCTACTTAATCTTTATTATTCTTGATTCTCATGCATATTATTATTCTTCATGCATATTATTTTCTTAACTTTGTATGTGGGTTTGTCATAGATCAAAAAGGGGGAGATTGTTGGTGCAGTAGGCACCTAAGTTGAACCTGAGTTTTGATTATAGCAAACGATACAAAGTTAAGCTCATATTGTTATCTCACAAGCCAAATCGAGTGTGCAGAAAAGTGCTAAAGCTGGAGTTGAAGGCTAGCGACACTTGGAGGAAGCCGCGGTAGTCGGGCGACACTCGAGTAACTTCAGAGGGAGTCAAAGGAATCGAGTGAAAGGCCGGAAGCAAGAGCTACAAAGTAAGTATCGAGGTAAGCTTGTGTGTGTAAGCGTAAGTGAGGTCGTATCCTCCTTATGGGGATGGTCTTAAGCGTAGGTCCGACCAAAGACATCCCATGGATGGTCTAGGTCGAGATCGGACGGTCGGCGGCCGTCGAAATAATGTTTTTGTTAAGCTATTTTTTTTATTTCAGCTAGCATCAGTCGACTGTCAATAAAAGCCACTCGACTACTTGAAATCAGTCGACTGCTTAGTGTTGCGACTCAACTGGAGCTGCCATCAGTCGACTGATGTCCATCATCAGTCGACTGATAGTCAAGGATCAGCTTCGAGGAGTCAAGTCTTATCACCTCATTCCAAGGAGCTTTTGTGCCCATTTGTAATTGGTTGAAGACCCATTCAATGAGGGGCTCAAAGGCTATAAAAGGAGGGCTTCTCTAAGGGTTTTTCATCAATTCAAAAGCTTCCAAGTGCTTCCGATACGCTACGAGTCTCCGACATCCCTACGACGAAGTGCTACAAACACAACGACTAGGGCTCCATCGTTTCATCTACGAGTCATCGGTATAAGTTTGGTTTAATTCCATTTTGTACTTTGAGTTCTTTTTATATGGTTTTATCATAACGAGAAGAGGGGGAGTGTCCCTCTATCTCGAGCCTTTTTTGTGGTTTTTGTATCCGATTAACTCCTACCTCCAACGAGGAGGAGTTCATTAGTGATTTGCCCTCCGTGCGTGGTCATTGATCACTAGGGTCTTGGAGTAGTAGTCGAAGGCTACGAACCAAGTAAAAATTACTATTGTCTCTCTTGTTTAATTTTATCTTCCATTGTGTCTACTCATGTTTTAACGAACAAAATGAATGAAAGGTTTTATCACTATTCACCCCCGCTCCCCCCCCCCTCTAGCGATTCACTCGATCCAACAGAGATGACCTAGTTGGACATGATTTCAAAATGCTGGGGTTATCTTCTACTGTCGTGGTTGTGGCAACATGGTTATCCAGTTCTGACAGCCCTTGATTCTTTTGATTCCGATGGCAGCATCCAGTTTCCAACGGTGGTGAAGATCCTACGTTCACTGCTTTGGTCCCTTCCATTTTCACGGTAGTGATTCATGCTGCTTCACCTACATAAATCCATCCACCGACTGACGTGATTCGGCAGCCCCGAAGTCCGCCATCGGAGCAGTGATCCGTTACCATTGATCTAGCTTTCGTCGGATTCTGACGAAAGATCCGTGCACTGAAGCCGTAGGAGCTGTTTAGCACTATCATTGGTCACCAGAGAGGGTGGTTCCTTTCTGGTGGTTGTGGATGATTTGTTGGTTAATTTTTACAATATTTTTACAATATTTTTTCAGTATATTTACTCTATTGTTTCACTATTTTTTTCAGTATTGTTTCACCAGTGTTCAGTTGTGTTTCAATTATGTTCCCATCGTGTTTCATTTGTGTTGTGTGGTGTTGCATGTGGTAATTTGTTTTGGTAGTTTAGTTAGTGTTGTTGATCATTTACGGTATTTACCTTGTGGTTGATTTTATTTTTTGCTGTGTTAATTGTACTTTTTAGTTTTCAGTTAATCTTTGACCACTGTGTCATATAGTGATAGTGCGGTGCTTGGTTGAATTGCTTAGGTTTATTCTGTTTAGTTTTCAGTTAATCTTTGACCATTGTGTCGTATAGTGACAATGCGGTGCGTGGTTGAATTGTTTAAGTTTGTTAGTTTAGTTTTCAATTGATCTTTGACCATTGTGTCGTATAGTGATAGTGCGGTGCTTTATTAAATTGTTTAGTTTTCAGTTAATCTTTGACCATTGTGTCGTATAGTGACAGTGCGATGCTTGGTTGAATTGTTTACATTTGTTAGTTTAGTTTTCAGTTACTATTTGACCATTGTGTCGTATAGTGACAGTGCGGTGCTTGGTTGAATTGTTTAAGTTTGTTCAGTTAATCTTTGATCATTGAACCATATAGTGACAGTGCGGTGCGTGATTTACTTGCTTTTGCACATTAGGTTAGTTTCCCAGGAATTGTTAATTGGTAGTTAGGTTTATTTCTTGCAGGTTTAATTTTTATGTCTGTTAACTAGAATTGTTTAACCATTGTTTCGTATAGTGACAGTGCGGTGCATGGTTGAATCGTTCTTGCATTAGGGTAGCTTCAAATAATTGTTTTGATAAGTTGTAGGAACCCCCAGTGTTAATAATGCTTAGAATCAAACGTTCAACCATTGAGTTCCATGGGAGATGACCCGAGTTATCTTATACTGCATTAGTGTAGTTAGGGGGTTCGGTAAATAATTTGGGAACAGTACTGCGACATTAAAATCGTTCGATCAAATTTTTGTGTCGTTGTCAGGGACATAATGGTGTTTGTTTGTCTTTAAACTATAGTTGGTTTGTTTGTTTTCTTTTATTTTGTTATTAGTGTCTTTCTTATGATTTCTATTTGATACTCATTATTGTATTTGGTTGTGGTGTCTGGCAATAATCTATTTGAGTCTTATGCAGTCCTTCCCTCAGAGGTCGGTGCAGCCTAAGAAGAGGGTTGTTGAAGAAAAGGCTAGGGAATTCTAGGAGCTAGTAGATTTGTTCAACAAGTTGGAAGTCAATATCCATTTTTTGACAATGATTGAGTAGATTCCCAAGTATGCCAAGTTTCTTAAAGATTTAGGTGTTCACAATGAGAAGCTAAAAGGTAATGAGTTGATTGGAGTAGGGAAGAATGTATCAGCACTCACCCAGCTGGGGTGATAGAGAATGTGTTGGTTAAGGTACTCTTTCTATGGAGGTAGGAGATATTGTAGTTCAGTTCAGTATTTTGGACGTGATGAAGCACCCGATGGAGGATCATTCTATTCATAGCATGGATATAGAGGATGAGCTGGATTGCATGGATTTCATTTGTGAGTCTATTTTTCAGTTGGGTATCTCTGTACCTTCTACTTTTTGATGTGATTTCATTGATTCTGATATTGATGATGATTTGTTAGGACCTATCTGTGGGCTCTTTTATGTGGACAGGGACATGGAATGTATAAGGACTTGTGCTCTTCAAGCAACGCCCCAAGAATCACTTCCATTAGATGTGCAACCATAGAACCTTGAATTGAACCCCTTTCCCGAGCATTTGAAGTATGTGTATTTGGATAAGGACAAGCAGCGATCCGTCATTATTGCCTGAGATCTAGAGCTAGATCAGGAGTACAGATTAGTAGATCTTCTGAGGAAGCATAGGAAAGTGATTGGGTGGATGCTTGCAGATATCCCAGGTATCATCCTTCAAACTGTATGCACAGGATTCACTTGGAAGAGGATGTGAAACCAGTCAGACAACCATAGAGACGGCTTAACCCACTTATTCTTGAGGTGGTAAAGAAGGAGGTGACAAGGCTTTTACAGGTTGGCATCATCTATCCAATTTTAGACAGCAAATGGGTAAGTCCTATTCAGGTGGTTCCGAAAAAATCTGGTAGTACAGTGGTTGTCAATGCAGACAATGAGATGATTCCCACCAGAGTTCAGAACTCTTAGAGAGTCTGTGTCGACTACAGAAAGCTTAATCAGGCCAGTAGGAAAGACCACTGCCCCCTGCCTTTTATTGATCAGATGCTAGAGAGGTTGGCAGGCAAATCACATTATTGCTTCCTGGACAGTTACACCAGTTATTTCTAGATCTGTATTACTCTAGAGGATCAGGAGAATACCACTTTCACTTTCCCTTTCGGGACATTTGCATATCGACGCATGCCTTTCGGACTTTGCAATGCTCCTGGGACCAGCGATGCATGGTAAGTATTTTTGGAGATTTATTAGAACATTGCATGGAGGTTTTTATGGATGATTTTTTGTGTACGATTCTTCTTTTGATTCATGTCTGGAAAATTTATTAAGAGTTTTACAGAAATGCATTGATACGGATTTGGTTTTGAATTTTGAGAAATGTCATTTCATGGTTGAGCATGGGATAGTCTTAGGTCATATTATCTTTATGCATGGTATTGAAGTAGATCCTGCTAAAATTCATGTTATTTCTTCTTTATCTTACCCCGTTTCTGTGCGGGAAGTGTTAGTGATATATGAGAGATGTCCTAAGGCAATCGCCTTATGTTTGAACCATTTATATGATAAATGAAGATTCACTATTTGAGTATACATGTTTTTATGTATTTGATTAGATCTTAAACTCATTTACTGAATGTCCACGATACGATTCACAGCATGAGAGAATTTGTGATTGGATCACAACTAGTGAGTATCTCTACATATGTAATTGTGATGTATCGGAATTATCCCTAGTCGATGAATTGATGGATTTGGACACCATTGATTCTGTCGAGACTAGCATGAGGTATACTCCTTGGTGTATCCAAGCAGCTGATTCTCACTGGCTGGAGACATTGTGATGTCCGGAGTTAATCGTGGATGCTAGTTATGGTAACTAGTTTATTGGAGTGACCAGCCGTAAGACTTCATATGGTTCTCTGCATATATAGATATGTCAATGAAGTTCTTACTACAGCTTAAGTGCGATGTTCCTTTGACTTGCGGTATTCAAGTCATCTTGATCATAAAGACTTATGCTTTGACATCTTAAGCAAGCATCTCTAAGGAGATGTGGACCCGGGATGATTGAGTATAAGTCGAAGTGATCAAAGGTGTTTGAATAGCCTATAAAGGATTCACCACTCCTTGCGAGGAGATGTATACCCATGGCCTCTCATCGGATTGTTACTAAAGTCTTTGGCCAAAGCATTACATGTTTAGAGTAAGGTACTCTTCGATACATGTGCAGTAACTAGAATCCGTAGGACGAGGAAATGATACTTGGGCTAGGTGTGACGTAGTCAGCCTACTGGGGACTAACACTATAGACCATGTCCTGAACCAAGTGGGTATAAGATGAGTGAAGGGAATGGGGCACGATTCATTCGAGCTGCTGAAGGGTTTCAGAAGTAGTTCTGGATCAACCGTTGATCTTTTCGGTTAATTGGGGATCATGATGTACTACTAGGTGTCACTCATGATCGTTCTATAATTAATGGTTAATTATAGACAGCCAACATAAACCGAGAACCTATTTGGTCACACGCACAATGAGCGTAATCCGAAGGATTTAAAACGAGCTTGAGAATGAGATTCTCAGACCGAGAGAAACTAGGTTTGGTTGGACCAAACATGGAGGAGCATGAAATTGTTTAAGTCACAATGGAAGCGTGGATGGGCCTTGTCTTATGAAGACATAATGGATGAACCAAATTGGTTTGGTTCTAATCCAATGGAGGAGAATAAACCAAAGGGTTTGGTTTGTTTTAAACGAATGAACCAAAGTTGGTTCGGTTCGTTTTAACTTAAAATAAACCATCATGATTTGGTTTATTTTAACTTAAATTAATGGAGCGGGTTAACGGGCCTTTGGTTATGATCCTATAACCATTAAGAGAATTTGTTCTCTATAAAATAGGGCTTAAGGGTTTTTGTTAAACCCTAATTCAAAACCAAGCAACCCTAATTGTTGCCGCCCCCCTCCTCTCCTTGGTGAAGTCGGCGCCAACCCTAGCGCCGCTGCCCACCACCTAGCTCCCTTGCCGGCGTCCAAAAGGTGTTGTCCTTCCCTCTTGCCGGCATCGAGCTGCTGCCGGAGAAGCTCCGGTGATCTCCTTTGGGTTCGGCAATAAGGTGAGCTTCAACCTTCCCTTTTTGGCTAGCCCCTATTCCTCCACCAAAGCTGTCCAGTTTTCTGGACAGCTTGTTTCCTTCTCGTCGGAGCATCGTTTGGATGATGTTTGGAGCTCCGACAGCGGTAGCATTGTCAGGGATTCGATCTCCGGTAATCCTCATAGGTGGAGGACGAAGGATTCATCAAACGGTTGACGAATACCTCTCCGGAGAAGCGAGTTTTGGGGACTCGTTTTGGATCCGAATTTTGATTTGGATCGTGATCTTCTCTCGATCACATCATCTTCAACACGAGGATAGTAACCCATACGAAGACGAGGCTCGTGACTTTGTGAAGTCATCCCGAAGATACTCGGCATGGATACGGATAGAGACGATTCTAGCGAGAATCGTTCCGGTTGATGCCTTTCCCGCTACACGTGATACGTCAGGTATATATAGTTTAAATTTCCTTTTATTGCAAAATTTGAATTTACGGTTATGTCTACACATGTTGTACTATGCATGCGTGTGATGTGTGTGTTGTAATAAATTAGATTTATTATTATATTCCTTCCGTTGTGCACATGTTTACGAAACATGTTCGAACACACACTCGCCGCGGTGCCGGAAACCCAACAGTGGTATCAGAGCCCAGGTGGTGTTTCGACATAATCGTAAAAAATTTTGCGATAGTCATAATGATATTTCTGGAAATTTTCTACTTTTGGAAAGTTAGAAGTATTTATGGAAATTTTTCAATTTTTGAAAGTCTAGAAGTATTTATGGAAATCTTCTACTTTTGGAAAGTTGGAAGTATTTATGGAAATTGATATTTTCCATAAATAAAATATTTGATTAGATTTTGGAAATTTGTTTCCTAATTTAATCATTATTTGATTTGGGAAATCAAATCTTAAAATATTTTATTTCCATAAATAGTTTTGATGATTTAGGAAATTGGTTTCCTAAATTGACTTTCCTTAATCAACTATTTCCACAAATAAAATATGTGATTAGATTTGGAAATTTGTTTCCTAATTTAGTCATGATTTGATTTGGAGAATCAAATCTTAAACATATTTTATTTCCATAAATAGTTATGACATATAAGGAAATTTTGTACATGACATAATTGTATGTCATGTAATTGCATTAAATGCATATCATTATGCCATGCGTGTCGTGACATGTAGATGTATGTAATGTATGTCATGCTATGTAGATAATAGTTATTTGCATGCAAAGAGGATGAGACATAAAAACCCTAACTCAATATTAAAGCCTACACCTTCCATTAATATGGTTAGAACTAGAGTTCCGTTTCTTGTTCGGGTTGTTAGACTCTCTCCAAGCCCGGCTCGAACCCGAACATGTTCAAACCATGGAATAGTTTAATACTAATATGGTAAGAGTCAGAGGTCAATCATTAGCTTTGGTTGTTGGACTCTCTCCAAGCTGGGCTAATTGGTTGAATGCGCTCTAACCATATTAAAACTATGTCCCGATTAATGGGTTTGCTTTAACCTGGAGCATCGGCTTGTTGGACTCTCTCCAAGGTCGATGTAAAGGGAGGTGAAGTTGGGTGCTATGCATATGATGCATACTTGTTAATGTGTTAACAACCCGATGTATGTGTGAACATTCAATTAGTTGATAGCACATTGTGATAGTTGCATATACATGATATGCAATCGGTATATTTGATACCTACCATCGTAGTTATGAATGGCTTATTGGACTCTCTCCAAGGTTGTTCATATCTATGATGGATATCAGCCCATTCGGAGATGGACCTGCAATCTCCCGAAGTGATTTTGGGGTTTTTGAAATTCAAAAAATGAATGGGAATTATGAATGTATAATGATGCATTTTAAAATCATCTTTCTCATATATGCTTGTTTTGTATTTCTAAGATTGATCATGATGTCTTTGAATTTGCGTTCCATTTTGGATTCGAATAAATTGACTGGGCCGAACTTCTTGGACTGGCTTAGAAACTTGAGAATTGTTCTCAAGGTTGAAAAGCTTGCAAATGTCCTCGAAGCGCCTCTTCCCGCCCGTCCTAGTGACAATGCAACTCTGGACCAATTGTTGGCCTATTAGAAACATGTGAGTGATTCTGAACAAATGAGTTGCATCATGCTAGCCATGATGGAACCCAAGCTACGGAAGCAGCATGAGCATATGGATGCTCATATCGTAGTCCTTCATCTTTATGAGTTGTTTAATAAGCAAGTGAGATTTGAAAGGTTCGAAGTCTCCAAGCTCCTCTTCACCTCTGAGATGCAATAAGGTTCATCTGTGGTACTGCTCAACATGCTGAAGACTGTGGAGCCTTCTGAGAAGCATGAGCAGGGGACGGTGTTGTTAGTTGATTCCTTGAAGAAAGGTTCTAAGAGGGAGTCAAAGGAACAACAGAAGGGGAAGAAGAAAAAGGCTAAAAAGACAGAACCAGCTCAAAAGGGCACTTGCCATCATTATGGCAAGTAGGGCCATTAGCAAAGAAATTGCAAGATTTATCTTGAGTCCGTGAAGAAGAATAAGGCATAAGATGCTCCATCTTTTTCATATATCTTCGTTATTGATTGTCATTCTATTTCCTCAGACATTGGGTATTGGATACTGGGTGTGACTCACATATATGTAATGACATACATGGGCTAAGGAATAGAAGAAGACTCGTCAAGGGACAGTCAAATTTACGTGTTGGGAATGGAGCAAATGTTGCTGCACTCGCCATCGGAATGTATTTGTTGAAACTCCCTGCAGGACTTGTCTTAGAACTGGACAATTGCTTTTATGTTCCTTTGTTGATAAAGAACATCATTTGTATTTCTTGTTTAAATAGAAATGGGTATCATTTAACTTTTAGTAACAATTGTTATTACATAATTTTGAATGGCGTACTTTATGGAACTGGAACTTTGAGCAATGGTATTTATACGTTGGACGTATCCAGTGACATTTTCAATATCGAAGCGAGCAACAAGCGTGCTCGAAAGGATAATCAATTAGACTCCTATATGTGGCATTGTCGTCTTGGCCATGCAAGCAATAAACGCATGTCAGAATTACACCGATGTGGAATTCTGGAATGTTTGAATTGGATTCATACGATACATACGAATCATGCTTAAAAGGCAAGATGACTAAGTTACCTTTTACAGGAAAAGGTGAACAAGTGCGAGAGTTACTAGGTCTAATACATACTGATGTAGGTGGACCTATGTTAACTCAAGCTTTAGGAGGCTATAGCTACTTCATTACCTTCACCGATGATCACTCACGGTTTGGGTATGTGTTCTTGATGAAACACAAGTCTGGAGCCTTTGAAAGGTTCAAAGAATTCAAAAATGAAGTAGAGAAACAACATGACAAGAGTATTAAAATACTTCGATCGGATCGAGGTGGTGAATACTTAAGTCAAGAGTTTCTTGATTATCTAAGAGACAATGGTATATTGTCTCAATGGACTCTGTCATATACACCACAGCATAATGATGTATCTGAGAGGCGTAACCGGACCTTGTTGGACATGGTTAGGTCAATGATGAATCATGCGAATCTTCCCAAGTCCTTTTGGGGCTATGCACTTCAGACAGCTGTTTACTTGTTAAATAGAATGCCAACCAAGGTAGTCTCTACTCCATATGAGATATAGAATAGTAAGAAACCTCATGTATCTTACTTGAAGATATGGGGTTGTCCTGCTTATGTGAAGCGAACTGTATCAGACAAATTGAATGCTAAGTCTGATAAATGTCTATTTATTGGATACCCTAAGGAAACAAGGGGTTACCAATTCTATCATCCTGTGGAACAAAAGGTGTTTTTTTCAAGACATGCTGTGTTTCTAGAGAAAGAGTTTCTCTTGCAAGAAAATAGTGGGAGTGTCGTCGAGCTTGAGGAGGCTCGAGAGACTCAAATAGACATTGATGAGATACCTGGTGAAGCATAACAGCCGATAACTCATAGTGATGAGAAATCGGCTGGACCTATTGAAACACCACATCTTCGTAGATCTGGTAGAACACACAACATTCCTGAGAGATATGGATTTCTCGTAAGAGAATCGAACGATGTGTTACTCATTGATGATGAGGAGCCTACCAGTTATGAAGAAGTGCTGACAAGTTCAAAAAGGGATAAGTGGCTTGATGCCATGAAGTCGGAAATGGATTCCATGTATGAAAACCAAGTTTGGAACTTAGTTGACCCACCTGAAGGCATCAAGCCTATAGGGTGCAAGTGGGTTTTCAAGAAGAAAACCGACATGGATGGTAATGTGATTACCTATAAGGCTAGATTAGTGGCGAAAGGATATCGTCAAAAATAAGGTGTTGATTATGACGAAATCTATTCGCCTGTAGCTATGCTTAAATCCATTCGGATGCTCCTAGCCATAGCGGCTCATTATGATTATGAGATATGGCAGATGGATGTGAAAATAGTTTTCCTTAATGGAAACCTGCTCGAGGACGTGTATATGATACAGCCTGAGGGTTTCACATCGGTTGATAAAACCAAGGTATGCTAATTGTGACGGTCCATATATGGATTGAAGCAAGCATCCAGGAGCTGGAATATCCGTTTTGATGAGACAATCAAAAAGTTTGATTTCTCATAAAATCCAGACAAACCTTGTGTGTACAAGAAGGTTAGTGGGAGTGCAGTCGTGTTCCTAGTATTGTATGTCGATGACATATTACTTATAGGAGACGATGTTTCAGTCTTACAGTCAGTTAAGATTTGGTTATCCAAGACATTCTCCATGAAAGACTGGGAGAAGCAACCTACATCCTCGGGATTAAGATCTATAGAGATAGATCGAAACGGTTGCTTGGTCTTTCGCAGTCTATATATATAGACCGAGTGCTAAAGAGGTTTAGCATGTCGGAATCCAAGAAAGGTTTCCTACCCATCAGGCATGGGATACACCTTTCGAAGTCTATGTGTTCGCATACAGAAGACGAGAGGATTTGCATGAGTAAGATTCCCTATGCATCCGCAATAGGATCTATTATGTATGTTATGTTATGTACAAAGCCCGATGTATCGTATGCTCTGAGTGTCACGAGTAGATACCAGTCTGATCCAGGAATGGATCATTGGGCGGTTGTTAAGACGATCCTTAAGTACTTAAGAAGAACTAAGGATATGTTCCTAATATATGGAGAAGGGTACATGGTGATACATGGGTATACGGATGTCAGCTCCAGAATGACAAGGATGATTCCATGTCTTAGTCTGGGTATGTATTCACCTAGAATGGAGGCGCAATAAGTTGGAAAGGTTCCAAGCTTGACACTATAGCGGATTCTGCCACTAAGGCAGAATACATTGCAGCTTTGGAAGCAGCAAAGGAAGCGGTTTGGATTAAGAAGTTCATTTATGAACTTGGTGTGATTCCAGCCATTGTTGAAGCAATACCAGTCTACTGCGACAACAATGGAGCAATTGCACAGGCGAAAGAGCCAAGGTCTCATCAACGATCCAAACATGTGCTTCGCCGCTATCATCTTATTAGAGAGATCATCAGTAGGAAGGAAATACAAATCGAGAAAATCCCCACTGAAAAGAACTTAGCGATCCTTTGACTAAGGCATTACCTTAAAGTAAGTTTGAGGGTCATGTTAGAGCTTATGGTATTGGATACCGTAGCGATTGGCATTAGGCCAAGTGGGAGTTTGTTAGTGATATATGAGAGATGTCCTAAGGCAATTTCCTTGTGTTTGAAACCATTTATATGATAAATGAAGATTCACTATTTGAGTATACATGTTTTTATGTATTTGATTAGATCTTAAACTCATTTACTGAATGTCCACGATACGATTCACAGCATGAGAGAATTTGTGATTGGATCACAACTAGTGAGTATCTCTACATGTGTAATTGTGATGTATCGGAATTATTCCTAGTCGATGAATTGATGGATTTGGACACCATTGATTCTGTCGAGACTAGCATGAGGTATACTCCTTGGTGTATCCAAGCAGCTGATTCTCACTGGCTGGAGACATTGTGATGTCCAGAGTTAATCGTGGATGCTAGTTATGGTAACTAGTTCATTGGAGTGACCAGCCGTAAGATTTCATATGGTTCTCTTCATATATAGATATGTAAATGAAGTTCTTACTGCAGCTTAAGTGCGATGTTCCTTTGACTTGCGGTATTCAAGTCATCTTGATCATAAAGACTTATGCTTTGACATCTTAAGTAAGCATCTCTAAGGAGATGTGGACCCGGGATGATTGGGTATAAGTCAAAGAGATCGAAGGTGTTTGAATAGCCTATAAAGGATTCACCACTCCTTGCGAGGAGATGTATACCCATGGCCTCTCGTCGGATTGTTACTAAAGTCTTTGGCCAAAGCATTACATGTTTAGAGTAAGGTACTCTTCGATACATGTGCAGTAACTAGAATCCGTAGGACGAGGAAATGATACTTGGGCTAGGTGTGACGTAGTCAGCCTACTGGGGACTGACACTATAGACCATGTCCTGAACCAAGTGGGTATAAGATGAGTAAAGGGAATGGGGTACGATTCGTTCGAGCTGCTGAAGGGTTTCAGAAGTAGTTCTGGATCAACCGTTGATCTTTTCGGTTAATTGGGGATCACGATGTACTACTAGGTGTCACTCATGATCGTTCTATAATTAATGGTTAATTATAGACGGTCAACATAAACCGAGAACCTATTTGGTCACACGCACAACGAGCGTAATCCGAAGGATTTAAAACGAGCTTGAGAATGAGATTCTCAGACCGAGAGAAACTAGGTTTGGTTGGACCAAACAAGGAGCGAGCATAAAATTATTTCAATCGCAATGGAAGCATGGATGGGCCATGTCTTATGAAGACATGATGGATGAACCAAATTGGTTTGGTTCTAATCCAATGGAGGAGAATAAACCAAAGGGTTTGGTTTGTTTTAAACGAATGAACCAAAGTTGGTTCGGTTCGTTTTAACTTAAAATAAACCATCATGGTTTGGTTTATTTTAACTTAAATTAATGGAGCGGGTTAACGGGCCTTTGGTTATGATCCGATAACCATTAAGAGAATTTGTTCTCTATAAAATAGCGCTTAAGGGTTTTTGTTAAACCCTAATCCAAAACCAAGCAACCCTAATTGTTGTCGCCCCCCTCCTCTCCTTGGTGAAGTCGGCGCCAACCCTAGCGCCGCCGCCCACCACCTAGCTCCCTTGCTGGCATCAAGAAGGTGTTGTGCTTCCCTCTTGCCGGCGTTGAGCTACTGCCGGAGAAGCTCCGGTGATCTCCTTTGGGTTCGCAATAAGGTGAGCTTCAACCTTCCCTTTTTGGCCAGCCCCTATTCCTCCACCAAAGCTGTCCAGTTTTCTGGACAGCTTGTTTCCTTCTCGTCGGAGCGTCGTTTGGACGACGTTTGGAGCTCCGACAGCGGTAGCTTTGCTGGGGATTCGATCTCCGATAATCCTCATAGGTGGAGGACGAAGGATTCGTTAAACGGTTGACGAATACCTCTCTGGATAAGCGAGTTTTGGGGACACATTTTGGATCCGAATTTTGATTTGGATCGTGATCTTCTCTCGATCACATCATCTTCAACACGAGGCTTGTAACCCATACGAAGACGAGGCTCGTGACTTTGTGAAGTCATCCCGAAGATACTCGGCGTGGATACGGATAGAGACGATTCTAGCGAGAATCGTTCCGGTTGATGTCTTTCCCGCTACACGTGATACGTCAGGTATACATAGTTTAAATTTCCTTTTATTGTAAAATTTGAATTTACGGTTATGTCTACACATGTTGTACTATGTATGCGTGTGATGTGTGTGTTGTAATAAATTAGATTTATTATTATATTCCTTCCGCTATGCACATGTTTACGAAACATGTTCGAACACACACTCGCCGCGGTGCCGGAAATCCAATAGGAAGTACGTGCTTTTCTAGGTCATGCAAGATTTTATAGACATTTCATCAGAGATTTCAGCAAGATTGCCCTACCCTTGACCTACTTATTGCAAAAGGAGGTGGTATTTCAATTTGACCATAGGTGCAAGGACTCATTTGACCAACTTAGGCAAGCTTTGATATCAGCATCGATCCTTCGACCACCAGATTGGACTCTCCCATTCGAGTTGATGTGCGACACCTCGAACTATGCGGTGGGAGCTATCTTGGCGCAGAGAGTGGACAGAGCATCTCATGTCATCTTCTACGCCTCAAGGACATTGGATGCTGCACAATCCAAATAAACCACAACAGAAAAAGACCTTTTAGTGATTGTTTTTTCTTTGGATAAATTTAGATCTTATTTGCTCTGTTATCATGTGGTTATTTTTTCTGATCGTGCAGCTTTGAAATTCCTCCTGTAGTAGCCCGATGCAAAACCGAGACTGATTAGATGGATGCTTTTGCTTCAAGAATTCAACGTAGAGATACGCGATATGAGCGGGAGGGAGAACATAGTAGCAAACCATTTGAGTAGGATAGTGAGGGAGATCGAGCCGACCCCCATAATAGATTCTTTTTCAGATGAGCAACTTTTTCACCTGTAGGGTAAGACACCATGGTATGCAGGTCTTTCTAACTATTTAGTTGCCCGTGTTATACCTTCACATTTTTCTTATGCACAAGTCCAGAAATTAAAAAGTGATGCTAAGTACTATGTATGGGATGATCCTTACCTTTGGAAGTTTTATAGTGATCAGATCATTAGGCGATGTGTTCCTGACTATGAGTTTCATTTCATACTTATTTTTTATCATTCTCTGACTTGTGGGGGGCATTTTTGACCCCAAAGGACTGCTAGGAAAATTTTAGAGTCTGGTTTGTATTGGCCCACCTTATTTCATGATGCCTATGAATTTTATAAAGCCTGTGAGCGATGTCAATGAACAGGGAACATAGGACGTAGAAATGAAATGCCTCAACAACCCTTGTTATTCCGTGAGATTTTTTATGTTTGGGGTATTGATTTTATGGGTCATTTTCTTGTATCTTTTGGATTTTCATATATTCTTTTGGCAGTTGATTATATTTCCAAATGGGTGGAGGTCATTCCCACCAGGACTGATGATTCTCCAGTTGTTGTGGATTTTGTTAGGTCTCACATATTTTGCAGATTTGGGGTACCCAGGGTGATCATCAGTGATCAAGGGTCTCACTTTTGCAACAAACACATGAAAGTCATGTTTAGTAGGTATGGGGTGTTGGATAAGATTTCTACTCCTTATCACCCTCAGACAAATGGGCAGGCTGAAGTGTCAAACAGAGAGATCAAATCTATACTGGAGAAGACAGTGGGGACAGACAGAAAAGATTGGAGTAAAAGGTTGGAGAACGCTCTGTGGGCTTACAGGACTGCCTATAAGACTCCCATAGGCATGTCCTCTTATAGATTGGTTTATGGCAAAGCGTATCATTTGCCAGTGGAGATTGAGCACAGAGCTTACTGGGCAGTGAAAGCTTGCAACATCGATGCTTACAGAGCTGGGAGAGAAAGAAAACTCCAACTTCAAAAACTTGAGGAGATACGGTTAGAAGCCTATGAGAACTCTCGCATTTACAAAGAGAAGACTAAAAATTTTCATGACAAGAGGATTGTGAGGAAGGAGTTCCATATTGGCGATAGAGTTTTATTGTACCAGCCTTGTCTGAGGTTGATCAGAGGTAAGTTGAGATCCAGGTGAGACAGTCCTTTTTGTGTTACTAATATGTTTTCCTATGGTATTGTAGAGGTATAGGAACCTTCTTCAGGGAACACTTTCAGAGTGAATGGACATCGTCTCAAGATATTTCACGAGGGGGTGAGAGAAGCTTTGGTGGAGGAAGTGCGCTTTCAGGATGCTTCTTCTCCGACATGAAAGGGGAGTGTGTTCTTATATTTGCTGCATTCATTTCTTTCCTTTCATGTTCGGAATAAATTGTGTGTTATGTGTTCGTTGCCTGTTTACCTTGGTTTGTTGGTTTGTTGTTGAGTGGAATAATTTTCTCTATGCATGTCTTAGTATCGTTTCAGAGATGGTAAAAATTAGTTAAGTTTGATCATCAAGTTGTGAATTTTTTTGTGTATGATAAAAGACTTCACTTGCATTTAGTTACTTGTTAGGATGATGAATTTTGATTTACCTAGTGAGGTTATAAGTCATTCTTATCATTTATCCATGGTTGAGTGATAACACATGTGATACTTGTTGCTCTAGGACTTGCTTTGAGTCTTTTCAAAACTGCAATAACATTTACTTGCATAAGTATGACGAAAGATTTCACTCTTGTTTCTATTCTTACTTGACTTGCTTGTCTAATCCACCTGATACTCCATAATGTCTCTCTTGTCATATTTTTGTTTTGGCCATTTATTGTCCTTTGACTTGCTTGTTGATTCATGTTGTCTTCATGAATTATCTTTTCTCGTATCTTTTGTTTCCATATTGGAGGAATAGTATGATAAGTTGCATTGTCAGAGACAGACAAAATTTGTAAGTGTGGGGGAAGAGATTGTTTTGTTGGGCAGAAATTGATGTCCTGATTACTAAAGTTGTCTTTGAGCTCACGGCAGAAACAAGTGTCACATGCTTCAAATGAATAACCTCAAGCTGATGGAAATATGGATCCTCAATTTCTCGCTGCACTTACACCTGATATAAGGGAGGTTTAGCACAACAATGGGCTCAAAGGAGACAAGAATCGCAACAATTGGAAGGTTAACCATGTCAGAAAAAAAAATCTGGATGACGGCAGAATGGAACTGAAGAATGATGTTCCTTTGTCTCATGCCATGGACGCTACTGATACAGTGTCATGCCAGGGGAATGATGTAAAAGAAGGATTAGGTGGGATTGTAGAACATAGAAGAAATGTTGAGGAAGTTGTGCCAAGTATTCTGAAGCTGTCAGTCCCTTGGCTCGTGGAGATGATATGTGCAGTAGAAGAATCTGCTAAAGTATAGGAGTATCAAATGATTCATTAGAAGATGAGCTAGAAATTATACATCACAGATTTTCTCGCTGCACTTCCATTTGTTTCCGTGGAACACAAACGAGGTCTGAAACTACTGCAATGGGCTAATCGGAAGCTGAAAGGCTGTATAAGCATGCTATAGAGCTAGGAATCAGTAGAGATGCAGATCAATGCTAGATTAATTGAGCTTTCTGAGAAAAAATTGCAACGATAGGATTTCAAAGAAATGAAAATAGAACAAGCAGAAAAAAATTTGCCGAGCGAAAACTGATGGATGCAACGAGATCTGCTCTGCGAGAAAATTGTGGGTGCTGCATTGTTTAAGTTATAGTTTGTGCCGAGATTTCAGCACAATTGATGAAACAAATTCTGCAGCAAGATGTTGACTCAATTTCAGATTGGAAGAAGAAGCATGTTCTCATTTATAATATGTTGCTGCCGGAGCCTTGTGGAGACCTTTAAGCTCTACTGATTTGAATGGATGTAGCTAATGCTTAGCCACCAGAAACACACTTGTCCTGTTCTTGTTTGCCTACCATGAGAAGATGCACGTGCAAGCTTAGAGGAGCTAGATACGATCTGGACAAGATGCTATGATTAATGTCATTAACAAGCCTTGAAACATTTTTGCTTCTGAAAACAATGGAAGACAATTGGAAGAAGAATGGCAGTACGCTTAGGAAGATCAGTGGCTTTGGAAAAAATCTATGAAAAGAAAAACTACAAATGATTTCTTCCATGTCAATCAAGGACCTACATGTATAAAGTTAGACAACCTAATATGTGTTTCGTTGGATGAGTGGCCTCTCTTTTGTCATCAAAAAAAAAGCTACAGAAAGGAAAATCAAGATAAAATGGAAAGGAAAATCAAGATAAGCTACTTGCTGCTGAAGTAATTGATGGAGAGGAGCACCGGTGAAGAAACAAATTCTGCAGTACTGCTCTAAAACTGAAGACGTGTGCAGAATCTGTGCCTAAAGATGATGCAGAGCTTGTTTCTGCTGAAAACACCATAGAATTTCCTCTAGCCATTCAGATTCAAATAGCACTAACTCAATTAGTGTTGATCAACAAGGCTCTGGAGTACCTTCTACTGAAACCATGAAGGCATCTGATGCATCATGGCAGATGATGGGTTGAGCTTCTACACCATTGGGCCAACATTTTTTCTCTTTGCAGTTGCAGCAGAGTCATCAGGGTTTTATTGCCTAAAGGAGCAAAGGTGTCTCCTGAATTTGGAAACATGATTATTTTAAATGTAGAAGCAATTGAGCCAGTCGAAGGTAAGGTTATACCTGCTGAGTCTTGCTCTTCCAAAGAAGTATGGGAAAAAAATGAAAAATCCCAAAGTGTCAAAGCTGCTGCTACATCTTGAATTGCCAAGTTTGCCAGAAACCACATACAAGGGACGTGGGAAAGGTGTACTAATGGATGAAGATAAACCTGAATTTAGAATTGGAGCTTATTCAATTGTGTTGCTTCTGGAGGCAACCATTGTACACGAGGAGTGTTTCCCATTTGGAACAGTTGTTAAACCTTATTGAGGTTGTTGAGTGTTATATTCCTTTCTAGATCATTATTGGACTAACACCCTGCACACTCCTATTTGCAACTTATCAGATTTATTCCTCCAATTCTTCTATTAATTGTTTCCTGTTCATTGAACCTTTGTCTTGTACTAACATTTGTATATTTTATCTGCAGTCTACTTTTGATCTTATTTTGATTCTTGATAAATCCTTTTAATTCATGTATGAGATGTATTGATAGCGATAGAGAAGTAGATGATAAGCAAGCATATGGTAGTGCAAGATTACATATTGTTTTGAGGGTGCCCCATTCCTACGTTATTATGTGAGCATCAGTGCATGTATCCATTTTGAAAGGTTTTATATCAGGCTTAGTCTATTTGATTTGATTGGAAATCATCATGCATTATGAATATTGTAGGAGTCGGATTTTTTGACTACCTAGGATCCGGATCGATTTGGTGATCCTAAGTAACTTAATTTTTTCTTTCGCTGAATTATTGAACTGGATATTGTTTGGAGAATGAGTTGAGTCAGTGTTCTTTGTTTTTATTATTTGCTCAAGACGCGTAAAAATAAGTGTGGGGGAATTTGATAGTTGCATTTTTATTGTATTGTTTTTATTTACAGATTGGATATTTTAGGCTCTTTGATGGGGTAATTATTGTTATTCAGTATGTTTTTACATATTGAGTTTATTTGCGATTAATTGAATTAATTCCTATAATTTTAGTATATTTTTACAAATTGCATGTGATTTTATAGGAAACATGTAATGAGGGCCTAATTTGAGCAATCGTAGTCGTCGATCCGGATCAAATCGATTGCAACCCTTAGATTTTATTGATCATCCACTTAGGTGAAGCATTAATTGGATCAATTAAAATCTAGATCTAATGGGTGGTTGTGATCAAAAAGGCATGCAATCGGAACAAAACACTCAAATTCCAACATCTTCACATCAAACAAAATAGATCGCACGAACAGAAAATGCACGGTGTGTTCTTCCCCGTTTTCACGCATTGGCGATTCCTCTGCAGCAGCTTGATGACAGTTCCGGCAGCAACCAGTAGCAGTCATCCACCTTCCATTCCATTTGAAGTCTCCTTTCCTTGGTCTGGTGGAGTTGGTTTCTGAAGTTGGGCAGCGACAGCTTCAACGACTAAGAGAGTGGGATTTCAACCATCTTCATCAGTGCTCTTCTTCTGCCTGGCGATCGGAGCTAAGACGACCCAGTTGGATGTGATTTCAAAAGGCTGGGGTTATCTTCTACTGTCGTGGTCGCGACAGCATAGTTTCCAGTTCCAACAACCCTTGATTCTTCCGATTCCGACGGCAGCATCCAGTTTCCAACGGTGGTGAAAATCCTTTAACATTCACTGCTTTGGTCCCTTCCATTTTCAAGGGTGTGATTCGTGCTGCTTCACCTCTGTAAATCCATCCATCGGCTGATGTGATTCGACAACCCCAAAGTCCATCACCAGAGCAGTGATCCGTTACCATCGATCCATCTTTCGTCAGATTCTGACGAAAGATCCGTGCACTGAAGCCGTAAGAGATGTTGAACACTATCATGGGTCACCGGAGAGGGTGGTTCCTTTCCGGTGGTTGTGGATGATTGTTGGTTAATTTTTACAATATTGTTTCAGTATTTTTACTCTATTGTTTCACTACTATTTCACTATTTTTTTTAGTATTGTTTCAATATTGTTTCACCAGTGTTCAGTTGTGTTTCCGTCGTGTTTCATTTGTGTTGTGTGGTGTTGCATGTGGTAATTTGTTTTGGTAGTTTAGTTAGTGTTCTTGATCATTTACCGTGTTTACTTTTGTGGTTGGTTTTATTTTCTACAGTGTTAATTGTACTTTTTAGTTTTCAGTTATTCTTTGACCACTGTGCAATATAGTCACAGTGCGGTGCTTGGTTGAATTTCTTAGGTTTATTCCATTTAGTTTTCAGGTAATCTTTGACCATTGTGTCATATAGTGACAGTGCGGTGCATAGTTGAATTGTTTAAGTTTGTTAGTTTAGTTTTCAGTTGATCTTTGACCATTATGTTATATAGTGATAGTACGGTGCTTGGTTGAATTGTTTAGTTTTCAGTTAATCTTTGACCACTGTGTCGTATAGTGATAGTGCGGTGCTTGGTTGAATTGTTTATGTTTGTTAGTTTAGTATTCAGTTACTATTTGACCATTGTGTCGTATAGTGACAGTGTGGTGCTTGGTTGAATTGTTTAAGTTTATTTAGTTAATCTTTGATCATTATACCATATAGTGACAGTGCGGTGCGTGGTTTACTTGCTTTTACACATTAGGTTAGTTTTCAGAGAATTATTAATTAGTAGTTAGGTTTATTTCTTGCAGGTTTAATTTTTATGTTTGTTAACCAGAATTGTTTAACCATTGTATCGTATAGTGACAGTGTGGTGCATGGTTGAATCATTCTTGCATTAGGGTTGCTTCAAATAATTGTTTAATAAGTTGTAGGAACCCCCAATATTAATAATGTTTAGAAACAAACGTTCAACCATTGAGTTCCTTGGGAGATGACCCAAGTTATCCTATACTGCATTAGTGTAGTTAGGGGGTTCGATAAATAATTTTAGAACGGTACTACGACATTAAAATCGTTCGATCATCCGCTGATGCCACATGTACATGTTGTCGATCTGAGAGCTAGTAGATGCAGCGGCTGCTCGGTGCTCCTCCCTAGCCCATTGTGCCTGTTGGGCACGCATGTGCTGTCGCATCTCCTCGCAGTAGGTGGCCTCCTCATGGCGACAGGTAGCCACCTCCTGGAAGTAGACGCGTGCCTCGTCGTAGAACTCCTTAGCCCGTTGGAAGTGCTCCCGGAAGCCCTGAAACTTTGCCTGCGTGTAGGCGCTCTGCTCCTCCCATCGCTGCCTCTACGTCTGCTGCTCGGTATATATATCGTTGAGGCACGATCGGAACTCCAAAAAATCATAGGCAGATGTACTTGCATCCTGCTCAAAAGTGAAAAAAGGTGGTGGTGCAGGTACATGCTCATGTTGGCGTGGACTAGGTGGGCTCCTATACGTGTGTGGATGGAGGGAGAGTGATGAATAGGGGTGAAACACACGGTGCAACTCCCTTTATCCCTTGCGTAACATGGCTGTGTGAAAACACACGGCCAGGCCATGTACGCTGCTGGAATGTGGGGCATGGCCGTGTGAAAACACACGGCTTGGCCGTGTGCGCCACCCTTTCTCTCTCATGGTGCACAACGGTCCAAATTCTCCTTACACGCTCAGTCATGTAGGTTCAAAATGATTTTTGTTTCTACCTAACAAGTTCTTTCTAATCCTAATTTATTTGCAAAATGCTAAATGTTATAAATTAAAGTTCAAATTACACAAACGAATGCAATAAAATAAAATGAGAACATAAAAACTAAACTTGGGTTGCCTCCCAAGAAGCGCTTTGTTTAAGGTATTTTAGCTCGACTTTATTCCTACGTTTCATTTGAGGTGCTTGAATCTTGATCGTGGGAGAGCTAGATATTTGCTCACCTTACGCCTCCTCCCTTGTGGTCCCTTATCACTATATCTCTTAAATCTTGCTCGTGGAGGGGCAAGATATTTATTAGCTACCTTCCTTTGTTCAAGATTGAACATGCTTAGCCTCAAAGAATTTTTAGGAGTTTGATCATAATATTCTGTTTCATCCATATGTTGTGAATAATGTAACTCACCACAAATATCCTCACCAAAAGATTGATCAGCCGATTCTATTATGTCAAATGAAATTTTATCATTACAAATCACTAAATGGGCTTCATTATTGGTAGTTAAAGTTTCGGTGAGGGTTAAGGTAGGCTCTTCTAGACCCTTGAGGTTAGGAGGTGTTTGGATTGAAGCAATGCACTACTCGATTAAAGTATCAATTATATAATCCTCAAGTTCTTCTTCCAGTGGTGATTGAATGGATTGTCCTTCTTCACTTCCTATGTCATCTACGCCCTCCTCATTCATTCGCTCAAAGTGAGTCTCTGCGATATTAGGTGTAATCTAGTCATCAAAGTCACCTTCTAGTCGTTTGGTTTCTTCATCTACTAGATTTTTTCGCATAAACTCCGTGAATTGTTGACTATGCTCCTTGCATTCCCTAGTAACTTTATTTTGCAAGGCTTCTGGGTGGAGACTTGGTTCTGGATAAAATTCGCATGGCGATTCATAGCACTCGTTCTCGCTTGGGAAACAATATTGAGTCTTTGTCTGCGAATGCCACCATTGGAATTCATTGTTCGCCGCTTGTTGCGTTTGCATGAAATCTTCCAACATCTGCTCAAGTCAGGATTTAGGCGAACAGTATTGAGGGTTTAAGTAGCCAAGGTCATAACTATACGAATATGAGTCATCTTGTGGCCACTGGTTGTAATTGTAGGTGACAACTTCTTATTCAAATTGTGAAGGTTCAAATATATCTTGACAATCGTTAATGGTATGTCATGTTTCACCACAATGCTCACAATAAATGTTACCAAAACTTACAACATTAAATTTACCATAATCATGAGTAAAAGAATGCATCATTATATGCATGAAATTATAAATAAAGAAAGAGCACCAGAATGAACAAAACTGAAATAAACTAAAACAAGAAAAGTAAATCTAGCCTAGGTCCAATCCAACTATCCACTTTAGATTCGATATCGAATCAATCAGTCCCCGAAAACGGTGCCAAAAACTTAATGCACGCAAACACGACCTCAAATCTCGTGATGAAGACCGTCAAGGACTCGAAGCGCATGCTCGCGCTCAACATCCACAAGTGCACGGATGTCGTCAAGTAATAAAAAGATTATCGATTCCATAGGGACTGAGATTCAAGTATCGATTTGTTAAGTGGACGTTATTATTCAGAATTTAGTTCTGATGGTTGTGTTAGGAGGTCGCCGATGGTCCGAACTCAGTACAGTGTCACACAAAGGAAGAGAAGGATTGCTACGAGTCTTTAGATGGGATTCTAGGATTTCGGTTTCGTTTGTATGTCGTAGAACACATTGTCAATTGAGTTTTGTCTAGGTTTCTAACTACGATTTTGTGGAAAGGACATCATACACTCCCCCGATGAGCTTTCGCATCTATCGGAAGCTACCTCTGCCATACTAGGTCGACCCCTGGCATTAGGACGGGATAGTTGGTACGAGGATGCCGAATCGATCCCTTCGATGAGTCGGAAATGGGGCGCATTTACTACTCTATCGCATCCTTCCACCCATGGTTACCAGCAATGAGGTCAACCCCTAAGTTCCTCCTTAATTCACCTAAATCTTTGATACAAGGGTTGTCACCCCTCATATCAGCTAAGCACAGTGACTAGAAAACCAAAACAATAGCTATATATCTAAACCAAAAGCCAATTGCAAATATAAATTCAAGAACGAAAAGATATTTGAACCAACATGTTCTAACTCAACACAAACTACTCCCTAGTCCTAGAATCAAAGAATCTACTCCATGAATATGAGAAAAGAAACCCAAGGCATTGTCGAATTCGTATATACAAGATAAAGAATGGAAAGAATATAGATTACAATGTGATGGTGCTCTTCTCCTTGGCATTGAGGTGTAGAATTTGGATCTCTGATGGCTTCCTTCCTCCCCGTTGTGAGTTTCCAATGCTTTTTAGGGCACCGGTGTGTCGTCCCAGTCGTCGGGCCTCTCCCCCTAGGGTTTGGCTGTAGCCTCCTTTATATAGACATCAGCCTAAATCTCCCCGAAACCTGGAATATAATCGAATTGTGTCGGAATCGCACAGCGCCACATGGTCGTGTGGATCCACACGGCTAGGCCATGTGTGGTGCTGTGCCGCAGGCCATGTAGTTTCACAAGGCCAGGGTGTGTGTCATTCTGCTCTAGCTACCAAATGTCTTCTTTTCACTCCAAAAGTGCACCATTTTTCCCGTATAATGTTGTCCTGCACACAAAAGTACAATAACTAGATCTCCGAACTAGGAAACAGGTATTGTCGAATTCGTATATACAAGATAAAGCACGGAAAGAATATAGATTACAATGCGATGGTGCTCTTCTCCTTAGCGTTGAGGTGCATAATTTGGATCTTTGATGGCTTCCTTCCTCCCCGTTGCGAGTTTCCAATGCTTTTTAGGGCACCGGTGTGTCGTCCCAGCCGTCGGGCCTCTCCCCCTAGGGTTTGGCCGTAGCCTACTTTATATAGACATTAGCCTAAATCTCCCCCCAAACCTGAAAAATAACCAAATCACTTCGGAATCGCACAGCACCACACGACCGTGTGGATCCACAGGGTCAGGCCGTGTGTGGCATTGTGGCGTAGGACGTGTGTTTTCACAGGGATAGGGCATGTTTCATTCTGCTCTAGCTGCCAAATGTCTTCTTTTCGCTCTAAAAGTGTGCCATTTTTCATGTAAAATGTTGTCCTGCACACAAAAGTACAATGAGAAGATCTCTGAACTATAAAATAAGAAATGCATGCAAAATAAAGTAAAATATGCATGAAACAAACATAAAATGAAATGAGATGTGAGCAAAAACTACTCCTAAAACCCTATATGTTTTGTTCACATCAATTGTTAATAGCTTGATTTTATGCATGGTTATTTTCATGTCCATAAATTAGAATTGTTTAATAATTGTATCGTATAGTGATAATACGGTGCATGGTTGAATTGCTTATGCATGTTAAGTTAGCTTTCAATCAATTGCCTTGATAGATTGTAGGAACCCCCAGTTTTTGCTATTGTTTAGAAACAAACATCTAGTCATTAGATTCACATGAGAGACGACACGAGTTTCCCTATGCCGCATAGTTGGGGGGTTTGGTAATTAATTTGTAACGGTGATATGACACATGCTTATTCAAATTTTGGCGTTATTACTGGGGAACCTCAATGGTGTTCATTTGTCTTTAAACTATCATTAGTTTGTTTGGTCTTTACTTTTGTTATGAGTGTCTTTCTTGTTATTTTAATTTGATACTTATTGTGTTGTTTGTTTTTGATGATGACTAGGTTTTCAGGCGATAATTTATTTGAGTTGGATCCTGAGATTGATATGACTTTTCATGCATTGCAGAGAGCATAGGGAAGGTCATCTAATATATCTGACTGTAGTCCATCTGAGTTGCAGATAGTCATAACAGATAATAACAGAACTCTGAAGGAGCTTGCAACCCCTAATGTGACTTACCAATACTCATGCATTAGTTACCCAGCCTTGGAGAGTGATTTTGAGCTTAGATCAGGTACAACCCATTTGCTTCCTAAGTTTCATTGATTATCTAGTGAAGACCCAAACAACCATTTGCATGAGTTCCATGTGGTATACTCTACTATGAAACCACATGGCATATCAGAGGAAGATATCAAACTACGAGCTTTCCCATTTTCATTGGCAAGAACAGCTAAAGATTGGTTATATTATCTTCCACCTGGATGCATCACTAGTTGTCTTGAGTTGAAGAAAGCATTTTTGAAAAAATTCTTCCCATCGTCTAGGACTGCCACCATTAGGAAAAGCATCTGCAGTATTCAGCAAATCACTGGAGAGACATTGTATGAGTACTGGGAGAGAATCAAGAAGCTATGTTCCAGTTGTCCCCAACATCATATCGGTGATCAACTACTTGTTCAGTACTTCTATGAGGGACTACTTCCCATGGACAGAAGTATGATTGATGCAGCGAGTGGAGGAGCATTGGTGAACAAGACTCCAAGTGAGGCTTGAGAGCTTATTGCAACCATGGCAGAGAACTCATAGCAGTTTGGGAGCAGAGTGATTGTGACTAGAGGAGTGAGTGAGACTCTCTTGACTTCTACTGATCAGGTGGAGATGAAGAATTCTTTGTAAGAGCTTACATCATTGGTCAGGCAGATGGCTTTGAATCAAGCAAGCCAACCTTCTATTGTACCTATGCATTCTATGAGGGTTTGTGGAATTTGTTCGAGTAATGAACATCCTTCTAATTCATGTCCTTCTCTCCAGCAGGATGAAATCGTGGCAGCTGCAAATCAATTTCCTTCCCCACCTCAGTATCAACAGCAATAATAATATCAGCAGTAGCAGTATCCTAGATATGATCCGATGTCTACTAATAATCTGGGATGGAGAGATCACCCAAATATGAGGTATGGGAATTCATTTCATCAGCAACCATTTCATCCAGAGCCAGCATTCCAGAGGCCTCAGGCAATTCAGAGTAATCCAGTTCAAATTAGACCACTTGTTCAGTCGGTCAGAGCGGAGTCTTCCAGTTCAAGTTCAAGTTCAAAATTGTAGGATCTTATGCAGCAACTTTTTATACAGTAGCAACAATATTAGCAGAAGATAGATGCTTCCATTCAGAGCATGGAGAGACAGATTAGCCAGCTTGCATCTAACCTTAATCAACTACAATCTTAGGGGTCTATTCAGCTATAATCTCAAACCATTCCAAATCCTAAGGGAAATATTAGTGTGATTACATTGCGGAGTGGCAGAACTACTTTGGACCTTGTAGCACCAGTTTCAGATCCAATTGCTATTTCTAGCAGTGCAGACAAGAGGTCAGAGCAGGATCCACAGTCGCGACAATCAAAGTTGCCAGTTCTATTACCCTTCCCTTAGAGGCCAGTGTAGCCTAGGAAGAGGGTTGTTGAAGAAAAGGCTAGGGAATTCCAAGAGCTAGTAGATTTGTTCAGCAAGGTGGAAATTAATGTCCCTTTGTTGACAATGATCGAGCAGATTCCCAAGTATCCTAAGTTTCTTAAGGATCTGTGTGTTCACAAGAAGAAGATGAAAGGTAATGAGTTGACCAATGTGGGAAAGAGCGTGTCAGCACTTATTCAACCTTTTCCCCAGAGGTGTGATGATCCAGGTGTTTTCACTATAGCTTGTGTTATTGGGAGCTATGGCTTTGAGGATACGATGTTAGATTTGGGAGCTTCGATTAATGTGATGTCAAGGTCAGTCTTTCGTTCACTTGGTATTGGACCCTTGCATCCTACAAGAGTGGTGATTTAATTAGCCAACACAGTCAGGCTCACCCAGCTGGGGTTATACAGGATGTGTTGATTAAGCTGAGAGAGCTTATATTTCCTACAGGTTTTTATATTCTTGATATGGAGGGTGATACACAGCATAGCAGAGCTCCACTCATTTTGGGCAGACCTTTCCTCAAGACAAGCAAGACCAAGATTGATCTGTATGCAGGGACTCTTTCTATGGAGGTAGGAGATACTATAGTTCGGTTCAATATTTTAGATGTTATGAATCACTCGATAAAGGATCATTCTATTCTTAGCATGGATATAGCTGACGAGCTGGATTGCATGGATTTTTTTTCTAAGTCTGTTTTTCATTTGGATATCTCTGTACCTTCTACATTCTGTTATGATTGTGTTGATTTTGGTGATTTAGATGTTGATAATGATATGTTGTTAGGACCATTCTGTGGGCCATTTTTTATTGACAGGGATATGGAATGTGTAGGGACTTACGCTCTTGAGGCGATGCCCAAAGAATCATTTCCATCAGATGTGCAACCACTAAAGCTTGAATTGAAACCTCTTCCTGAGCATTTGAATTATGAGTACTTAGATGAGAACGAGCAGCGACCGGTTATTATTGCCCAAGATCTGAAGCTAGATTAGGCATACAAATTAGTAGATCTTCTAAGGCAACATAGAAAAACGATTGGGTGGACACTTGTAGATATCCCTGGTATCAGTCCTTCTCTTTGTATGAATAGGATTCATTAGGAAGAGGATGTAAAACCAATCAGACAACCACAACGACGGCTTAACCCACTGATTCATAAGGTGGTAAAGAAGGAAGTGACGAGGCTTTTATAGGCTGACATCATTTTCCTATTTTAGACAGTAAGTGGGTAAGCCATGTTCAAGTGGTTTCGAAGAAATTTTGTATTATAGTGGTTGCTAATGTAGAGAATGAGTTGATTCCCTGTTGGGATGTATACTAAAAAGTTTATCTTTTGTATGAACATCTTTATTTTTGAAATAAGAATCACATGATCATTGTTTGCATATTTATGATTATGCATATTGTCTAATACATTACATTGTAGATAACATGGTGTGTAGTGTCACACGGGAGATCATGTTATCAGTTCCTTATAAAGTATAAGTAAAGGCTCACAACCGAGATGGTTATGGACAAATCATTGGTATGGTTGTAGTGTAATTTTGTATTGGTTTGTCTTGACCATAGAATTACACTAGTACACTTTGTGTGTATTGAGCAGGACCGACTTAGAGGTGATTCGATTTATTACTGACTACATAATCGAATCGGACCTCAGATATTATGTTGTACATGCTCTTAATCCCGATATAATAATGGACACATATACTTAGTATTCATTTCTTTGATTTACCAATGGGCGAGATTTATAGAGTAAATCGATAGGCTCGGTAAGTTGGGAAATGATATTATTTATATGGTGTGACGTTGATTATAGGAGGAAACTGTGTCCTATATATTAGGATGATGATTTCCCCTTGAGGAGCTCATAAGGTTCATCATGTAAACCCTGCAGGTGGACCTGGTCCGACATGATGATAAGGTTGAGTGGTACTACTCATGGAGTTTGATATTGATTAATTAATTGTCAGTAAATTAATTAATCGACGGACATTCGAGATCTTAAACACGGGGAGATATATGTACAAATAATATATGGAGCCCATATTAACTTATGGGGGTTGGTGAGGTAGATCAATGATAATCCTCTAGTAGAATAGATTATCATTAATGGATCGGACTTTATGTGGGCTTGATCCATTGGGTGGCCAAGATCCAACTCCTCCTCATGGTCCCTATTGTAGCCTATTAAAACCCTCATAAAGCTTAGATCCGGTGGTGGAAAATGGAACTCTAGATCCGACGGTGGAGATTAAATCTCTAGATCCAACGGTTGAGATTAAATCTCTAGATCCGACGGTTGAGATTAAATCCCTAAATCCGACGGTGGAGATTAAAAGGAGGCTTAAGCCTAACTCTATAAATAAGGGCTTATGGCTTGGGCGCCAACTAATTGATCTTTGGAGATTAGGGTTTTGGGAGAGGCTTTGGGCGGTAAGACATTAGGGTTTAGAACCCTAATTAGTTGGGCGGCGCCCATTGTTCAAGGGTTAGGGCCAGCGGCAAGAAGGTAAGGGATTAGCTCCTCTTCTTTCTCTCTTGACCGGAGCATCTTCTCCTCTTCTCTCTCAAGGTTGGTCTGCGGCAACCTTCTTCAAGGTTGGTCGGCGATCCTTTTGTTCTCTCCTTGTCCGACGGCAATCACCAAGCAAGGTGGCTTGGTGGTTGGTTCTAGATACTAGAAGAGTTTTGTTTCTATACTTCCTCTTGTTCGGAGCGAGCAAGGATAGGAAGATCATGATCTAGAAAGCTTCAACTCTTGGAGGATCGTTGCCCACACAACATCCAAGAGGAGGATAGGACATACGATAGAAGACCTTGAGGTAAACAAGAGGTATAAATCTTATTTTGCTTTCCTTTTGTTTCTTTGTATGTTGTATGTTTTGCTATGTGGCTAAATTTACTTGGACTGCGAATACGAACACAAAAATTGGTGATCTGTACATCGTCTATTTTGTGGCTAATCGTAGAATAGAGGTTGGTTGCTTGAACAACTAGTTTGTTCAAGTGACTACTCTAATCAAATAGCATGACGATGGAACGGTAGCTTGGGTAATCCCTAATTGTCATGGATTATTTTTTTAATTCGGGGACGACGATGGGATCGCCATGAACAAGCAACCGAGTTGAAGTGGGAAGCAAAGTTTCTTACCTTGAAGTGGTATCAGAGCCCCAGTTATCGGTTTTGTGTGTTTAGGATTCAGTTATTTTATACACTTATCATATATTGTATGTGTCGAATGGTAGTAGGATGTGCGTAGGCTAACTCTTTGGTTGCAGGCATAAGATCCAACTATTACGACCATATGTGTGTATGTGATTGCATGTGTGTAATATTGTTTGAATCCTCGGGGTTGACGAGGCTAGTATTTAATTTTTTGTAATTAAGTACGACATTGTTTAGCCACTCATTTATTTTAGTTTACTTTCAATCTAGATTTCATGTACACTCTTTCGAGGAGCTTAGGATAGATGGATATAAATTAAAATAGTTAGTCTCAGCTCGGATCTCCGGATGACTCGTACATGGCGTAGGGAGGAGCGGACGAGATGGCGATATGACAGGAGGCATATTGGAGACAAAAGCTATAATAGTTGGAAAATATTTCTTTTTCATATTTATTGCTTATTGTTTGATATACATGTCGTAGGCTAGAAAATTCCTCAATTTTAAATTACTAAGTGGGAGAGGGATATTTTTATAAATTCCCACGACCTCTATTACGATTTGACATGTGATGCAAACAAATTTGTGCGTCGGCTCTGAGTGCCTTGCTCCCCATTGGATGGGTTTGTTTGCGGATCATAGGGTCGAATATGGTTATAGGAAATTATTAAGGAGCATGTGTACTTTCCCATCGGAAGGCACATAACCCGAGATAATTACCTTGGTACCGAGTAATGGTGAACACTTAGATGCAAATAAGAGTATCCTCCCCATCGGAGTCACTTATTTTATTTGTAGGGCCGAAGAGGAACCAACTATTAATTTTATTTGTCAAAAACATAGGTTTACAAGATAGTAAAATTAATGGGTAAAACCTTCTCTTACAAATGTAGAATTCGTATACGTCCACACTATCGTGGCATACGATATTCTCGGTGTTTTGAGGTGTTGGTTGATTTTAAAATTTTATTGTTTAAGGAATCAATAATTTTTTGAAATCTAAAGTATTGATCTATGTGATTCTTAGTTTTTTTCAAAAATACTTTCAACCCGCTTGCTATGATACTGAAAGAAAATAAACTTACTAGACCCAATTATGTTGATTGGAAGAGGAATCTTGACATTGTCTTGACTGTTGAGGAATACAAATATGTACTCCTCGAAGAGTACCCTCCTAAGCCTGAGGATGATTCTGGGAAAAAGGAGAAGGAGAGTTATAAGAAGTGGATTAAGGCTGATGAGATGGTGCGATGTTACATTTTGGCATCTATGTCAAATGTACTGCAACATCAGCATCAAGCCATGCCCACTGCTTATGACATGATGCTCAATCTCAAAGAGCTTTTTGGACACAAGAATCGGGCTACTAGGTAGGAAGCCATGAGGTACTTGATGACGACCCCCATGATCAAGGGAACACACGTGAGGGATCATGTTCCCAAGTTGATGTCTCATTTGAATGAGCTGGAAATGCTCGGAGCTGAGATCGATGGGGAAACCTAGGTTGATATCATTCTCCAGTCTTTACCTAGGAGTTTGAGCAGTTTTGCCTGAACTGCAACATGAATAAAAGGTTGTATTCGTTGGTGGAGCTTCTGATAGAACTCCAAGCGGTAGAGGGGCTATTTCGTCAGAGTGCTCAAGCACAGGCCATGCTTGCCCAAAAGGTTTCTACTTCCAAGCCGAAAGGCAAGAAGAAGAAGAAACAAGCTGAGGCAAAGGTGGCGGGAGGATCTCAGGGAGGAGTGAAGAAGCTGAAAGGCAAGTGCTTCACTTGCAAGCAGACTGGACACTGAAAGGAGGACTGCCCTAACCGAAAGCAAAACAAAGGTATATCTTTTGGTCTAGTCGTTGAAACATGTTTAGCGGTGTTATCTACCAGCACCTGGTGTGTAGATACTGGAGACACTGATCATGTGTGCAATACTTTGCAGGGGTTCCAAGAAACCAGACGACTGGCTAAGGGGGAGATTACCGTATACTTGGGCGATGCCACAAATGTAGGGGATCGATGTGGTTGGCCGGCTAGAGGGGGGTGAATAGCCCTCTTTCGTTCGATGATGGAATTCGCTTGTCTACAATTATAATTAGCACAACAGAAAACAAAATAAGACAAGCAAATAGAAATAAGAATACAAACACTAACACAAAGTCGTAACGTGGTTCACGGCCTTGCCGCTAATCCACGGTCCGATTCATCCACGGTGAATCACTCCGCAACCAATCCACTATTGGTCTCTCCCTTTAGCCAATGCAAGATGGAGGTAAACCTTCTTACAACCCAAATACTCCTTCTTACAATAAATGTGAAAGAAAGCTAGGAGGAGTTGAAAGCTTGTGGGGTACTTGGATGATCGTTTGGAACTTAAGCATTAGCCATCCAAAAGCCCACACCCTCTCTTTTTATAGAGAGGGCTGATTTCTTCCCGTTGGCCGCCATCAGTCGACTGCTGCCCTTGGCAGTCGACTGCCGCCACTACAACGGCCTCCGAACATGTCAGATCCCGACCATTATAGTCCAACGAAACCCTTGGCAATCGATTGATGTATCCATCAGTCGACTGATGCCTCCGTAGTCGATCGCGATCGCTACGGCGATTCTGTGCCGTGACTATATTGAGTGCAGCGGATCGCCATTCCATGGCAACCAAGCGCTGGGACAAAAACTCATCAATCGAACACTAGTCAAACCCCGTTCGACTCAGAGTAGTCGACTGCCATTTCATGGTAGTCGACTAGTGTCGGGAAATCTCATCCGACACTTAGCCAAATGGCTAAGTTTCACCTAAGAGCACTACCCCTTCCTGGGTTACATTCGCTCACTCTCATCCCTTGGAGTCCCTCGCCTTTGAAGTTATCTTTGTCCAGCCATGTCCCTTGGATTCGCCAAGCGCACATCTCTGCAGCGCCATCCTTCGCGTCTCTACCTGAAGTCTACTTCCTCCGACTTCACTCCAAGCTCCTCATCTGACGGTCCCTCGGATGCTCCAAGCGCACGGCTTTCGCAAAGCCATCCTTCACCAACTCTAAGACCGAGTCATTAGAGGTGAAACTCGCCAAGGCTCCATGTGCGAATTACTAAGTTCTGCAAGAATCCAACGCACATATCAAATCACAATAACAAACTAACTTAAACTCTTTGCCACACACATCAAAACCATATCACGGGTTGATTGCCCTAACAATCTCCCCCTTTTTAATGTGTGGCAATCCGTTTAAGTTAGGTAAAAATATTTGATAAAATATTAAGGAAAGAAAGCATGTAAATAACATGATTAGAAACTCTCCCCCTTAATACATGAAACTCCCCCTAAATGCATTCCCCCTTACTTAAACATATATCTTTCTCCCCCTTTAACACCATCAAAAAGATTAAACAAAGTTTATATGGCATGACATCAAGTCTAGAGAGAAGCAAAAATCAAAAACACTTAAAAACCTGATAAAATCATGTTACTGTGCTCGTGCACAGTACATCAGTCGACTATTATCAGTATGACAGTCGATTGGCACAAGGAAATCAGGTTTTTTGATTTTCTGAATGAAATTCAGAAATGCACTATAAATTCCAAAAAATTCGAAAAATAGTGAAATTTAGGGAACACATTTTTTTTAGGGTTCTTTATCAATGAAAAATAGTTTTTCATGAAAAATCATTATATTTTCAATGATTTGCCAAAAAACCAAAAGCTTCAAAAACAACTAGTTCTTTGATCAAGTTTTTATCCATTTTAACACCTAGTTTTGCTTTGGATTGTTTCAAAACATGAACACACAGATTTTAAAGTAAGAAATTATTTTGAAAACATATGAAATATCCAACCATGATCTTTGAGCAATATGTCTATGAATTAAACATAAGCCTTCCCCATGATTGGTCTATTATTGCTATTTTGACACTTTACATGACCATCTAAATGCCATAGGCATTAGTGGACATTTGTATCATCCTAACATCTCACTCATGCTAAGTTTTCAATCAAGGTAGCCTATGGTGAGTGTGAGATGTATCCTATGTTGGAATGTATACTGAAAGGCTAGCTCTTTTTGTATGAACATTTTATTTTTGAATAAGAATCACATGATCATTGTTTGCACTTTATATATTTATTATATATGTGTGCATATTGTCTAATATTTTACATTGTAGATAACATGGTGCTTGGTGTGGCACAGAAGATCATGTTATCAGTCCCTTGTAAAATATAAGTAGAGGCTCACGACCAAGATGGTTTTGGACAAACCATTGGCATGGTTGTAGTGTAGCTTGGTATTGTTTTATCTTGAACATAAAGTTACACTAGTACACTTAGGTGTATTGAGCAGGACCGACATAGAGGTGATTCAATTTAGTACTGACTACATAATTGAATCGGACCTCAGATATTATGTTGTACATGCTCTTAATTCCGATATAATAATGGGCACATGTACTTAGTATTTATTTCTTTGATTTACCAGAGGGTGAGATTTAGATGGATTAAATCAATATGCCCAGTAAGTTGGGAAATAATATTATTTACATGGTGTGCCATTGATTATAGGAGGAAACTGTGTCCTATATATTAGGTTGATGATGTCCCCTTGAGGAGCTCATAAGGTTCATCATGTAAAACCAGCTGGTTGACTTAGTCAACATGATGATAAGGTTGAGTGGTACTACTCGAGGAATTAGATGTTAATTAATTGATGGTCAGTAAATCAATTAATTGACGGACATTCGATATCTTAAACACGGGGAGATTAATGTACGAATAATATATGGAGCCCATATTAATTTATGGGGGTTGGTGAGGTAGTTCAATGATGATCCTCTAGTGGAATGGAACATCATTGATGGATTAAGTTTGTGTGGTTCTGATCCATCGGGTGGCCAAGATCCAACTCCTCCTTATGGTCCCTATCGCAGCCTAATATAATCCTTGTGAAGTCTAGATCCAAGAATGTAAAACAAAACCTAGAACCAACGGTTGGGATTAAATCCCTAGATCCGATGGTTAGGATGAAACCCTAGAACCAACGGTTGGGATTAAATCCCTAGATCCGATGGTTAGGATGAAACGCTAGAATCGACAGTTGGGATTAAATCCCTAGATCCGACGGTTGGGATAAAACCCTAGATCCGACGGATGGGATGAAACCCTAGATCCAACGGTTGGGATGAAATCCTAGATCCGACGGTTGGGATGAAACCCTAGATCCGACGGTTGGGATAAAACCCTAGATCCGACGGTGGAGATTAAATCCCTAGATCCGACGGTGGAGATTAAAGGAGGCTTAAGTCCAATTCTATAAATAGAAGGCTTAAGCTTGGGCGGCAAGAATTAATTGAATTGGAGTTAGGGTTTGGCTCTTCCAAAAGTGGGCGGCTAGGGTTTTGGAGCAAAGGCTTGGGCGGCAACCATCTCTTCTCCTTGTTGCCGGTGCCCATCTTCCTCCATCAAGACTTGGCCGGCGCCCATCCTCTAGGCCTCTCTCTTATTCCTTGGCCGGTGGTTCTCCCTCCATTGGTTGCCAGCGTTCACTCCTTCAATCTCTCCAAGGTGGCCGGCGGTTCTCCTTCCATTGGTGGCCGGCGCTTCATCCACTTGTTCCTTGGCCGGCGGTTGCATCAAATTCCCTAATTTGGTGGTCGGTTCTAGAAAGGATAGGTATTTGTTGGTTCTTCTCTTTGTTCGCAGTGGACAAGGAAGGGAAGAACGCGATCTAGAAGCCTTCTACTCATGGAGGATCTTCGTCCACACGTCGTCCACGAGAAGGATAGGACATACGGTAGAAGATCGTAAGGTATAAAGTTTTATAACTTTATTTTCAGATCTGAGCATGTTCCTTTTAGTGTTGATTATACATGTGTGCGTATGTATATATATTGTATAATCATGGACCCCGAAGACAAACACAAAAACTGGCGATCCGTCCGTCGTCTCTTCCGCGGCTAATCAACTAGAAGAGTTGTGTTGCTTGAACAACTAGTTTGTTCAAGCGACCACTCAAGTTGTTAGCACGACGACGAATAGGTTGTGCTAAGGAAACTCATCCCATCCGGATTAATTCTTTCATTAGTGAAAATTTTAATCCGGGGACATGGGAGCCAATGAGCCTCCGAAGCAACTCCCTACATCCTAAAGGTATCTGTATATACTTAACCATTATTTTCATGCAATTCTATACAAGGTTAAGTATCATCCTAACATCCAACATGATCATAAAGACATATATGGATGAATTTCATATTATGACCATGAAACAAATGTATTCATCAATTTATAATCATGCATTAGGTATTACATCATGATAAAAAGTAAAATATCACCTAGAGCATGCTTTAAACCCTAATGCCCATGACTATGTGTCAAATATCAAGATCATAAATCATGATTTCAAACATACATAGAAATTTCATTAACTATCATGATTTAAGCATTATTTTCAATTTATGGGCACATTATCATCACCCAACACTTTTGTTAAAAATGTATAGGTCATGAGTATCACATTACACTAAGTGTTGAGCATGATCTAAACTATGTAAGGGGTGCATTATCATCACCCAACACTATTTCAAAAATTTGTCCCGCCATCCTAAGTCAACCAAAATATGATATAGATAAATTTCATATGGTTGACTATCCTAGGGTTTTCCTAACCCTTTAGGATGGATTTAGGAATCCAAAATAAGTTCTTTCCTATGGAGTTCACTAAATACTCCTTAGGGATCCATTTTCTAGCAATTGTCTTCTTTTTATCTTGACCCCTTGCAATTAAACATTTATAGGCCTTTTCATTTCTATTTTCCTTATATCCTAGGCCTTTCTTGTTGAAGCATGCTCTTTGGCTCCCAATTATCATGTTAAGGGTATTGGAGCCAATTTTAAACTTTTCTAGGGCCTTGGTCAAATGATCTACCTTTTCCCTTAGAGCCCTATTTTCCTCAATGCATGCATCATTAACATTAAAAGATATATATTCATGTGAGCATGCATTATCATGACTAGAAGAAGTATCATCATTAATATTTAAGCATGCTTTTTTTAATTTTTCTTCTAAGTCCTTAATTTGATCTAGCATGTATTTATTTTTCTTCTTTGCCCTAAACAAGTCCTTAGTGAGGCTAGAAATAATTGGCATAATTTTCTTAGGGGAAAGATTTGTTACCTCACTTACCAAATCCTCTCCCGATGATGAGGATGTAGAAGAAGCTCCCCCTTCACTTGAGCTCTCCTCACTTGAGCTTGCTTCTTCATTTTCAGAGGAGGAGGAGTCTAGGTCGTCAAATTCCATTAGGGCAAGGTTTGAGTAGACATGTTCTTCCTCTTCTTCGGATGAGGATGATGAAGAAGAGGGATCATCCCATGTCCTTGCTTTTAGTGCCTTTGCCTTTCCCTTTTCTTTTGCCTTCTTCTCTTCCTTCTTTTTGCTTCCCTTCTTCTTCTTCTTCTTCTTCTTTCTTTCTCTTCTCCTCTTTGCTCTTATTCAAGAGGGGACAATTATCCCTTATGTGTCCCTCTCCTTGGCAATTATAGCAAATCACCTTCCCCCTTGGTCTTCTTCTCCTATCATTAGATTTATTAAATTTAAAACCTTTTAATACACGCCTTACCCTCCTTACCATATAAGCTTCTTCCATGCTATGCATGGAGGAGGAGGAGGAAGCTTCATCGGAGGAGGAGGGGGTCTCTATCTTCTTCTTCCCTTTGTTAGCCATCAAGGCTACTCCTCTTGAAGGTTGAAATCTTGGCTCTTCTACTATTCCTTCGAGCCTTGTTTCGTGGAGCTCCATAGTTGAGAAGAACTCCTCCAAGGTGCTCACTTCTAAGTTCTTTGACATGTAGAAGGAATCCACCATTGAGCTCCATTTTGATGACCGGGGAAAGGCATCAATTGCTTTCATGAGCATGTCCCGGTTCGAAAGTCTTTCTCCTACACTCGTTAGCCCAATTAAAATTTCTTTAAATCTAGAATGTAAGGAGGTTACCTTTTCTCCCTTTTCCAGCTTGATATTTGTTAGTTGGGAGCGGAGGAGGTCTCTTCTTGTAAGCTTGGCCTCCGAAGTGCCTTCATGAAGCTCTACTAGCTTCTCCCATATCTCCTTGGCACTTGCACACTCCCCTATCCTATTCACTTCTTGTTGGGGGAGTACATTGTAGAGGTGGTGCTTGGCCTTTGAATTCGCCAACTACTCCTCTCTTTGTCTTTTATTCCACCTTGATTTCTCCAATGGCTCCCCTTCTTCATTCCTAGGTATCTCGAAATCGTTTTCCATAATTAATAAAATTTCGAAGTCGGTTTCGAAGAATACCTCCATTCTCTTTTTCCACCAAGAGAATTCTCCTTCAAACTTCGGTGGGTGAATGTTGGAGTCGGCCATTCTTGAATGTGCTTGTTGTGGTGGTTAGTCCTTGACAAGGTTTCCTCGCTCTGATACCACTTGTAGGGGATCGATGGGGTTGGCCGACTAGAGGGGGTGAATAGCCCTCTTTCGTTCGATGATGGAATTCGCTTGTCTACAATTATAATTAGCGCAACGGAAAACAAAACAAGACAAGCAAATAGAAATAAGAACACAAACGCTAACACAAAGTCGTAACATGGTTCATGCCTTGCCGCTAATCCACGATCCAATTCGTCCACGGTGAATCACTCCGCAACCAATCCACTATTGGTCTCTCCCTTTAGCCAATGCAAGGTGGAGGTAAACCTTCTTACAACCCAAACACTCCTTCTTGCAATAAATGTGAAAGAAAGCTAGGAGAAGGAGTTGAAAGCTTGTGGGGCACTTGGATGATCGTTTGGAACTTAAGCATTAGCCATCCAAAAGCCCACACCCTCTCTTTTTATAGAGAGGGATGATTTCTTCCCGTTGGCCGCCATCAGTCAACTACTGCCCTTGTCAGTCGACTGTCACCACTACAATGGCCTCCGAACACGTCAGATCCCGACCATTGTAGTCCAACGAAACCCTTGGCAGTCAACTGATGTATCCATCAGTCGACTGATGCCTCCGTAGTCAACTGACGAGTTGGCTACGAGCGATTCTGTGCCCGCGACTGCCTTCATCAGTCGACTGTTGCCTTTGGTAGTCGACTAATGGTTTGGCAGTCGACTACCATTCCATGGTAGTCGACTGCTGGGCCAAAAACCCATCAGTCGAACACCAGTCGAACCCCGTTCGACTCAAAGCAGTCGACTGCCATTTCATGGTAGTTGACTAGTGTCGGGAAATCTCATCCGACACTTAGCCAAATGGCTAAGTTTCACCAAAGAGCGCTACCCCTTCCCGGGTTACATTCGCTCACTCTCATCCCTCGGAGTCCCTCGCCTTTGAAGTTATCTTCGTCTGGCCACATCCCTCGGATGCGCCAAGCGCACGGCTTTGCAATGCCATCCTTCGCGTCTCGCCCTGAAGTCTACTTCCTCCAGCTTCACTCCAAGCTCCTCGTCCAGCGGTTTCTCGGATGCTCCAAGCGCACGGCTTCCGCAAAGCCATCCTTCACCGACTCTAAGACCGAGTCATGAGAGGTGAAACTCGCCAAGGCTCCATGTGTGAATTACTAAGTCCTGCAAGACTCCAACGCACATATCAAATCACAATAACAACCTAACTTAAACCCTTTGCCACACACATCAAAACCATATCACGGGTTGATTGTCCTAACAACGAAGGTGGCGATTGTTGCAGTGGGAGATGTTTATTTGTCTTTTGAGAGGAATAAAGTTTTGGTTCTTAAAAATTGGCTTTATGTACCTTTATTTAGAAAGAATTTGATTTCGGTTTCTAAATTATTTATGGATGGATATTCTATTTCTTTTAATGACAGAGTTGGTATAAAAAGGAATAGGGAGATTATCTGTTCTGGTGCATTGATAGGAAATTTATATACGCTTGAACCAAAAGCTCCCATGATACAAATAGAAGTGAATAACTCATCCTCTAATTCCAATAAGAGAAAAGAATCTTCGAAGATGAACCAAATATATCTTTGGCATCTAAGGCTAGGTCATATTAACATAAGAAAAATTCAAAGGTTGATAGCTGATGGACCTTTGGGTTCATTAGTAGTGGAAGATTTCCCAACCTACGAATCTTGCTTGGACGGTAAAATGACCAAGAGGCCTTTTAAGGCCAAGGGGTATAGAGCCAAAGATGTGTTGGAATTGGTTCATTCTGATTTGTGTGGTCCTATGTCTATCCAAGCTAGAGGTGATTTTGAATATTTCGTCTCTTTCATAGATGATTATTCAAGATATGGATACATTTACTTGATGCAGCGCAAGTCTGAATACTTTGACAAGTTCAAAGAATTTAAAGCTGATGTGGAGAAACGTCAAGGTAAAAGTATCAAGACACTACGATCTGATCGTGGTGGTGAGTACCTCTTGGGAGAGTTTAGGAATTACTTATCAGGCTGGGATTCAATCCCAATTGTTTGAACCTAGCACACCCCAGCAAAATGGTGTAGCAAAGCGAAGGAATAGGACTCTTATGGAGATGGTTAGATCGATGATGAGTTATTCTGATTTGTCAGATTCGTTCTGGGGATATACTCTAGATATGAAAATATATATTTTGAACTTGGTACCATCTAAATCAGTGCCTTCTACTCCCATAGAATTGTGGACTGGGCGAAAGCGTAGTCTAAGACATATTTGGATTTGGGGGAGTCTAGCACATGTGCTGAAGGCAGATGCTGGTAAGTTGGAACCTCGTACAGAAGTAGGCATGTTTGTTGGCTATCCTAGAGGAATGAAAGGAGGTATGTTTTATAGTCCTAGAGATCAGAGGGTGATCGTTAGCACGAATGTCAAATTTCTAGAGGAAGACTATGTGATGAACCACAAGCCCATGAGTAAGATTGTTCTGGAGGAATTGAAAGGGGAAGTCACTACTCCAGTACCACCGATACAAGAGGATATACCACAAGTCACTCCACCGCATGTCATAGAGGATACACAGGTGATACCTCGTCGTAGTGGGAGGGTTGTGAGACAACCTAATAGATTCATGTTCTTGGGAGAATCATCTGATTTGGTCTCTAGCGAACATGAACCTGATCCTTGGACATATGATGAGACAATCCAAGATAAAGATGCGGTATCTTGGCAAAGTGCAATGAATGCTGAGATTGAATCTATGGATTCAAATCAGGTCTGGGAGCTAGTAGAACCACCCAATGGTGTAAAAGCCATTGGATGAAAGTGGAACTACAAAAGAAAGAGAGGAATAGACGGGAAGGTTGAGACCTTCAAAGCAAGGCTTGTTGCGAAGGGGTATACTCAGAAAGAGGGCATCGATTATGAGGAGACCTTTTCGCTGGGAGTCATGCTTAAGTCTATCCAGATTCTCTTATGTATTGCTGCTCATATGGATTATGAGGTATGGCAGATGGACGTCAAGACAACTTTCCTTAATGGAAGTCTTGAGGAAAACATCTATGTGAAGCAACTAGAGGGATTCATTACAAAGGGCAAAGAGCATCTTGTGTGCAAGCTTAATCAATCCATTTATGGATTGAAGTAAGCTTCGAGATCTTGGAACATCTGCTTTGATGAGATAATCCAGTCTTATGGATTTATTCAAAGTCCGGATGAGTCTTGCGTATACAAGAGATGTCACAGAAATGTAGTGGTATTTCTTGTACTATACGTAGATGACATTTTGTTAATTGACAACAATGTCAAGGTGTTATCGGACGTAAGGGTATGGTTGTCCAAACAGTTTGATATGAAGGACTTGGGAGAAGTGGGACACATCCTTGGGATCAAGGTTATAAGGGATCGCAGGAAAAGGATGTTGTGCTTATCTCAAGCTTCATACATAGACACCATTATGGATTGTTTTAGCATGCAAAACTCCAAGAAAGGTTTTCTACCTTTTAGGCATGAAGTTCCTTTATCTAAGGAGATGTGTCCTAGAACATCTGAGGAGATAGAGAAGATGAAGGTGGTTCCTTATGCTTCGGCAGTAAGAAGCCTCATGTATGCTATGCTATGTATGCGATCGGATATCTACTTTGTCATCGGCATGGTTAGCATATATCAGAGTAATCCAGGACAGGGACATTGGACTGCGGTAAAGCATATATTGAAGTACCTGAGAAGGACTAGGGATTATATGCTAGTTTACCAGGCAGACCAATTACTCGTTGTGGGTTACACACATTCTGACTTCCAATCAGACAGGGATAACAGTAAGTCTACCTCATGTTTTGTGTTTACTTTGGGAGGTGGAGCCATTGTATGGAGGAGTGTCAAGTAGAAATGCGTGGCGGACTCTACCATGGAAGCTGAGTATGTGGCAGCCTCTGAGGCAGCCAAAGAAGTTGTGTGGCTCAGGAACTTCTTGATGGACTTGGATGTGATTCCTGGTTTGCCCAGAACTATCACAATTTATTGTGATAATAGTGGTGCAGTTGCAAACTCGAAGGAACCACGATCCCATAAGGCAAGTAAACACATAGAGCGCAAGAACCACCTGATACAAGAAATTGTAAAGAGAGGAGAAGTTGTTGTGGCCAAGATTGCATCGGAGGATAACCTGACATATCCTTTCACTAAGGCCCTTCTAGAGAGATCTTTTGATAGGCATGTGGAGGGAATGGGAATCAAATATATGGCAGTATGAGGACAGCATAGTCTTTTAGTATAAGTGCGAGATTGTTGGGATGTATACTGAAAAGTCTATCTTTTGTATGAACATCTTTATTTTTGAAATAAGAATCACATGATCATTGTTTGCATATTTATGATTATGCATATTGTCTAATACATTACATTATAGATAACATGATGTGTAGTGTCACACGGGAGATCATGTTATCAGTTCCTTGTAAAGTATAAGTAAAGGCTCACAACCGAGATGGTTATGGACAAATCATTGGTATGGTTGTAGTGTAATTTGGTATTGGTTTGTCTTGACCATAGAATTACACTAGTACACTTTGTGTGTATTGAGCAAGACCGACTTATAGGTGATTCAATTTATTGCTGACTACATAATCGAATCGGACCTCAGATATTATATTGTACATGCTCTTAATCCCGATATAATAATGGGCACATATACGTAGTATTCATTTCTTTGATTTACCAATGGGCGAGATTTATAGAGTAAATCAATAGGCTCGGTAAGTTGGGAAATGATATTATTTATATGATGTGTCATTGATTATAGGAGGAAACCGTGTCCTATATATTAGGATGATGATTTCCCCTTGAGGAGCTCATAAGGTTCATCATGTAAACCCTACAGGTGGACTTGGTCCAGCATGAAGATAAGGTTGAGTGGTACTACTCATGGAGTTAGATGTTGATTAATTAATTGTCTGTAAATTAATTAATCGACAGACATTCGAGATCTTAAACACGGAGAGATATATGTACAAATAATATTTGGAGCCCATATTAACTTATGGGGGTTGGTGAGGTAGATCAATGACAATCCTCTAGTGGAATGGATTATCATTAATGGATCGAACTTTATGTGGGCTTGAACCATTGGGTGGCCAATATCCAACTCCTCCTCATGGTCCCTATTGTAGCCTATTAAAACCCTCATGATGCTTAGATTCAGTGGTGGAAAATGGAACTCTAGATCCGACGGTGGAGATTAAATCTCTAGATCCAACGGTTGAGATTAAATCTCTAGATCCAGCAGTTGAGATTAAATCCCTAGATTCGACAGTGGAGATTAAAAGGAGGCTTAAGCCTAACTCTATAAATAAGGGCTTATGGCTTGGGTGGCAACTAATTGATCTTGGGAGATTAGGGTTTTGGGAGAGGCTTTGGGCGGCAAGACATTAGGGTTTAGAACCCTAATTAGTTGGGCGGCGCCCATTGTTCAAGGGTTAGGGCTGGCGGCAAGAAGGTAAGGGATTAGCTCCTCTTCTTCCTCTCTTGGCCAGAGCATCCTCTCCTCTTCTCTCTCAAGGTTGGCCGGTGGCAACATTCTTCAAGGTTGGCCGGCGGCAATCACCAAGCAAGGTGGCTTGGTGGTTGATTCTAGATAGGAGAAGAGTTTCATTTCTATACTTCCTCTTGTTCAGAGCGAGCAAGGATAGGAAGATCATGATCTAGGAAGCTTCAACTCTTGAAGGATCATTGCCCACACAACGTCTAAGAGGTGGATAAGACATACGATAGAAGACCTTGAGGTAAATAAGAGGTATAAATCTTTTTTTGCTTTCCTTTTGTTTCTTTGTATGTTGTATGTTTTGCCATGTGGATAAATTTACTTGGATCCCGAATACGAACACAAAAATAGGCAATCCGTACATCGTCTATTCCGCGGCTAATCGTAGAATAGAGGTTGGTTGCTTGAACAACTAGTTTGTTTAAGTGACCACTCTAATCGAATAGCACGACGATGAAACTATAGCTTGGGTAATCCCTAATTGTCATGGATTAATTTTTTTTAATCCGGGGATGACGACGGGATCGCCATGAACAAGCAACCGAGTTGAAGTGGGAAGCGAAGTTTCCTACCTTCATTCCCACCATAGTTCAAAATTCATGGAGAATTTGTGTGGATTACAGGAAGCTTAATTAGGCCAGTAGAAAAGACCACTACCCACTGCCTTTTATTGATCAGATGTTAGAGAGGTTGGCAGACAAGTCACATTATTACTTCCTGGATGGTTACATTGGTTATTTTCATATTTGTATTGCCCCAAATGATCAGGAGAAGACTAATTTTACTTGCCCCTTTAGGACATTCGCGTATTGTCGTATTCCTTTCAGACTCTGTAATGCTCCCGGAACATTCCAGCGATGCATGGAGAGTATTTTGGGTGATTTATTAGAGCATTGCATGGAGGACTTTATGGATGACTTTTCAATTTATGGTTCTTCTTTTGATTCTTGTCTAGATAATTTATCGAGAGTTTTACGTAGATGCATTGAGACTGATTTGGCTTTGAATTTTGAGAAGTATCATTTCATGGTCAAACATGGGGTAGTTTTAGGTCATATCATCTCTGTGAATGGTATTGAAGTAGATCCTACTAAAATTCATACTATATCTTCTTTATCTTACCCCACTTCTGTGCGGGAAGTTCGTGTTTTTCTAGATCATGTAGGTTTCTACAGATGTTTTATCAGAGACTTCAGTAAGACTGCCCTTCCTTTGACTAATCTATTGCAAAAAGACGTAGTTTTTCAGTTTGATCAGCGGTGCAAGGACTCATTTGATCAGCTTAAGCAAGCTTTGATATCAACACCGATCCTTAGACCACTAGATTGGACTCTCCCATTCGAGTTGATGTGTGATGCTTCAAATTATGTGATGGGAGTTGTCTTGGCACAAAGAGTGGATGGAGTATCTCATGTGATATGTTACGCCTTAAAAACTTTGAATGTTGCATAGTCCAACAACACCATGACGGAAAAAATGCTCTTATCGATTGTTTTTTCTTAAGATAAATTTAGATCATATTTGCTCTATTCTCTTGTGGTTATTTTTTCTGATCATGTAGCTTTGAAATTCCTCCTAAAGAAGCCTGATGTTAAACTAAGACTAATTAGATGGATGCTTTTGCTTCAAGAATTTGATGTGGAGATACACGATAGGAGAAGGAGGGGGAACTTGATAGCAGGTCACTTGAGAAGGATTGTGAAGGAGATCGAGCCCACCCCATGAGATATCTTTTTTTCTTATAAGCACATGATCTTATTCCAAATATTACATGGATGTTGATAGAGCTAGGAGCGAAAGAAAATTGCAACTTTAGGAACTTGAGGAGATTCAATTAGAAGCCTATGAGAACTCTCACATTTACAAGGAGAAGACTAAGAATTTTCATGAAAAAAGAATTTTGAGGAAGGAGTTCCATATTGGTGACGTCCTCCTTACTCATTTGGACTTCCTGCCTAGTGTCTGGTTCTCTTGATCCGGACATGGGAGCTACACTTCCTTCATTTGAGGTTCATGCCTTGACATGGACCATGACTATAATACCAATTCTTAGTGTCTATAAGATTCACATATCTTCACAATAGTATGATATTGTCCACTTTGGGCCTAAGCCCTCATGGTTTTATTTTTGGGCTTTACCCAAAAGGCCTCATGCCAATGTAGAAATCTTTTTATCTTATAAGCACATGATCTTTTCCATATCTTACCAATGTGGGACTTTGATTGTATTCCCCATACTCCCAACATTGTTGAGGTGCAGGAAACTTCTACAGGGAAAACCTTCAAAGTGAATGGACACCGTCTTAAGATATTTCATGAGAGGGTAAGAGGAGCTACGGTGGATGAGATGGACCTTGATGACACTTCTTCTCTAACTTGAAGGCAAGTGTGTTCTTTTGTTTACTGCATTTATTTCCTTCCTTTCATGTTACAAAATAACTTTCTTTGTTTGAGTGTTTGGTCGCCTTTTTATCTAGGTTGAGTTGGTTTTTGTTGAGTTTAAATAATATTCCCTATGCATGCTTTAGTATCATTTTAGAGGTGGTAAAAATTAGTTAAGTTTGATCATCGAATTGTGGATTTATGTGTATGATGGGAAACTTCACTTGCATGCAGTCTCTTCTTATGATGGTGAACTTTTTATTGATAGACTAAGCTTGATGCTTTATTCAACTAGTGAGGTTGTATACCAATCTTATCATTTATCCACTTTTGTGTGATAACACTTGTGAAGCTTGTTGCTCTAGAACTTGGTTTAATTCTTTTCAAAACTACAGTAACATTTACTTGCATGAATATGATGAAGGATTTCATTATTAATTGGTTCTTTCCCTTATTTTGTTTGCTTGTCTAATCCATTTGATACTTCTATATTTGATGTCTTACTTGTCATAACTCTTCATTTACTATCCATTGTCTTTGTATCTTTGTGGATTATCTTTCCTATATCTATTGTTTTCAATGTTGGAGGAATAACTTGATGAGTTGCAATGTCCAAGACGGACAAAATTTTTAAGTGTGGGGGAGAAGCTATATTGTTTTGTTGGAAACACAATATAGAAGTCATATTTTTCAGAGGTTATTTGTCTTGAGATGGATTTGCCTGTGATCAATACTTGATTTTCAGCTTAAAACAAGAAAATGGAAATTGCAATGTGTTTTGCTATAGAGTCTGATGGATGTTACTGTGCTTTGTTGAGAAGCTACAATTTTTGGTTTTTATGTAATATGGACAAAGCCATTTGATCCTAAAAATTCAATTATAATGTTTCCAAATGTTCTAATCTCACCCCATATTGCTGGTGTCACTGAGCATTCTCACATAGCAACTCATCAAGTTTATTCTTCCAAATCTCCTATTGTTCCCTGTTCATCATAACTTTGTCTTGTACCTCTTTGTGTGTTCCATCTGCATTATACTTGTGATCTCATTCTGATTCTTGATAAATCCTTTTGATTCATGTATGAGATATATTGATAGTAGTGGAGAAGTAGATGATAAGCAAGCATATGGTAGTGCAAGATTACATGTTGTTTTGAGTGAGCTCCACCTCTACCAAAGTCGAACCGGTATTTTGATTATGGCAAAAGGCTCAATAGTTAAGGGTATATTTGTTATCTTACGAGCTCAATTAAGTGTGCAGAAATGCTAAAGTTGAAGGTGCGGTGGGAACCGAGGTGGTCGTGAGGGACTTACTGGGTGAAGAGGCTACAAGGTAAGCTCGTGTGAAAGCGAAGCAAGGTCGTTAGCGAGATCCGACCCAATACCTCCAATGGAAGGTCTAGGTCGAATCAGATGGTTAGAACCATCGTGCTTTATATTTTAAGCTAACTTGTCATCGCGTCAAAACCCTTTGACTATTCAAGCTGCTACTAGTCAAGTTCCATTTCGAGAAGAGCTCGAATTTCAAGGGGTGAATTTGGACTTGACTCGTGTTTTGGTACAAAGAGTGATGTGGCATCAAGGTGGACATCCAAACCATCACCAAGCTTGGACCTCATCCTTGAGTTGGCGTGAAGGCCTCCTTGAGGTGGCACAAGATGGTTGGCTCCCATGATGTGGCACAAGTTGGATGGCTTCTTCTTCTTGGCGTGAAGGCCTCCTTGAGGTGGCACAAGATGGTTGGCTCCCTTGAAGTGGCACAAGTTGGATGGCTTCTTCTTCTTGGCGTGAAGGCCTCCATGATGTGGCACAAGATGGTTGGCTCCCATGATGTGGCACAAGTTGGATGGCTTCTTCTTCTTTGCGTGAAGGCTTCATTGAGGTGGCACAAGGTGGTTGGATGAAACACCTCATCCTTGAGTTGGGATAAGAACCTCACCTTGGACACTACCTATGTCTAAATTCATAGATCAATATCCATAAATAGACATGTTCAAGCCAAGCAAATGACAAGACAAGAATTCAAGAGCTCTCAACACGTCGTAACGCCGCTACTACTACTCACATTTGCTACGAAAGCTACATCTTCTACTTATAAGAGTTGTCGGTATATTTATTTAAGTTCTACTTCTTTAAAGTGTCTTTGTGCTTTAATCGTAACAAGGAAAGGGGGAGTGTCCCTTTGCCTTGATTTCTTTTTGTAATCGTTGCTCCTACCTCCAACGAGGAGGAGTGGTTTTAGTGAATTGCCCTCCGTACGTGATCAAGGATCACTAGGGCCGTGGATTAGCAATCGAAAGATTGTGAACCACGTAAAAATATCTTGTCTACTTTATATTTCATTGTGCACTCTCTACTTGCTTTTTACTTATTGCAAAAGTTTTAACGACAGTATCGCTATTCACTCTAGCGACACTTTCGATCCAACAATTGGTATCGAGCCATGGTCCATGTCAAGCCATGAACCTCGAACGAAGGAAGTTGAGCTCCACGTCGGATCAAGAGAACGAGACATCGGGAAGGAAGTCTAGTTGGGTCGGGACCGAACAACCAGCGGTGAAGTCTGGTGGGTTGAAGATCGGACATCAAGCAGAGAAAATCCTTCGAGGAGGGATAGGCTTGAGGGGGGGCCCAATGTGGTCCTTCGTTTGAGGGGGGGATTGTTGGGAGTATGGGGAATACAATCAAAGTCCCACATTGGTAAGACATGGAAAAGATCATGTGCTTATAAGAAAAAAGATATCTCCATTGGTCTGAGGCCTTTTGGGTAGAGCCCAAAAAAACAAAACCATGAGGGCTTGGGCCCAAAGTGGACAATATCATACCATTGTGGAGATATGTGGATCTTATATGCACTAACAATTACTTGGGAACCACTTATCCCTTGAACCAAACAAGGTCATTATGGATAACCAAAATTATTCATGATAATCTTGAACTAAATGCATCCCAAGGGTTATGCATAACTAGACTATAAGGAGAATGGAAATTAAACTCAAGAGATCAAACTTAGCTTAGGGAGCATATTATGCTTAGAGACAAAATGTTCAAGGAGCTCTATGTGGGAGGTCAAGGAACTTTGAGTGAATGGAGGGGAGAGCTTAGGGAACTCAAATTAGAGAGTTTGAGGAGCTCTATGTGCTAAGGAGAGAGATTGGAGAGTTCAGGTATTATCACATGAAGTATTTTAGTATGGATCGATGTTCATATATACGGTGTTCACGGATGAGTTGTGTAGCATATATATATATATATATATATATATATATATATAGGAGTAATCCCCTATATAATTCATTCATGAACATCTCTATTATTCATTTTTCGATCGGGTAAGCACTATAGTCCAATCTTTGAATCATAAAAGATCGGACGATGGATAAAAAGGGTATTCACGGATGTCCACCGATTAGTTGAGTATGATAACATTCTTTTATAATGGAAGAACTTAAAGGCTAGTGCCAAGGGTGAGGAGTCATGGACTCAAACCAAGGGTGTGAGCCTGATAGAAATGGATTGAAGGCTTAGGTCTAGGCTAAGGGTACCCGATGGCACGACAAAGTCGATGGAAGCACTTGAAGGCTAGTGCGATGGGTGAAGAAGTTGTGGATGACATGGATGGACCCTAAGGGCATGAGGCTGATGGAGGTGGTTTAAAGGCTTAGGTCTAGGCCTAGGGTGAGTATCAAGTATGAGGGGACCATACTTGGGTTAAACCTTTGTTTTGAGGTACATCAGTCGACTGATAGCATTGGCTAGTTGACTTGCCGAGTGCACGACACTTGGGAGCTCAGTTTGACTTGAGCCAGTCGACTGGTCGAGTAGTCGACTGAGGCTTGGTTGCTGACCTGTGGCTCTAACAGTCGACTAGTGGGTTGCACCAATCGACTAGTCATTAGCAGTCAACTACTAGGGTATACCAATCGACTGGCCTTAAGTGGACAAGGCACATAATATTTTGGAGTCAACTGCTAGTCCATGGTAGTTGACTGGTAGCTATGACAGTCGACTGATGGGTCAAGACAGTCGACTGATCAGGCATTTTCTGAAGTGGATTTGTTCGTTGTGAGACAATGTCACTGTGCCCAATCGACTATTGGGTAAGGCTAGTCAACTTGAAGGAGGAAAATTAGCTCGTGCGAATCTTTAAAAGGAGAACACCAAATGGAATTCTTGAAGTCAATTCTTGGGTGATTTTGAGGCAAAGTACTACTGCATTTCAAGTCTTCAAAATCTCTCCAACACAACCAAACAAGCATTCAATCAAAGCTCACTTCTTGTAAAGTGTTTTTGTTCTTTGTCTTGTATTTCATTTGTACATGCAAATTTGGTTGTATCTTCTTGTAAGATGTTTTCTCCACCTCCTGTGTTATTTTGAGAAGGAGACAAGTTTTAGTGGTGTGGTTATTAAGGCTCGGTCGTAGAGTAGGAATTAGGATTCCAAACCATATAAAATCTCTGTGTTGTGAGTGGGTTTTGTCTTCGTATTGTTTGGCTTGCATTTCCATGGCGTACTAACCTTTATAGATGAACACGAACGAAAGAAATCAACGAAACACTATTCACCCCCCTCCTCTAGTACACCAAATGGTCCCCAACATGATATTGAAGAAGTCATGGTAGACCAAATGTTAGGCATCAGAAGAAAAATCCAAATGGGTTAGAGAGGATTGGATGTTTGGTATTGGCAAATTCTTGACAATCATGTGTGACAGGATGTTAGGCAATGAAGTCCAAGAGAGGAGAAGCCTTTAGGCAGAGATAGAAAGTTCTAGTATGTTGATGTTGACTTAATATTAGGAAAGGATGAGGCCCTAATAAGTAGAGGGTAATCTATGCTAATCATACAAGAAAATATTGGAGACTTGGCAATCAATTGGAATAAAAAAATTTATCATAAATAGTGATTTCAATATTATAAATAGTAGCAGTCACATATAACACTTGACTACTATAGTGGAAGTTGATTGTTGAACATCAATAGTTGACTCAGAATAGTATTTTCAGCCTTAGAATAGTATTTTCAATCCAAAATCAAATTGATTATTTTGTAGTCAACTGATATGAAATTACCAATCGACTAATTAACTTGACACTACGAATTTATGACTTTTAGAGAATTTAGGATATAATTAGTCGACTAATGATATTTTAAAAATCACTGATAACAATGTAAAGAATACTTTACAAGAACTTGAATGCTTTGCTTGCTTGTTGGTTGCTTTGAAAGGCTCATGAAGATCTGAAATGCAACAATAATTCCTCCTCAAAATTGCCCAAAAATCGATGTAAAATCCTTCATCTCGGCCTACTTTTATAACCTGTATCGGGCTGATTTGACACCTAGCAGTCGACTGCCAAAAGGCACAAGTCGACTGCGCTCTTATCCGTTGTCTCACAACGGCTCCATCCACGTTGGAACCTGCCCAATGGATACCTTAGTAGTCGACTGCCAACCCAATAGTTGACTTGCTAGTTGACTACAAGATATTCTGTGCCCTGACCACTTAATTCCAGTCGACTACTCTGCCCTAGCAGTCAACTACTTGACCAGTCGACTTGTCATAATCCCAATCAACTGATCCAATTTGAGTAGGCTGTCAAGTGTCAAACACTTGGTTAGTTGACTGATACATAACCCCAGTCAACAGATAAACCTCAAACATGAGGTATAACTCAAGTATGATCCCCTCATACTTGATAGATTACACTTAGCCTAGACCTAAGCCTTCTAGCTACCTCTATTAGCCTCATGCCTATTGGATCCCTCCAAGTCCTCCATGACTTGTTCATCCATACGCTAGCCTTCAGGTGCTTCCATCGGCTATTGTCATGCTAACCGGGTCTACTTTAGCAAGGTACATTTGGACTTATGCCGCCAAGACAAACGCTTGGACTTTATGCCACCAAACATTGGACCTATACTGCCAAGACTACATGCTTGGACTTTACGCTGCCAATATCACACCCTTGGACTTCCAAATTGCCAAGCATCCATACTTGGACTTTCACCGCCAAAGTTCACTTGGACTTTACGCCATCAAGATTACACACCTGGACTTATGTCGCTAAAACTATACCTTTAGACTACCCTTGCCAAGTGCCCATGACTTGGACTTTCCGTTGTCAAGACCATTCTCGGACTTTACCATTGCCAAGACTCATGCTTGGACTTTCCAATTGCTAAGACAATTCTTGGACTTCCCATGACAATCACATTGTCAATTATTTTGTCAAACATCAAAATACTACTCGAGTCTCACTCGATTCTGGTCAATCATGACCTGGGCCAATTGCACACATATTATTTAGGGTGGAATATCTAATTTTAAGAGAGGTTAAAGTTAAAGTTTTAACTTTTATCCTTATTTTCGATGGTTTAAGTTTCCTATAGGCTTAGGAACTCTCCAAGGACATTGTTGGTGCAATGGTCAAGAGAGAGCAAGCCTTTAGGAGGAGTGTGCCCATCAAGGGATGATGAATGCAATTTTTCCCAAAGGGGGAGAAGTGAGAGTTTGGTAAACCTTCATTATGAATTTCCTCTCATTTAGTAATATGGGACTTATCAGTATGAAGAGTGAAGGCATGCAAGATATCTTTGGACTAAGGGGGAGAATGTAAAATCTCTTTGAGATATGAGGCATTGAAAACCTTGGTAGTCTTTTTGATGTTTGCTAAAGGGGGAGAAGTGTGGTTTAAGTTAGGTAAACCTTCACTATGCTTTGGCATTGGAAGAGTTAAGTTGGGTTATTGTTAGCCTAACTTAAAAAATATTGCCAAACATCAAAAAGGGGGAGATTGGTGCAATAGACCCCTGGTCAATATTTACCAAACTCAAGTGGGACTCGAGTAGTGCTTTGATATTTGACAATGGGTTGACAATGGGTTTTGACCATATGTTGACCATATGATTAGTGGATGATTGGGATATCCAAAGTCATATGAGGGAGATTATTTGGGGGAGATTGTTGGAGAAATCAACATCGGAAGTCCAAATTTGGATACATGGCAAGGAAAGTATAAATATGGATATTTGGCAAAGGAAGTCCAAAGGTAAAGTCTTGACTATAGGGATGTATACTGAAAAGTCTATCTTTTCTATGAACATCTTTATTTTTAAAATAAGAATCACATGATCATTGTTTGCATATTTTTATGCATATTGTCTAATATGAAACATTGTAGATAACATAGTGTGTGGTGTCACACGGGAGATCATGTTATCGGCTCCTTGTAAAGTATAAGTAAAGGCTCACAACCGAGATGACTTTGGACAAACCATCGGAATGGTTGTAGTGTGATTTGGTATTGGTTTGTCTTGACCATAGAATCACACTAGTGCACTTTGTGTGTATTGAGCAGGACCGACTTAGAGGTGATTCGATTTATTACTGACTACATAATCGAATCGGACCTCAGATATTATTTAGTACATGCTCTTAATCCCGATATAATAACGGGCACATATACTTAGTACTCATCTCTTTGATTTACCAATGGATGAGATTTATAGATTAAATCGATAGGCTCGGTAAGTTGGGAGATGATATTATTTATATGGTGTGTCGTTGATTATAGGAGGAAACCGTGTCCTATATATTAGGATGATGATGTCCCCTTGAGGAGCTCATAAGGTTCATCATGTAAACCCTGCAGGTGGACTTAGTCCGGCATGATGAAAAGGTTGAGTGGTACTACTCAAGGAGTTAGATTTTGATTAATTAATGGTGAGTAAATTAATTAATCGACGGACATTCGAGATCTTAAACACGGGGATAAAATGTACAAATAATATATGGAGCCCATATTATCATATGGGGGTGGTGAGGTAGATCAATGATGATCCTTTAGTGGATTGGATCATCATTAGTGGATCGGACTTTATGTGGGCTTGATCCATGGTTGGCCAAGATCCAACTCCTCCTCATGGTCCCTAATGTAGCCTATTAACACCTCATGAAGCTTAAATCCAAAGGATAGAAACAAAACTCTAGATCCAAAGGTGGAGATTAAATCTCTAGATCCGACGATTGAGATTAAATCTCAAGATCCGACGGTTGAGATTAAATCCCTAGAACCAATGGAGGAGATTAATCCAAGGCATAAACCCAACCCTATAAATAAGGCTTATTGGCTTGGACGGCAACTTGATGGTTAAGGGGATTAGGGTTTGCTTCCTTTGGAGGCTAGGAATCCTAGTTGGTTTAGGATTGGGTTTGGTGGCTAGGGTTTTGGGAGCTAAGGGTGGACAGCCACAAGTGGATGAGGGTTACCTTCTTCTTCCTAAGGTTGTCTGACCACTATTCTTCTCCTCTCTACCTTGGCATGAGCTCATCCTATTCTTCTTCCCCTCTTCCATGGCCGGCCATAAGGAGAGCTAGGATTAGGGTTTGGAGGCCTAGGGTTTAGGAGGCTTGGGTGGCACCAAATAAGGAAGGTTTCTTTCTTCTTCATCCTTTGGTGGCCGGCGCCCACATCCCTATCCCAGGCCTTGGGCGGCATCCAAAGACCCCTTCTCCTTCTCCTTAGGTGGTGGAAACAAGATATAGGGCTTTCCCTTGGTGTCTTGGCCGGTTTCCACCATTATCTCCTTCTCCTTGTTGGCCGGCGGCAAGCATTCTCCTTGTTGCTTGTTGGTTGGCCATAGGAAGGAGAAGAGCTTGGTTTTTATTCTTCCTCTTGCTTTGAAATATCAAGGAAGGAAGATTTGCGATCTAGGAGCTTCGACTTTTGGTAGAGCGTCGCCCACACGACGTCCGAAAGGAGCAAGGAAATACATTAGAAGATCGAGAGGCCGATTCTCTAAATTTTTATATGTTACATATTTGTATTTGTTTTTCATTTATGAGCATGATATAAATCTGTATATGGCTAAATAATACTTGGATCCCGAGCATAAACACAAAAATCGACGATCCGGACATTGTCAATTCTGCGGCTACTCGTAGAATAGAGGATGGTCGCTTGAACAACGAGTTTGTTCAAGTGACCTCTCTAAACGAATAGAACGACGATGGCTTGGTTGCTTTGGCAATCCCTTTTGTCTAGGATTAAATTTTTAATCTGGGGACATAGAAGGGATCACCATGAAGGAAGCTACCGAGGTGAAGTGGGAAGCGAAGTTTCCCCTCACGGGCTCGATAAGCAAAACCCTACAATTAGTAGGAGAGCTTCCGGGGCAAAAACCCTTCAATTGGTATCAGAGCCAAGGTTTCTGGTTTTGTGTGTTTAGGATTCGATTAATTTTTATGCACTTTTTCATATATTATATGTGTCGGATAATAGTAGGATATGCGTAGTTTAACTCTTTGGTTGCAGGCATAAGATCCGACTATTGTGGCCATATGTGTGTATGTGATTGTATGTGTGTAAATATTTATTTTGTTGAATCCTCGAGGTTGACGAGGCTTGTATTTAGTTTTTGTAAATTAAATACGACATTGTTTAGCCACTCTTTATTTTATTTTACTTTCGATCTAGAGTTCATGTACACTCCCTCGTGGAGTATAGGATCGATGGATGTAAATTAAAATAGGTTTTAGTCTCGACTCGGATCTCCGGATGGCTCGTACATGGCGTAGGAGGAGCGGACGAGATGGCCATGCGACGAGAGTCATATTGAAGACAAAAGCCATAATAGTTGGAAAATAATTTATTTTTCATATTTATTGCTTTTTGTTTGATATGCATGTCGTAGGCTATGAAAATTCCTCATTTTCAAATTACTAAGTGGGAGGGATATTTTTAAAATTCCCACGGCCTCCATTACGATTTGACAAGTGATGCAAACAAACTTGCGCGTCAGCTCTGAGTGCCTTCCTCCCCATCGGATGAGTTTGTTTGCGGATCACAAGGTCGAATATGGTTATAGGAAATTATTAAGGAGCGTGTGTACTTGCCCATCGTAAGGCACATAACCCGAGATAATTATCTTGGTACCAAGTAATGGTGAACACTTAGATACAAATATAAGTATCCTCCCCATCGGAGTCACTGCTTTTATTTATAGGGCTGAAGAGAAACCAACTATTAATTTTACTTGTCAAAAAGTTAGGTTGACAAGATAGTAAAATTAATGGGTAAAACCTCCTCTTACAAATGTAGAATTCGTATACGTCCACACGATCTTGGCATACGATATTCTCGGTGTTTTGAGGTGTTGGTTGATTTTGAAATTTTATTGTTTGAGGAATCAATAATTTTTTGAAATCTACAGTAATGATCTATGTGATTCTTAGGATTTTCAAAAATGACTTTCAGTCCACTTATTATGATACTAAAGGAAATAAACTTACTGTACCCAAATAATGTTGATTGGAAAAAGAATCTAGGTATTGTCTTATCTGCTAAGGAGTACAAGTATGCACTCTTCGAAGAGTGTCCTTAAGCCATGGTTACTCAAAAAGGTTTCTACTTCTAAGCCTAAAGGCAAGAAGAAGGAGAAACAAGTTGGATCAAAGGTGGTGGGAGGATCTCAGGGAGGAGTGAAGAAGCCGAAAGGCAAAGTACTTCACTTATAAGCAGGATGGACATTGGAAGAAGGACTGTCCCAATCTGAAGAAGAACAAAGGTATATCCTTTGGACTAGTCGTTGAAACATGGTTAGCGGTGTTATCTACCAGCACCTGGTGTGTAGATACGGGAGCCACTAATCATGTCTGCAACACTTTGCAGGGGTTTTAGGAAACCCGACGACTAGCTAAAGGGGAGATTACCATTTACTTGAGCAATGCCATGAAGATGGCGGCTATTACAGTGGGAGAAGTTTTATTTATCTCTTGAGAAAAATAAAACTTAGGTTCTAGAAAATTCCCTTTATGTACCTTTATTTAGAAAGAACTTAGTTTCAGTTTCTAAATTGTAGATGGATGGATATTCTATTTCTTTTAATGACAGAGTTGTTATAAAAAGGAATAGGGAGAATATTTGTTCAGGTACATTGAAAGGAAATTTGTATACAAAACCTCCCACGATGCAAATTGAAGTTAATAACTCATCTTCTAATTCCAATAAGAGAAAAGAACCTTCGAAGATGAACCAAACATATCTTTGGCATCTTAGGCTTGGTCACATTAACCTAAGCAGAATTCAAAGGTTGATAGCTGATGGACCTTTGGGTTCATTAGTGGTGGAGAATCTCCCAACCAGTGAATCTTGCTTAGAAGGTAAGATGACCAAGAGGCCTTTTAAGGCCAAGGGGTATAGAGCCAAAGATGTGTTAGAATTGGTTCATTCTGATTTGTGTTGTCCTATGACTATCCAGGCAAGAGGTGGTCTTGAATATTTCATCTTTTTCATAGACGATCATTCAAGATATGGATGACACTACGATCTGTTCATAGTGGTGAGTACCTCTTGGGAGAGTTTAGGAACTACTTATCAGAGGCTGGGATTCAATCCTAATTGACTTCACCTGGCACACCCTAGCAGAATGGTGTAGCAGAGCGAAGGAATAGGACTCTTATGGAGATGGTTAGATCGATGATGAGTTATTCTGACTTGCCAGATTCATTCTGGGGATATGCTCTAGATACGGCGGTGTACATTCTGAACTTGGTTCCATCTAAATCAGTGCCTTCTACTCCCACAGAGTTGTGGAATGGGCGAAAGCCTAGTCTAAGACATATTCAGATATGGAGAGTCCAGCACATGTGCTGAAGGCAGATGCTGGTAAGTTGGAACCTCGTACAGAAGTACGCATGTTCGTTGGCTATCCCAGGGGAACGAAGGGTGGATTGTTTTATAGTCCTAGAGATCAGGGGGTGATCGTTAGCACAAATGCCAGATTTCTAGAGGAAGACTATGTGATGAGCCACAAGCCCAAGAGTAAAATTGTTCTGGAGAAGTTAAAAGGGGAAGTCACTTCTTTAGTACCACCGGTACAAGAGAATATACCACATGTCACTCCACCGCGTGTCACAGAGGATACACAGATGATACCTCGTCATAGTGGGAGGGTTGTGAGACAGACTGATAGATTCATGTTCTTGTGAGAATCTTATGATTTGGTCCCTGGCGAACATGAACCTGATCCCTGGACATATGACGAGGCAATCCAAGATAAAGATGAAGTATCTTGGCAAAGTGCAATGAATGCTGAGATTGAATCTATAGATTCAAATCAGGTTTGGGAGCTAGTAGAACCACCCGATGGTGTAAAAACCATTGGATGCAAGTGGATCTACAAGAGAAAGAGAGGAATATATTGAAAGATTGAGACCTTCAAAGCGAGGCTTGTTGCGAAGGGGTATACTCAGAAAGAGGGTATCGATTATGAGGAGACCTTTTCGCCGATAGCCATGCTTAAGTCTATCCGGATTCTCTTATGCATAGCAGCTCATATGGATTATGAGGTGTGGCAGATGGATGTCAAGACAGCTTTCCTTAATGGAAGTATTGAGGAAAACATCTACATGAAGTAACCAGAGGGATTCATTGCTAAGGGCAAAGAACATCTTGTATGTAAACTTAATCAGTCCATTTATGGATTGAAACAAGCTTCGAGGTCTTGGAACATCCGCTTTGATGAGGTGATCCAGTCTTATAGATTTATTCAAAGTCCGGATGAGTCTTGTGTATACAAGAGATGTGACGAAAACGTAGTGGTATTTCTTGTACTATACGTAGATGACATTTTGTTGATTAGCAACAATATCAAGGTGTTATCAGACGTAAGGGTATGGTTGTCCAAACAGTTTGATATGAAGGACTTGGGAGAAGTGGGACACATCCTTGGGATTAAGGTTATCGTGCTTATCCCAAGCTTCATACATAGACACGATAATGGATCGTTTTAGCCTGCAAAACTCCAAGAAAGGTTTTCTACCTTTCAGGCATAGAGTTCCTTTATCTAAGGAGATGTGCCCTAGATCATCTGAGGAGATAGAGGAGATGAAGGAGGTTCTTTATGCTTCGGCAATAGGAAGCCTCATGTATGCGATGCTATGTACGAGACCAGATATCTGCTTTGCAGTGGACATGGTCAGCAGATATCATAGTAATCCAGGATAGGGACATTGGACTGCGGTAAAGCATATATTGAAGTGTCTGAGAAGGACTAGGGAATATATGCTAGTTTACTGGGCAGACCAATTACTCCCTGTGGGTTACATGGATTGCGACTTCCAATCAGATAGGGATAACAGTAAGTCTACCTCAGGTTTTGTGTTTACTTTGGGAGGTGGAGCCATTGTATGGAGGAGTGTAAAGCAGAAATGCATGGCGGACTCTACCATGGAAGCTGAGTATGTGGCAGCCTCTAAGGCGGCCAAGGAAGCTGTGTGGCTCAGGAACTTCCTGATGGACTTGGATGTGATTCCTGGTTTGCCCAGAACTATCTCAATTTATTGTGATAATAGTGGTGCAGTTGCAAACTCGAAGGAACTGCGAGCCCATAGGGCTAGTAAACACATAGAGTGCAAGTACCACCTGATACGAGAGATCGTAAAGAAGGTAGAAGTTGTTGTCGCCTAGATTGCATCAGAGGATGACCTGGTAGACCCTTTCACTAAGGCCCTTCTAGCGAGAGCTTTGATAGGCATGTGGAGGGAAGGGGAATCAGATGTATGGTAGCATGAGAACAGCATAGTCTTTTAGTATAAGTGGGAGATTGTAGGGATGTATACTGAAAAGTCTATCTTTTCTATGAACATCTTTATTTTTGAAATAAGAATCACATGATCATTGTTTGCATATTTTTATGCATATTGTCTAATACGTTACATTGTAGATAACATGGTGTGTGGTGTCACACGGGACATCATGTTATCGGCTCCTTGTAAAGTATAAGTAAAGGCTCACAACCGAGATGACTTTGTACAAACCATCGGAATGGTTGTAGTGTGATTTGGTATCGGTTTGTCTTGACCATAGAATCACACTAGTGCACTTTGTGTGTATTGAGCAGGACCGACTTAGAGGTGATTCGATTTATTGTTGACTACATAATCGAATCGGACCTCAGATATTATTTAGTACATGCTCTTAATCCCGATATAATAACGGGCACATATACTTAATACTCATCTCTTTGATTTAGCAATGGACGAGATTTATAGATTAAATCGATAGGCTCGGTAAGTTGGGAGATGATATTATTTATATGGTGTGTCGTTGATTATAGGAGGAAATCGTGTCCTATATATTAGGATGATGATGTCCCCTTGAGGAGCTCATAAGGTTCATCATGTAAACCCTACAGGTGGACTTAGTCCGGCATGATGAAAAGGTTGAGTGGTACTACTCAAGGAGTTAGATGTTGATTAATTAATGGTCAGTAAATTAATTAATCGACAGACATTTGAGATCTTAAACATGGGGAGAAAATGTACAAATAATATATGGAGCCCATATTATCATATGGGGGTTGGTGAGGTAGATCAATGATGATCCTTTAGTGGATTGGATCATCATTAGTGGATCGGACTTTATGTGGGCTTGATCCATGGGTGGCCAAGATCCAACTCCTCCTCATGGTCCCTAATGTAGCCTATTAACACCTCATGAAGCTTAGATCCAAAGGATAGAAACAAAACTCTAGATCCAAAGGTGGAGATTAAATCTCTAGATCCGACGGTTGATATTAAATCTCTAGATCCGACGGTTGAGATTAAATCCCTAGAACCAATGGAGGAGATTAATCCAAGGCATAAACCCAACCCTATAAATAAGGCTTATTGGCTTGGACGGCAACATGATGGTTAAGGGGATTAGGGTTTGCTTCCTTTGAAGGCTAGGAATCCTAGTTGGTTTAGGATTGGGTTTGGTGGCTAGGGTTTTGGGAGCTAAGGGTGGGCGGCCACAAGTGGATGAGGGTTACCTTCTTCTTCCTAAGGTTGGCCGGCCACTATTCTTCTCCTCTCTACCTTGGCATGAGCTCATCCTATTCTTCTTCCCCTCTTCCATGGTCGGCCATAAGGAGAGCTAGGATTAGGGTTTGGAGGCTTAGGGTTTAGGAGGCTTGGGTGGCACCAAATAAGGAAGGTTTCTTTCTTCTTCATCCTTTGGTGGCCGGCGCCCACAGCCCTATCCCAGCCCTTGGGCGGCATCCAAAGACCCCTTCTCCTTCTCCTTAGGTGGTGGAAACAAGATATAGGGCTTTCCCTTGGTGTCTTGGCCGGTTTCCACCATTATCTCCTTCTCCTTGTTGGCTGGCGGCAAGCATTCTCATTGTTGCTTGTTGGTTGCCCATAGGAAGGAGAAGAGCTTTGTTTTTATTCTTCCTCTTGCTTTGACAGAGCAAGGAAGGAAGATTTACGATCTAGGAGCTTCGACTTTTGGTAGAGCGTCGCCCACACGACGTCTGAAAGGAGGAAGGACATACATTAGAAGATCGAGAGGTATATCGATTCTCTAAATTTTTATATGTTACATGTTTGTATTTGTTTTTCATTTATGAGCATGATATAAATCTGTATATGGCTAAATAATACTTGGATCCCGAGCATAAACATAAAAACCGGCGATCCAGACATCGTCTATTCCGCAACTACTCGTAGAATAAAGGATGGTCGCTTGAACAACGAGTTTGTTCAAGTGACCTCTCTAAACGAATAGCACAATGATGGCTTGGTTGCTTTGGCAATCCCTTTTGTCTAGGATTAAATTTTTAATCTGGGGACATAGAAGGGATCGCCATGAAGGAAGCTACTGAGGTGAAGTGGGAAGCGAAGTTTCCCCTCACAGACTCGATAAGCAAAACCCTACAATTAGTAGGAGAGCTTCCGGGGTAAAAACCCTTCATTGACAGCATAAGTCCAAGTGTATAGTCTTGGTGGCATAAAGTCTAAGTGAACTTTGGCAATTGAAAAATCCAACATGGAGTTGGCAAGGAAAGTCCAAGCATGGTCTTGGCATGGAATGTCCAAGCATGGTCTTGGCAATTGGAAAGTCCAAATCATGGGTACTTGGTAATTGAAAGTCCAAATGGATTTTGGCAAGGAAGTCCAAGGGTGAGATTTTGGAAGATTAAAATTCCAAGCATATGGTCTTGGCAATATAAGTCCAAATGAACTTTGGAAAAAGACCTTGTTAGCATGACATAGCCAATTGAAGCACCTGAAGGCTATTGCGAAGGATGAAGAGTCACGGATTCGAGGGATCTGAGAGGCATGAGGTTGATGGAGGTGGATAGAAGGCTTAGGTCTAGGCTATGGGTGAGTATCAAGTATGAGGGGATCATACTTGGGTTAAACCTCATGTTTGAGGTTTACCAGTCGACTAGGATTATAGATCAATCGACTAGGATTATAGACTAGTCGATTGGCCGAGTGTTCAACACTCGGGAGCTCAGTTGTCTTGCAACAATCGACTGAGATAATGACCAGTTGAAGTTGGAGGATCGTGGCCTGGCTAGAAGGAGGGTTGAATAGCCCGATGTCGTAGATGGAAATTGTTCGCATCTTAATCATCTACAAGAGTAATTAGCACAGTGACAATGCTAAAACAAGACAATTAAAACAATACAAAAGAGTGAAGAAGAAGCAAATGCTAACATAATTATGTAACGTGGTTCACCACCCTTGCCGCTAATCCCCGGACGATTCGTATGGCGAATCACTCCTCAACTCAATCCACTAGTCTCTCCTTTAGCCCAAAGCAAGGTGGAGGTAAACCTTCTTACACAATCTCTCCCTCTTACAATAAGATAGAAATAAGAACAAGGAAGAGGGAAGAAAATCATTCACAACACTTGGGAGTATAATTGGGAGTTAAGCATTAACCTCCCAAAGGCACCCAAGTCCTCCTTTTATAGAGAAGAGAGCTTTCTTCCCATTGGGCATGCATGATCATTTGCATGCATCACGATCGACGCCGTTTAACCGACGACCGGGCCATGGTCGTTACAACCAATGACACTCTGATCAAGCGACTGATCATGGCCATCCATTGACTGATCAAGCCATCAGTCGAGTGATCCAGGCAATTAGTCGACTAAAAATCATACGTACTGCGACCACCTTGATCAATCGTCATCCTTAGCGATCGAATGATGATGGTGCGATGATCACGAGCGAAGTCCATTAGTCGAACACCAGTCGATCGCTCTCGACTTGGATCAGTAGACTCCTATCTATAGAAGTCAACTAGTGTCAGATAAAACCTTAAACAAACACTTGTTTGAGCATCTGACTGTCGGGTAAACCTCAAAACCACATGTTTGAGCATTTGACACTTCCATTCGTTGAGTAGAAATCTCAAACTCATGTTTGAGCATCCGACTTAACCAATCATCGGGTAAAACCTCAAACACAAGTTTGAGCGACCGACTTATCGGGTAAAACCTCAAACACAAGTTTGAGCGTCCGACTTGTCGGGTAAAACCTCAAACCTAAGTTTGAGTGGCCGACACTTGACTTTGCCATTCGGCCAAGTTCACCTAACTGACCTACCCCGTCCCGGGTTACAATCGCTCACTCTCATCTCCCATGAATCCCCTCGCCTCAAATCTCTCTTCGGCCTGCGTCCCTCAGATGCACTAAGCCCTCGGCTCCTCCAGTGTCATCCTTCGCGTCTTTCCATGAAGTCTACTTCCTCCGACTACACCTCATTTGCTCCTCGTCCAGCTATCCCTCAGATGCACCAAGCGCATGGCTTTCGCAATGCCATCCTTCACCGACTCAAGGACCCGAGCCATGAGATGGTGAACTCGCTAATGCTTCATCAAGTCAACACATGTGTGATTCCCTTAAGTCCTGCACAACTTAAACACACATATCAAATCACATAACAACCTAACTTAAACCCTTTGCCACACACATCAAAACCAAAACATACTTGGGTTGATTGCTCTAACAATCTCTCCCTTTTTGATGTGTGGAAACATGTTTAATTTAGGTAAAACATTAACAAAATACTAATGCAAGGAAAGCATGTAAACATAACATGAGTATCAAAACACTCCACCTTAATACATGCAACTCCCCCTTAACAAATGCTAATTTTCCCCTAGCATGATTAACTTAAACTCTCACATTTCTCCCCCTTTGACACCATCAAAAACATCTTACATATGTTATATAACATGGCATCAAAGTCTAAAGGAAGAAAAATACAAAAATCATGCTTAAATCCACCTAAAATATGTTACTGTGCTCGTGAACAGTACATCAGTCGATTGTCACCTAAAAATCTAGATTTCTGATTTTTGAATCCAATTTCAGAAATGCATTAAAATTCCAAAAAATTCAAAAAATCATAAGTCCCTTTATCAATGAAAAATTATTTTTCATGAAAATTCAATCATTTTTCGAAAACAAGGCAAAAACTCAAAAGCTTGAAAATCACTCAAATTTTTATCAACTTGAAAGCCTAGTTTTGCCTTGAAAATTTTCAAAGCATAAACTCACATTTTATAAAATATAAAATGATTTTATAACATTTAAAATATCCAACTATGATCTTTGGACAATATGTCCATGAATTAAACATAAGCTTTCCCCATGGTTGGTCTATGATTGCTATGTCATGATACTCTAAGTGACCCATCTAAATGCCATAAACATTAGTGAAAACACTTGTATCAACCTAACATCTCACTCATGCTATGTTTTCAATCAAGTTAGCCTTATGGTGAATGTGAGATGTAACTAAAGGTAATTATACTTAACCAAAATTACATGCAATTCTACCCAAGGTTAAGTATCATCCATAAACACCCATCATGATCATAAAACAAATATTATCCGTAATTGCACAACATGATCATAAATCAAGTATATCCTCAAGTATCACAAATCATGATTCAAACATAATTACCCAAATCATGCACCATGCTCATAATAAGTCAACCACATAATATGATATGAAAAATATTCAAGTATGGTTGATTATCCTAGGTTTCTCTAACCCTTGAGGATTGACTTGGGAACCCAATATAGATTCTTTCCAATGGGGTTCACCAAGTACTCCTTTGGGATCCATTTCCTAACTACCATGGTTGTTTTAGTTTGTGCTCTAGCAATTAAACAATGGTAGGCCTTTTCATTTTTGGTTCCCTTATATCCTAGGCCCTTTTGTTAAAGCTTGCCCTTTGGCTCCCAATAATCATGTTCAACGTGTTTGAGCCAATGGTAAATTTCTCAAGGGCCTTAGTAAGAAAATCTACCTTTTCCCTTAGAAACCTATTTTCTTCTAAGCATGCATCATTTGAACTAGAAGAAATAAAATCATCATGTGAACATGCATTTGTAGCTTTTCTTCTAGAGTCTTAATTTGATCAAGCATGCATTTGTTTTTCTTCTTACCCCTAAATAAATCCCTAGTTAAACTAGAAATCAGGGAAATAATATTTTTAGGAGGGAGATTTTGTTGGAGCTGATGCCCCAAGTTATGTTTTGGTGTTTGACAAATGTTTAAGTAAACAAAGGTTTAGGCAAGTGAGAAATCCAAGGGTGGACCTTGGTGAAAAGTCCAAGATGGTTAATTCCTTGGCGACTGGAAAAATCCAAGGGTGGACCTTGGTGAAAAGTCTAATATGGGTAATTCTTTGGTAGGTGAGAAATCCAAGGGTGGACCTTGGTGAAAAGTCCAAGAAGGGTAATTCCTTGGAAGGCAAAAAATTCCTTGTGGAAGTGGCATGGTGAAAAGTCCAAGAATGGCTAGAGGCCGGAGTCTTGGCAAGTAAAGGGTCTCTGGGTAGAGTCTTTACTAGGCGTGATTCAATCTTAGAGCTGACTGAAACAATGGGTCATAAGGACTACAATGAGTTGACACCTCAACCGTTGTCCTTATTGCATTCATCAGTCGAAGAATTTGTCGATAGCCAGGAATAGTCGAGTCGGCACTTTATCGGTCGATTGAAGCCAGGCACCGCCGACGAACTCGTAGCTAATGGGATTGCCGCAGATAAGTGGCAAAGCGAGCCGACTCGATCGGCTCTTCAACTAAAGTAGTCAAGGCAGTGCCTTAGCTGATCCTGAGCTGAAGTAGACAGAAGCAACCCACGCTCGACCAGTGCTTCGACTAGGGCAGTCGAGGTGGCGGCTCGACTGGTCTTTGGAAGCAGCGAACAAAAGCAAGGCATCCCCGACTGACGCCTCGACTGCATCAAAAGAAACCTAGGCATTCAACATGAGAAGTCGAGGTAGCGACTCGGCTGGCCCTTCGCAAAGATGAACAGATGCAAGGCACACTCGACTGGTGCCTCGACTGCTGGGAAGCAAAGTCACGATTTCGGGGGAAAACTTATCTATTTCGACGTGTGCTTGATTTTTACATGTCTTCTTCAAACGGCTAACCAAATCCTATGATCAAGAATGCATTTTCACAAATATTTGAACAAGATCTGAGTTTCAAGATTTAGGTGTGCGATCAAGATGGGAAATCGGATGAAAAAGCTAGGTTATATAGCTCATGCAGAAAAACAGAGTAGTGCTTCTTCCTTGTGCTTCTTCTTCCACTACGCCCACTGCTTCGAGAACTAACAACCTAAACAATGACTACGTGAAGAATGTCTCTCTACACCATTCCACTCACGACTATTCAATCGATGCCATTCAGAAACCTGTGTTCTTCTTCTTCCTCTTGTTGGTTGAATGTCTCTCTACACCATTCCACTCACGACTATTCAATCGATGCCATTCAGAAACCTGTGTTCTTCCTTGTGCTTCTTCTTCCACTACGCCCACTCACGACTGCTTCAATGGAGCTTGGTGGTTGGTTGAAAGAAGAAGAAGTGTTTTGTTTCTATACTTCCTCTTGTTCGGAGCGAGCAAGGAAAGAAGATTAGTGATCTAGAAGCTTCAACTTTTGGAAGATCGTCGCCCACACGACGTCCAAAAGGAGGAAGGACATACAATAGAAGATCGAGAGGTATAACGCTTGTTTATTTTCTTTTGTAATATGTCTATAATTGTTTTTCAATCATATACATTTTTGTATTCTGTTTTTATGGTTAAATATGCTTGGACCCTGAATACAAACACAAAAATCGGCGATCCGTACATCGTCTATTCCGCGGCTATTCGTAGAATAGAGGTTGGTGGCTTGAACAACAAGTTTGTTCAAGTGACCACTCTAATCGAATAGCACGGCGATGAAATGGTAGCTTGGGTAATCCCTCTTGTCTAGGATAAATTTTTTTATCCGGGGATGTAGAAGGGATCGCCATGAACAAGCGACCGAGTTAAAGTGGGAAGCGAAGTTTCCTACCTTCAAGTGGTATCAGAGACACGGTTTTCGGTTTTGTGTGTTTAGGATTCGGTTACTTTTATGCACTTATCATATATTATATGTGCCGGATAATAGTAGGATGTGCGTAGGTTAACTTTTTGGTTGCAGACATAGGATTCAACTATTATGGTCATATGTGTGCATGTGATTGTATGTGTGTAATTGTATATTTTGTTGAATCCTCGGGGTTGACGATGATAGTATTTAATTTTTGTATTTAAATATGACATTGTTTAGCCACTCTTTTTATTTTAGTTTACTTTCGATCTAGATTTCATGTACACTCCCTCGTGGAGTATAGGATCGATGGATGTAAATTAAAATAGTTTTTCTCGGCTCGGATCTCCGGATGGCTTGTACATGGCATAGGGAGGAGCGGACGAGATGGTGATACGACGGGAGACATATTGAAGACAAAAGCCATAATAGTTGGAAAATATTTATTTTTCATATTTATTGCTTATTGTTTGATATGCATGTCGTAGGCTAGAAAATTCCTCAATTTCAAATTACTAAGTGGGAGAGGGAGATTTTTATAAATTTCCACGAGCTCCATTACGATTTGACATGTGATACAAACAAACTTGCGCGTCGGCTTTGAGTGCCTTCCTCCCAATCGGATGAGTTTATTTGCGGATCACAAGGTCGAATATGGTTATAGGAAATTATTAAGGAGCATGTGTACTTCCCCATCGGAAGGCACATAACCTGAGATAATTACCTTGGTACCGAGTAATGGTGAATACTTAGATACAAATATAAGTATCCTCCCCATCGAAGTCACTGCTTTTATTTGTAGGGCAGAAGAGGAACCAACTCTTAATTTTATTTGTCAAAAAGTTATGTTGACAAGATAGTAAAATTAATGGGTAAAACCTCCTCTTACAAATGTAGAATTCGTATACGTCCACACTATCGTGGCATACGATATTCTCGGTGTTTTGAGGTGTTGGTTGATTTTAAAATTTTATTGTTTGAGGAATCAATAATTTTTTGAAATATAATGTTTTAATCTATGTGATTCTTAGGTTTTTTTCAAAATGACTTTCAACCCGCTTGCTGTGATACTGAAAGAAAATAAACTTACTGGACCCAATTATGTTCATTGGAAGAGGAATCTTGACATTGTCTTGACTGCTGAGGAATACAAATATGTACTCCTCGAAGAGTGTCCTCCTAAGCTTGCGGATGATTCTGGGGAAAAGGAGAAGGAGAGCTATAAGAAGTGGATAAAGGCCGATGAGATGGCGCGGTGTTACATTTTGGCATCTATGTCAAATGTACTGCAACATCAGCATCAAGTCATGCCCACTGGTTATGACATGATGCTCAATCTCAAAGAACTTTTCGAACACCAGAATCGGGCTGCTAGGCATGAAGCCATGAGGAACTTGATGACGACCACCATGATCGAGGGAACACCCGTGAGGGATCATGTTCTCAAGATGATGGGTCATTTGAATGAGCTGGAAATCCTAGGAGCTGAGATCGATGGGGAAACCCAGGTCGATATCATTCTCCAGTCTTTACCTAGGAGTTTTGAGCAGTTTCACCAGAACTACAACATAAACAAGAGGTTGTATTCGTTGGCGGAGCTTCTGACAGAACTCCAGGTGGCAGAGGGGCTATTTCGTCAGAGTGCTCAGGTGCAAGCCATGGTTGCCCAAAAGGTTTCTACTTCTAATCCGAAAGGCAAGAAGAAGAAGAAACAAGCTGGGGTAAAGGCGGTGGGAGGAACTCAGGGAGGAGTGAAGAAGCCGAAAGGCAAGTGCTTCACTTGTAAGAAGACTGGACACTGGAAGAAGGACTGCCCCAACCGCAAGCAGAACAAAGGTATATCTTTTGGTCTAGTATTTGAAACATGTTTAGCGGTGTTATCTACCGACACCTGGTGTGTAGATACGGGAGCCACTGATCATGTCTGCAATACTTTGCAGGGGTTCCAGGAAACCAGACGACTGGCTGAGGGGGAGATTACCGTATACTTGGGCGATGTCACGAAGGTGGCGGTTGTTGCAGTGGGAGATGTTTATTTATCTTTTGAGAAAAATAAAGTTTTGGTTCTTAAGAATTGCCTTTATGTACCTTTATTTAGAAAGAATTTAATTTCGATTTCTAAATTGTTTATGGATGGATATTCTTATCTTTTAATGATAGAATTGTTATAAAAAGGAATTGGGAGATTATCTGCTCTGGTGCATTGATAAAAAATTTGTATACACTTGAACCAAAAGCTCCCACGATGCAAATAGAAGTTAATAACTCATCTTCTAATTCCAATAAGAGAAAAGAACCTTCGAAGATGAACCAAACATATCTTTGGCATCCAAGACTTGGTCATATTAACCTAAGCAGAATTCAAAGGTTGATAGCTGATGGACCTCTGGGTTCATTAGTGGTGGAAGATTTCCTAACCTGCGAATCTTGCTTGGAGGGAAAAATGACCAAGAGGCCTTTTAAAGCCAAGGGGTATAGAGCCAAAGATGTGTTGGAATTGGTTCATTCTGATTTGTGTGGTCCTATGTCTATCCAGGCTAGAGGTGGTTTTGAATATTTCGTCTCCTTCATAGACTATTATTCAAGATATGAATACATTTACTTGATGTGCCGCAAGTCTGAATGTTTTGACAAGTTCAAAGAATTCAAGGCTGATGTGGAGAAACGTCAAAGTAAAAGTATCAAGACACTGCGATCTGATCGTAGTGGTGAGTACCTCTTGGGAGAGTTTAGGAATTACTTATCAAAGGCTGGGATTCAATCCCAATTATCTGCACTTGGCACACCCCAGCAGAATGGTGTAGTAGAGCGAAGGAATAGGACTCTTATGAAGATGGTTAGATCGATGATGAAGCAGCGAACAAAAGCAAGGCGTCCCCGACTGACGCCTCGACTGCATCAGAAGAAACCTAGGCATTCAACATGAGCAGTCGAGGCAGCGACTCGGCTGGCCCTTCGCAAAGACGAACAGATGCAAGGCACACTCGACTAGTGCCTCGACTGTTGGGAAGCGAAGTCGCGATTTCGAGGAAAAACTTATCTATTTCGACGTGTGCTTGATTTTTACATGTCTTCTTCAAACGGCTAACCAAATCCTACGATCAAAAATGCATTCACAAATATTTGAACAAGATCCGAGTTTCAGGGTTTAGGTGTGCGATCAAGATGGGAAATCGGACGAAAAAGCTAGGTTATATAGCTCATGCAGAAAAACAGAGTAGTGCTTCTTCCTTGTGCTTCTTCTTCCGCTACGCCCACTGCTTCGAGAACTGACAACCTAAACAACAACTACACAAAGAATGTCTCTCTGCGCCATTCCACTCACGATTGTTCAATCGATCACATTCGGAAACCTGCATTCTTCTTCTTCCTCTGTTCCTTGCGAGATTCTGCTCTGATCTTTGAAGCCTCCACTATGACCAACAGATTGTTGCTCTACTTCCATTTGATCACTGAAAAAGTTGCATCATTTACTTCCTGAACAACAATTCGTGTGGCTATTCGGATCACAATGAGGATGAAGGCTTGCAATGCTTTGGTGTAATCATAAAGTTCATTGTTTTCTTTATTATTCACATTCAAGATTCCTGTGTATAATTCATATATCTTCTGAATCTATGAACTGTAAACCATTTAAGAGGTTTCTCCACCCTTGAAGCTTGTCTTCAAAAAGGAGAAAAGATAGAGGTAGGCCTTGGACTAGCAGCTTTAGGAGAGAGCTATGAACCAAGTAAAAAACTTACTACGTCTTAGCTTTTGTTTTCTTGTGCTGTATTTTTTTCGTACACTTGTTTGTATTCGTCGTGTTTTTTCCTAAGTTTCGGCTGCATCAATTTACCTATGATTTTCGTGTTTTTTTCGTATTCGCTGTCGTTCATTGTGTTTTCGCTGTGTTAATTCTACCATTTTCAAAAAGGGAATCTCTCCCCCCCCCTCTTGTGTATACCAATCCTTTCAGATTTGTTATCTCACTTATCCAATCTCCTTGTTCTAAATCCGATGAAGACGATGCTCCCCCACTTGTGCTTCCTTCTTCTTACTCGGAGGAGGTGGAGGCTACATCATCCATTCCCATTAATGCAAAATGGGAGACGATCTCTTCTTCTTCCGATGATGATGGATCGTCCCATGTCGCTTTTAGGTTCCGAGGCTTTGATTTCTTCTCTTTCTCCTTTGACTTCTTTTCTTCTTTCTTCTTCCCTTCTTTCTTCTTGTCATTCTTGTTCAACAAAGGGTATTCATCTCTCATGTGTCCCTCTCCTTGGCAATTATAGCATATGATCTTCCTAGTCCTCCTTCTCCTATCATGAGACTTGTTAAATTTAAAATTCTTTAAAGAACGTCTCACCTTTCTTACCATATACGCTTCTTCATTGTTATTCATTGAGAAGGATGATTCGTCATCGGTTGAGGAGGGTGGAGTCTCTTCTTCTTCTTTCCTTTGTCAACCACTAGTGACACTCCCCTTGGTTTGATGATTGGCTCTTCTACTATACCTTCAAGTCTAGTTTCATGAAGCTCCATAGTAGAAAAGAATTCTTCTAAAGTACTTACCTATAGATTCCTTGAAATATAAAAAGAGTCCACCACAGAGCTCTACTTTGATGACCGAGGGAATGCATCAATCACCTTCATGATCATATGCCAGTTCGATAGCTTCTCACCTACGCTTGATAAACCATTAATGATCTCCTTAAACCTAGAATGTAGTGAAAGTACCTTTTCTCCTTTATCCAATTTGATGTTATTTAGTTGAGAGCGGAGGAGGTCCCTTCTAGCAAGCTTGTCTTTGGATGTGCCTTCATGAAGCTCCTCTATCTTTTCCCACAATTCTTTGGCACTTGAGCACTCACCAATCCGGTTGATTTCTTGTTGAGGTAGCACATTGAATAGATGATGCTTGGCTTTCGTGTTTGCTAAATGCTCCTCCTTTTTCTTCTTGGTCCATCTTGATTTCTCTAGTAGTCTCCCTTCTTCATCCCTTGGAACTTCGAAACCGTTTTCCATAATAAGCATGATATCAAAATCGGTTTCAAAGAATACCTCCATTCTCTTCTTCCACCAAGAGAAGTTGCCATCGAATTTGGGTGGTTGGATGTTGGAGCCAACCATTTTGTTGATTGTTGTGGCGGTGAGTCTGGTGATAATCTCCTCGCTATGATACCACTTGTTGGAGGATCGTGGCCCAGTTAAAAAGAGGGTTGAATAGTCTAATGTCATAGATGGAAATCGCTCGCGTCTTAATCGTCTATAAGTGTAATTAGCGCAGCGGATATGCTAAAACAAGACAATTAAAACAACACAAAAGAGTGAAGAAGAAGCAAACGCTAACATAATTATGTAACGTGGTTCATGGGCCTTGTTGCTAATCCACGGACGATTCGTATGGAGAATCACTCCTCAACTCAATCCACTAGTCTCTCCTTTAGCCCAAAGCAAGGTGGAGGTAAACCTTCTTACACAATCTCTCCCTCTTACAATAATATAGAAATAAGAACAGGGAAGAGGGAAGAAAATCATTCACAACACTTGGGAGTATGATTGGTGTTGGATCGATTTGAGCGCTAGAGGGGGGGGTGAATAGCGCAAGGAAAACTTTTCGATTTCGTTCGTCGATTCGATACGCGAGAAGAGTAAAGTGCAGCAGAAAATAAATATAAAAATTTTGTTTTTACTTGGTTTATAGCCTTTGGCTGCTAATCCAAGGTCCTAACGATCCTAGACCACGTACGAAGGGCAAAGCACTAAAAACACTCCTCCTCGTTAGAGGTAGGAGTAAGCGAGTACAATCAATATGAAAAAATCAAGGTAGAGGGACACTCCCCCTCTCCTTTTTATGATTAAAGATCGATAAGGAAAGATGTGAACAAGACTTAAAGACAACAATTTAATAAAAGTATACCAACGACTATTGCAGATAGGACTTGAGCTCTTGTCGTCGGAGAAGCGATAGCACTTCGTTGTCGTAAGATCATCGTAGAAGAGTAGCGTAGCAAGAGCACTTTTGATGGAAATGGGGTGCAAAACCCCTACTTTTATAGCCTTGTGAAACCCTAATCGTTGAGATGAGGTTTCATGAGGCGATGCCACCTAGCCCTTGAGAAATGGTGATAAGCTTTGACTCTCCTCAAGGTTGATCCTTGACCAGCAATCGACTGCTACACTTATTAGTCGACTGTTTGAGGCATTAATCGACTGATACAAGCCATCAGTCGACTGATGGCAGGGTTTCCAGCTGCAATGAAGAGTTATCTTGAAAATGCAGTTAATATAAGTAAGTTCGATGGTTGTTTACCATCCGATCTCGACTTAGACCTTCCATGGGAAGTCTTGGTCGAATCATCGCCTAAGGATGTCCCCGTACAGAGGACACAACCTTACTTACACTCACTCACACTAGCTTACCTCAACCTTTACCTTTGAAGCTTCGCTTCCGGTCTTCACCTGAGAACTTCGGCTCCCTCCGAAGTCCTCCTGGTGTTGCCCGACAACCATGGCTAATCTCTGAGTGTCATTGACCTTTAGCTTTAGCTTAGCAATTCTTCACACTTGATCCAGCTCGTGAGATAACAAAGTGAAATTAACTTTATATATTTTCTATAATAAAAACTCAGGTTCGATTCAGGTGCCTACTACACTAACAATCTCCCTCTTTTTTATCTATGGAAAACCAACACAAAGTTAAGTAAATAAATTAAGTGCATTAAGTAAAATGAATAACATGAGTATGAAATATGCATGAATGAGTAGGAGTATGAGAAGAACTCTCTTTCAAGTGCTCCCCCATGAGGAATCCTCCCCCTTGACCGAGGGTGAGTACTTGAAAAAGTATCTTGACCCTCCCCCATGATGTTAGCTCCTAAAGAGGATTTTTAAACAATGGCCTTAGTGTTTAGAATAAGTTCAAGTTAACCTTGGCCTTTCTCCCCCTTTATCAATTAAGAAAGTTTAACCATAAAGGTTAATTTTAAAAAGTTAAGTTAGGTAAACAAAGTTAACTTAACTTTAAGCCATAAAAGTATAAGATCTGTTCTCAAGTTAAGTTATAAAAAAAAAACATCCCTTAACTTTGGCCTTTCTCCCCCTTTTACCACAAATCGGAAGGAGTGGGGGGTTTAAAAAACATAGTTTTGAATTTAGTTTTAAGTCCAAGAATGTTCCAAATAGAGTTTGAAAATAGTAGTTTAAACATAAGCTCATCTATTTAGATGTTTAACTCTATTTGACTTGATTGATATGAAATGATCAACAAGTTCTGAGTAGAGTTGGTTAATTTATGTAATTATACTCCATGGTTCATGTCGATGCACTAAGTCTACATCTGGAACTAGGAGTAAGGTCCTAACATCTCACACCCATCTACGTGGTTAAATACACAGACACATTAGTCCTATGTGTTGTGAGATGTATTGGCTCCTTAAATCTATAGGTACATGATTTCTAGAGTAAACCCTAAGCTAGTTCCATTAACATGAAAAGAAAAGTAAATAATAAAGTATATAAAAGTATAAGTTGTCAATCCTACTCTATTACGCATATGCCCAATTTTCGTCTCAGTAGACTAAATTCCGCTTCCGGTAAAAGTTTTGTAAATAGGTCCGCTAGATTTGACTTTGATTCCACGTATTCAAGTTGTATAGTTCCATTAGCTACATGTTCTCGAATAAAGTGGTGTTTGACCTCTATATGTTTGGTCCTAGAGTGGCATATGGGATTTTTTTGTTAAGTTGATTGAGATAATATTATCTATGTGAGTTTTATTATTGTTGAAGTTTAAGTTAAAGTCTTGGAGAGTGTGCTTCATCCAAAAAAGTTGAGTCACACACTCACCCATTGTGGCGTATTCGGCTTCGGTGGTAGATAAGGCAACACAGTGTTTCTTCCTACTGCACCAACTCATTAGACTTGAGTCGAGAAGTTGACAGCAACCACTCGTGATTTTTCTATTGAGTTTACTACCGGCATAGTCCGAGTCAGAGTAGCCGATTAGTTCTAACTCAGTAGATCTAGGGTACCAAATACCTACGCTTAGCGTGCCCTTTAGATATCTAAGGATATGCTTAACTAATGTTAGGTGAGACTCCTTAGCACAAGTTTGGAACCTTGCACACATACTTACTACGAATAATATATCGGGTCGACTCGCAGTTAAGTAAAGGAGAATTCCTATCACACTCCTATAATATTTAAGGTCAATAGATTTTCCTTCTACATCTTCTCCTATATTAACATTTGTTGCCATGAGTGTATTATTGATTTTAGCATTTTGTTAGGACAATCGACCCAAGTTATGGTTTTAATGTGTGTGGCAAAGGTTTAAGTTAGGATATTATTGTGGATTTAATATGTGTGTTGAAGTCATGCAGGACTTAGTAATTTGCACATATGATGAATAACATTGGTAAGATCACCAACTCACAACCTTATGCTCGGTATGCTTCGTTCAGTTACGTATTGCTATGCATCAGAGACCCTGGGATGAGATGACTTGAAGTGAAGCCAAGGAAGCAAAATTCGAGGGCAAGAGATGCGAAGGAGCATTGCGAAGCCGTGTGCTTAGTATTGCCGAGGGACGTGGCTGCGAACGAAAAGAGATTCGATGAGGGACTTCAAGTGAGATGAGAGAATGAGTAAAATGTAAGTAGCTCATTAGGTGAACTTGGCCGAAATGGCTAAATGTCGGAGGCTCGACCGAGTTGGTTGAGGTTATACCCAACATGTTTAGTTAAGTCGGATGCTCAACCAACTTGGTTGGGGTTTTACCCGACAAGTCGGATGCTCAACCGAAGGGTTGAAGTTTTACCCGACGAATGGTTTAGTAGGATGCTCAAACATTTGTTTGAGGTTTTACCCGACGAAGTGGTGTGTCGGATGCTCAACCGTGAGGGTTGAGGTTTTACCCGACCATCGGATGCTCAAACGGATGTGAAGTTTGAGGTTTACCCGGCATCAGTCGACTGTTGTGAATGGGAAATCGACAGCTCTAAGTCGACAGGAGTTCGACTGGTGTTCGACTGGTAGGTTTCTGGCTAAGAAGTCGACTTCCAAGGAATGGCAATCGACTGCTAGTCCATCAATCGACTGCTAGGGATGGCAGTCGACTGATGAAGGCAGTCGCGGGCACAGAACCTCCCATAGCTGATTGATCAATCGGCTATGAAGGCATCAGTCAACTGATGGATACATCAGTCGACTGCCAAGTCTCTCGTTGGACTACAACGGTCGGGATCTGATGTGTTCAGAAGCCGTTGTAACAGCGGTTGTCGACTGTCAAAGGCAGCAGTCGACTGATGGGCGGCCAACGGAAAGAAATTAGCCCTCTCTATAAAAAGAGAGGGTGTGGGCTTTCGGATGGCTAATGCTTATGCTCCAATTGATCATCCAAGTGCCCCACAAGCTTTAAACTCTTTCTCTTGTTCTTATTTCAAATCCATTGTAAGAAAGAGTGTTTTTGTGTTGTAAGAAGGTTTATCTCCACCTTGCTTTGGCTAAAGGGAGAGACCATATTGGATTGGTTTCGGAGTGATTCACCGGAGATGAATCGGACCATGGATTAGCGACATAGGGTCGTGAACTACATTATATCTCTTGTTAGCATTGTTTTTATCTTGTTTATCTTTATTGTTGTTTAGTTTTATTTTCGATGTGCTAACACTAACGTGTAGACGAACGAACGATCGAATTCCATTCTACGATGACTTAGGGCTATTCACCCCCCTCTAGTCGGCCATCCAACAAGTGGTATCAGAGCAAGGTCACTTGTCAACAGACTCACCACCGCAACAAGCACTACATCAAGGATGGCCGGCTCAAATATTCATCCGCCAAAGTTCGAGGGGGAATTCACTTGGTGGAAAAAGCGAATGGAGGTATTTTTCGAAATCGACTTCGAAATTTTAATGATAATGGAAAATGGTTTTGAGGTACCTAGGGATGAAGATGGGGAGAAAATAGAAAAGACAAGATGGACCAAAAAGAAATGAGAGGAGTACTTGGCAAACTCAAAAGCCAAACATCATCTATACAACGTACTCCCTCAACAAGAAATCAACCTGATAGGGGAGTGTGCGAGTGCTAAAGAGATGTGGGAGAGATTGATAGAGCTTCATGAAGGCACCTCGGAGGCCAAGCTTGCAAGAAGAGACCTCCTCCGCTCCCAACTAACTAATATCAAACTTGAAAAGGGAGAAAAAGTAACCTCATTACACTTTTGTTTTAAAGAAATTTTAAATGGACTAACGAGTGTAGGAGAAAAACTTTTGAACCAGGATATGATTATGAAAGCAATCGATGCCTTTCCCCGGTCATCGAAATGGAGCTCAATGGTAGACTTCTTCTACATCTCAAAGAACCTAGAAGTTAGCACCTTAGAGGAGTTCTTCTCAATCATGGAGCTCCACAAAACAAGGCTTGAAGGAGTAGTAGAAGAGCCAAGAATTCAACCATCAAGAGGAGTAACCTTGATAGCCGAAAAGGGGAAGAAGAAGAAGAAGGAGACACCACCTTCCTCCTCCGATGAAGCATCCTCCTCATCCTCTATGAATAGCAATGAAGATGCTTATATGGTAAGGAAGGTAAGGCGTGCTTTAAGAAACTTAAAATTTATCAAATCTTATGATAGGAGAAGGCACAAGAGGAAGTTCATTTGCTATAATTGACAACAAGAGGGACACATGAGGGATGAGTGTCCCCTCTTGAACAAGAGCAAGGAACAAAGAAAAAGAAAAGAAGAAAAGAAGAAGGAGAGCAAGAAAAAGGAAGAAGAGAAGAAGTCCAAGGAAAAAAGAAAAGGAGAAGAAGGCCAAAGCACTCAAAGCAAGGACATGGGATGATCCTTCATCATCATCATCGAAGGAAGAAAATGCCTTTGTCACAAATCTAGCTCTAATGGCAATAGAAGATGTGAACACCACTTCCTCCGAAAAAGAAGAAACAAGCTCAAGTGAGGAGAGCTCAAGTGAAGGGGGAGGCTCATCATCATCCTCGTCATCCGAAAAAGAAGACATGGTAACTATGGTAAAACACCTTCCCACTCAAGAAGTAGTTGCCATGATTTCTAGCTTAACTAGGGATTTGTTTAAGGCTAAAAAGAAAAATAAGAGTATGCTTGATCAAATTAAGGCCCTAGAGGAAAAACTAGAAAATGCATGCGTTAATGTTAATGATTATATTCATTTTGATGTGAATGAATCATGTATTGAGGAAAATAAGGTTTTAAGGGAAAAGGTAGATCACCTAACTAAAGCCTTAGAAAAATTCATCATTGGCTCCAACACATTGAACATGATCATAGGGAGCCAAAGGGCTAGCTTTAACAAGAAAGGGTTAGGTTACAAGGGATCCAAGAATGAGAAAGCATATCATTGTTTAATTGCTAGGGGTCAATCTAAAACAACAATGATAGCTAGGAAATGGATCCCAAAGGAATACTTAGTGAACCCTATTGGAAAGAATCTATATTGGGTTCCTAAGTCCATCCTTAAGGGTTAGGAAAATCCTAGGATAGTCAACCATAAGTGGACTTCACTTACATCATATTATATGGTTGACTTAGGATGATGTGGGTAGTGAAATTTAATTTATAAGAATGATGGATGAAGTGATTATAATGTTAGAATCATATACTTGATTTAAATAATGATACATGCTTATGACTTAGAATGATCGAGACTTATTTTTTTTTAAATAGTATTGGGTGATGATAATGCACCCATAAATATCTTAAATCATGCTTTGGGTGATACTTGACTTATTATCATGATTTTATACCTAATGCATGATTACAAATTGATTGATACACTTGTTTCATGATCATAATGTGAAATCAATGCATATATGTATTTATGATCATGTGGTATGTTAGAGTGATACTTAACCTTGTGTAGAATTGCATGAATTTAAGGTTAAGTATATAAATACCTTTAGGAACATCTCACACTCACCATAAGGATAACCTTGATTGAAAACTTAGCATGGGTGAGATGTTACGATGATACTAATGGTCCACTAATGCCTATAACATTTAGATGGTCATTTAAAGTATCAAAGTAGTAATAATAGATCAATCATGGGGAAGGCTTATGTTTAATTCATAGACATATTGCCCAAAGATCATGGTTGAATATTTCATATGCTTTCAAAACCATTCCTTACTTTAAAATCTGTGTTTTCATGTTTTGAAACAATCTAAAGCAAAACTAGGTGTTAAAATTGATACAAACTTGATCAAATACTAGTTATTTTTTGAAACTTTTGGATTTTTGGCAAATCATTGAAAATATAAGTAATTTTCATGAAAACTCATTTTTCACTAATAAAGGACTTTAAAATAAATGTGTTTTCAAAATTTCACATTTTTCAAATTTTCTGGAATTTCTAGTGCATTTCTGAATTTCGATCCGAAAATCAGAAATTCTTAACTAACATGTCGATCGTGATGTATGATTGATCATTGGTAGCTCATTCATGACTGATTTTAGTGTTTTCAGGCTGTTTTGATAGTTTATCGACCCTTAGACTTTGATTCCTTGGATTATGATATTATGTTAATGTTTTTGATGGTATCAAAGGGGGAGAAATAGGGATGTTTAAGTTTAATCATGCTAGGGAGGAGATTAGCATGGGTTAAGGGGGAGTTGCATGTATTTAGGGGGAGTTTGATGCTCATGAATTGTTTATATACTTTACTTGCTTATGTTATTTTGTTTACAATATACCTAACTTAAACATAGTTGCCACACATCAAAAAGGGGGAGATTGTTCGGACAATCGACCCAAGTTATGGTTTGGCTTATGGTTTTGATGTGTGTGGCAAAGGTTTAAGTTAGGATATTATTGTGGATTTAATATGTGTGTTGAAGTCATATAGGACTTAGTAATTCGCACATATGATGAATAGCATTGGTAAGATCACCAACTCACAACCTCGTGCTTGAGTCAGCGAAGGAGCATTGCGAAGTCATGCGCTTGATGCATCCGAGGGACTGCCGGATGAGATGACTTGAAGCGAAGCCAAGGAAGCAGACTTCGAGGGCAAGAGACACGAAGGAGCATTACAAAGCCATGTGTTTGGTGTTGCCGAGGGACGTGGCCACGAACGAAGAGAGATTCAGCGAGGGACTTCAAGTGAGATGAGAGAATGAGTAAAATGTAAGTAGCTCATTGGGTGAACTTGGCCGAAATGGCTAAATGTCGGAGGATCGACCGAGTTGGTTGAGGTTATACCTGACATGTTTAGTTAAGTCGGATGTTCAATCAACTTGGTTAGGGTTTTACCCGACAAGTCGGATGCTCAATCGAAGGGTTGAGGATTTACCCGATGAATGGTTTAGTCGGATGCTCAAACATTGGTTTGAGGTTTTACCCGATGAAGTGGAGTGTAGGATGCTCAACCGTGAGGGTTGAGGTTTTACCTGACTGTCGGACGCTCAAACGAATATGAAGTTTGAGGTTTACCCAGCATCAGTCGACTACTGTGAATGGGCAATCGACTGCTCTAAGTTGACTGGAGTTCGACTAGTTTTTGATTGGTAGGTTTCTGGCCCAACAGTCTGTTAGTGAAAGCCCTAGAGCCAATCATATGATGATTGTTGTATGGACTTTATTGTATCATATTCCTATTTATAAAGGCATGGTTATTATATTTACTTGTATTGGTGCCAAATAACTAAATATAATAATGTCCTTGAGTAGTAGGTTCTTATCTATATCAATCGATTGGTTGAATCGATAATGAGATGATATAGAGAACACTACTCTTAATCATTCCTAGTCGAGTATTAACATTCAGGGACAATGTTAATGCGTAGAGACTAGCATGTAGGTCAACAAGATGACTTGATCTCACAAGTCATGGATATGAGATATCAAGTTGACACATGGGTATGCATTGGAGAATGTATACTGAATGACCCGTCATGAGAAAGTATCATGGATTGTTATATGAGTGTCATATACTTTCTCATGTGGCTATTAGTATGACTATTAGTCCTTAGACCTGAAGTCACCATGGTTCCCTACATAAGGAGTTGCATACTTTGGCTTCGTCAAAGCGTCACCCGTAAATGGGTGGACTATAAAAGCGATTCTTGGGTATGTAGCAGATTATGCGAGAGGATGTGATGTAGATGGGATCTATCCCTCCTATATGCCGGGGTGACATCGATATTCTTGATAGAGTGAGACCACGAAGTGCATGGCCATGCCCAAATGAGTCAATATGAGATATTGAGATTCTGATTAGAGTGAGTCTACTGAGTTCAAGATTTAGATTGTACCGAGGATGACACGTCTATGCCTCGATTGGTCAATCTAGATGTCAAGGATAGAGGGACATTGTCACATATTGTGAGAGTCACAATTAGTAGTCACAAAGGTGATGTTGAGCTCAACATTCTTGTAACTTGGGTAGCAATGATGTGTTGCTAGATACCGCCATTGCTTATGTTCCTAAATCGGTTTAGGACATTGCCAACGCTACAAGAACCTATAGGGTCACACACATAAGAGCAATTAGATGGAGATTAGGTTCATATGATGAACCATGAGGATTAGGTTCATGGATGAACCAAATTGGATTAAGAGTAATCCAAATTAGACTAATTGAGTTAGACTCAAGTTGATTCAAGTGTTGAATGAGTCTAATTGAGATTTGATTCATCAAATCAATTTAAATTAATGAATAGAGATTCATTATATTAAATTGACTTGAGTCAAGTGGTTAGATTTGATCAACCATGGGAGATAAGAGGTCAAGTTTGACTTGACTTGAGAGGGACGAGGAAAGGTCAAGTTTGACTTGACCAAATGCCATGTCATGATGATGACTAGGCATGGCCGGCCAATGATGATGCTCCACATCATCATTGACTTGGTCAATTAGTGCCACATCATGAGGGAGACCAAGGGTCATGGGAGTTACATGCCTGCATGTAACTCCCCCTCCATGAAGTGGCCGGCCACCCATTTGGGGGTTATGTGAGTGAAAATTCATTTTGTGAGTAATCACTCATTACTTCATCTTCTTCCTTGGGAATTTTCCTCTCAAGCTCTCCCTCTCCTTCCTCTCTTTGGCCGAACCAACCAAGGAGTGCTAGCACACTCAAGGTTGAGTTTTCTTCCACCTATTGCTTGTGTGGATACCATAGAGGAGTGTGCACTTGACACTCTCGAGTTCCTGCGGACTTTGGACGAGCGGGATTTGCGAAGGGCATCGCATCAAGGGTAACATCCTTATCTCTTAGTTCTAAGGTAGATCTAGAGGATTTTGTAAGCACATACATGTAATTAGTTTTAATACTTCTTCGCACGGATCCGTGGCCGGGACTTCCGGGGTTTCCGCAACGCAAAAAGCGGTTTTTGCGGCCCGGAAAAGCCCAACAGTGGTATCAGAGCCACGTGCGAAGCATGTATGTGTTTCGTTTTTGTATTTTTTATATTAGATATAAAAATTACATATTTTTATGTTTCTGTAAATTTCCTAATTTTATAGAATTTTTGGGTATTTTTCTCGTAGAGTCGCAACGAGTGTTGGGACACTCGTAGGCTTCAACCGTCGAGAAAAACTCTCCGAATCGGCGAGTTCTCGCTTTAGGTTTTTGGGACAGCGACTTAAGTCGCTGTAGGATCGTTAGGGACACTCGAAGTTTATTTTGAGTAGGGCGCTGCCCTATCCCGAAAGGGGCCATGTCCCGCGATCACCGAAACCGCTTAGCGGGACTTTGGAGAGTGACTCATAAATTGAAATAAATTAGGAAAATTATAGTAATTTTCTGTAAAAAATACATAATTTTGAATTATGTATGATTCTGTGATTGTCATGGCCCAATAACCCAATTGGATGGGATTATGTGTGTTGTAATTCATAATACGGCTGCGTAGTTTTTGTGGTCAGTGCGTGTTGTAAAATGTTTGCGACTGCGCGTCGCACCTCTTCTTTTAATATTCTAGTTGTAAATAGTTTTAGACTCGAATGTAACTCGAGTTTCGTATTTGTAATGTACAAAAATGGAGCGGTGGAAAGTCCACTTGAAGACGAGCTTAAAAGAAGGGTGACGACGACACATGGCGGTCAAAGGAAGCGCTTGGAGAAGCCGCTAGCCTTAGGTTGACCGTCCGATCTTCTCATTGGCTTGAGAAGATCGTAGTAGGGCCATGACTATATCACATTTAATTATATATATATATATGTTGATATATATATATTTAATTGATTTATGCTTGTATGTATGTGATGCATGCTAGTGAAAAAAAAAAAAATTGCTTGTATGTATATGATGCATGCTAGGTTAATTTTCTTGTATGTATATGATGCATGCTAGAATAATGAATGTATGTATATGATGCATGCTAATATAGGATAATAAAGGCCTAAATGCGTATAAGATACACATTACGATTAGATTAGATCATAATCGAATCAACTCGAAAATGCCTACCGAGCCTTGATACCCATCACTACCTCGATCATTTGTTGTTGTTGAATCTGCCAAAGCAGAGCAACGCATATTATCTTGGTAGGGTGCGGAGGGACAATCTTGGTCCCGCCTATCACGACTCAGGTTAGAGTAAGCTCAATTAGATTGAGCAAAACTAGTTAACTCAATTAGATCGAGTAGAACTATAGGCATATTCCAATCGTTGGAAAGATAGGTTAAGATCGCATTTACACTAAATCTTGGGCGATTTAGCCAAAGCTAACTCAAGGTCTTTTGTAAATGTGGGTCTTAATCCTATAAACAAGAGTTGCATAGAGATGTAATCGGTAATGTGTTACCCACCGATCGTACTAAGTCTTGGGCGATTTAGCCAAAGCTAACTCAAGGCTTAGTATGATGTGGATCTTGTCCCACAAGAATTATAGCTAGTTTGTATGAATCTAGTAAAAGTGGTTTGACCACATCCATAACTCGATTCTACAAAATTCCTATAATTCAGTGGGAGCATCATTTGATTAAAGGCCTAATTAAATGATAAAAGGAATATGATATTAATCCTCTGCATTGTATGTTGTAGATCAAACTATGCGAACACTCTCTCTCGCGATGTCCTTGAGAAAGACAAGCTCAATGGAGCAAATTTCTGGTGATGCAGAACACGAGAATTGTTCTCACCCAAGAAAGGAAGTCAGCGTCTGGAGCAGCCCATTCGAGGCACCTCCCGCGCCTCGCGGTGACAAAGATGCTTACAAGAAGCATCAAGATGATGCATTAGATTTGTCATGTCTAATGCTCGCGACCATGAACTCTGAGCTTCAGAAGCAACATGAGTTCATGAATGCTTATGATATGGTTGGACATCTTCGTCAACTATATCAAGGACAAGCTAGGCATGAGAGATATGAAGTCTCTAAAGCACTATTTGGGTCTAAAATGCAAGAAGGGACTCCTGTAGGTTCATATGTACTCAAGATGATTGGGTACGTAGAAAACCTACAAAGGCTGGGATTCCCACTTGGCCAAGAGCTGGCCACTGACCTAATCTTGCAATCTTTGCCAAGAGCCTTCGATCAATTTGTCATGAATTATAACATGAATGAAATTGATAAGCCATCAAAAATGCTCAGATGTTGAGAATCACGAGCTTAACCTTAAGAAGGGTAAATCTGACACCATTTTGATGGTGCAGAAGAAGAAAGGCAAGGGCAAGCCTAAAGGTAAGGGAAAGTCCCAAGCCAAGGGCAAAGGCAAAGAACTTAAACCCAAAGGAGGGGTAGCCAAGGAAGGGGCTTGCTTCTTCTGCAAGGAAGCAGGACACTGGAAGCGTAACTGCAAGGCATACCTGGAAGATCTTAAGAAGAAGAGAAGTGAGACTTCTACTTTAGGTATAAATGTTATAGAAGTCAATCTATCTATTTCTTCATCATGGGTATTAGATACCGGATGTGCATCTCACATTTGTGAGAAATAGCAAGGCATTGACAAAGGGCGAGGTGGACCTACGAGTAGGCAATGGAGCAAGGGTTGCTGCTGTCGCTGTAGGAACTTATGATCTATCTCTGCCCTCTGGGCTTGTACTAGAATTAGAAGAATGTTGTTATGTGCCTGCTTTAACTAAGAACATCATTTCAGTTTCTTGTTTGGACAAGAAAGGGTTTTCATTTATAATAAAGAACAAATGTTGTTCAGTTTATTTAAATGATATGTTCTATTGTAGTGCACCTCTAATGAACGGACTCTACTTTCTAGACTTAGAGAGCCCTATCTATAACATAAGTACCAAGAGGTTCAAGTCAAATGAGTTGAACCAAACCTATCTCTGGCATTGTCGCTTAGGTCACATAAATGAGAGTCGCTTATCTCAGGTCCATAAGGATGGGCTGCTAGACTCATTTGATTTTGAATCATATGAGATATGCGAGTCTTGCCTTTTAGGCAAGATGACCAAGACTCCCTTTAGTGGACATAGCGAAAGAGCAACAGATTTGTTAGGACTTATACATAGTGATGTATGCGGTCCTTTCAATGTTGCTGCTAGAGGTGGTTAGGTACTTCATTACATTCTTGATGACTTGAGATATGGTTATGTGTATCTTATGACATCTGAATCCTTTGAAAAGTTCAAAGAATTCAAGAATGAAGTACAAAACCAGCTTGGCAAGAGTATTAAGATACTTCGATCAGATCGAGGTGGTGAATACCTTAGCCATGAGTTTCGTGACTATCTAGCTGAGTGTGGGATTCTATCCCAACTCACTCCTCCTGGAACACCACAGTGGAATGGTGTATCCGAAAGGAGGAATCGTACCCTATTGGATATGGTACGATCTATGATGAGTCACACAGATCTTCCTATATCCTTTTGGGGATATGCTCTGGACACAGCAGCCTTTACCCTTAACCGTGTACCATCCAAGGCTGTGATAAAGACACCATATACGATATGGACAGGGAGAAATCCCAAGATGTCTTTTATGAGGATTTGGGGTTGTGAGGCTTACGTTCGACGTCAAGTCTCAGACAAACTAGGACCCAAATCCGATAGGTGCTATTTTGTTGGATATCCCAAGGATACAAAGGGATATTACTTCTACATTCCCAGTCAGCACAAAATGTTTGTGGCAAAGACTGGGGTTTTTCTAGAAAGGGATTTTGTTTCTAGAAAAACTAGTGGGAGTACCTTCGATCTTGAAGAAATTCAAGATAAGGACCATATGCTTGAGGCCTTGATGGAGGTTGAGCAGGAACCACAAAGTGTTGTGGGTGATGAGGTTGTTGCACAAGAGTTGTGGAACAACCACATTTCAATAGACCTACCTCTTCGCGGGTCGTCGATAGAGATACTCATTTCTCTTGTCGACCATGATGACGTTATGCTCATTGAGAATGAGCCTACCTCCTATCGGAAGGCTGTGATGAGCCCAGTTACGAGAAATGGCTAGACGCCATGAGATCAGAGATGGAATCCATGTACACTAACCAAGTATGGACTTTGGTTGATCCACACGAAGGGGTCAAACCCATTGGGTGTAAGTGGGTCTTTAGGAGAAAAGGCGGCATGGATGGACTTACGCATACCTATAAGGGCGATTGGTGGCTAAAGGTTTCAAGCAAATTCATGGTATTGACTATGATGAAACCTTTTCTCGATGGCGATGTTTAAGTCCATTCGGATCTTGCTTGCTATTGCGGCGATACCACGATTATGAGATCTGGCGGATGGATGTCAAAGCGCGTTTACGAATGGAAACTTACTCGAGGATGTGTACATGACACAACTGAGGGTTTTGAAGATCCTGACATCTTGGGAAGGTATGCAAGCTGCAAGGTCCATTTATGGGCTAAAGCAAGCTTCTCGGAGTTGGAATCTTCGATTGATGATGCGATCAAGCAGTTTGGTTTCATCAAGAATGAAGATGAACCACAATGTGTCTACAAGAGGGTTAATGGGAACACGTTGTGTTCCTTGTATTGTATGTGGATGACATACTACTCATTGGGAATGACATCCCTTCGCTCTGATGCTGTGAAGACTTGGTGGGGCGTGCTTCTCAATGAAGGACTTAGGTGAAGCGACACTGTATTCTAGGCATCAAGATCTATAGAGATAGATCTAAGATTGCTTGGCCTAAGTCGAGTACATACATTGACACGGTATTACTTGGTTTGCCATGCGGAATTCCAGAAAGGACTTGATGTCACATGGTGTGAGTCTTTCGAAGACTCAAAGTCCCTCTTCTAGAGAGGAGAGAGCGCATGGATAAGATCCCTTACGCATACTGCTATAGGATCTATCATGTGCATAATGTTGTGTACTCGTCACGATGTCTCGTATGCTTTGAGCATGCGAGTAGATACGATCGAGATCGGTGGCGTCAGCTGGATAGCGATCAGAATATTCTTAAGTACTTGAGAAGGACTAAAGAATATTTCTTGATATTTGGAAGCGATGAGGAGCTAGGCGTAAAGGGTTACAGATGCGGCTTCTGACGAGATGATTACAGATCGCGATCGAGGTTCGTGTTTTGCTTGAATGGTGGCCCGAGTGGAAGAGTTGAGCGGAGACACGATTCTTGATTCTACAACGAGGAGTATATCTGCATCTCGAGGCGTGAGGAGGCGATTTGGATCCGCAAGTTCATTCGAGCTTGGGGTGGTTCCTAGCATTGCGAGATCCTATAGAGCTCTATTGTGACAACAATGGAGGCGATTACCTGAAACTAAGGAACCTCGCTCACACCGGACCAAACACATACTCTGGCGCTTCCATCTCATTCGAGAGATCATCGATAGAGGAGATGTGAAGATTTGCAGTACCGAGAGGCTAACATCGCAGATCCCTTGACCAGGCTTTGGCACGGAAAAGCATGATGGTCACACTAGGTCATTGGGTATTAGATACTACGGTGATTGGCACTAGTGCTAGTGGGAGATTGTTAGTGAAAGCCCTAGAGCCAATCATATGATGATTGTTGTATGGACTTTATTGTATCATATTCCTATTTATAAAGGCATGGTTATTATATTTACTTGTATTGGTGCCAAATAACTAAATATAATAATGTCCTTGAGTAGTAGGTTCTTATCTATATCAATCGATTGGTTGAATCGATAATGAGATGATATATAGAACACTACTCTTAATCATTCCTAGTCGAGTATTAACATTCAGGGACAATGTTAATGCGTAGAGACTAGCATGTAGGTCAACAAGATGACTTGATCTCACAAGTCATGGATATGAGATATCAAGTTGACACATGGGTATGCATTGGAGAATGTATACTGAATGACCCGTCATGAGAAAGTATCATGGATCGTTATATGAGTGTCATATACTTTCTCATGTGGCTATTAGTATGACTATTAGTCCTTAGACCTGAAGTCACCATGGTTCCCTACATAAGGAGTTGCATACTTTGGCTTCGTCAAGCGTCACAAAATGGGTGGACTATAAAAGCGATTCTTGGGTATGTAAGCGAATTAGGCGGAGGGATGTGAGTGATGTAGATGGGATCTATCCCTCCTATCTGACGGGGGTGACATCGATATTCTTGATAGAGTGAGACCACGAAGTGCATGGCCATGCCCAAATGAGTCAATATGAGATATTGAGCTCATTTGATTAGAGTGAGTCTACTTGGAGTTCAAGATTTAGATTATGCAGAGGATGACCACGGTCTATGCCTCGATTAGTCAATCTAGATGTCAAGGATAGAGGACATTGTCACATATTGTGAGAGTCACAATTAGTAGTCACAAAGGTGATGTTGGAGCTCAACATTCTTGTAACTTAGGTAGCAATGATGTGTTGCTAGATACCGCTCATTGCTTATGTTCCTAAATCGGTTTAGGGACATTGCCAACGTTACAAGAACCTATAAGTCACACACATGAGAGCAATTAGATGGAGATTAGGTTCATATGATGAACCATGAGGATTAGGTTCATGGGATGAACCAAATTGGATTAAGAGTAATCCAAATTAGACTAATTGAGTTAGACTCAAGTTGATTCAAGTGTTGAATGAGTCTAATTGAGATTTGATTCATCAAATCAATTTAAATTAATGAATAGAGATTCATTATATTAAATTGACTTGAGTCAAGTGGTTAGATTTGATCAACCATGGGAGATTAGAGGTCAAGTTTGACTTGACTTGAGAGGAAGTTGAAGGTCAAGTTTGACTTGACCAAATGCCATGTCATGATGAAGACTAGGCATGGCCGGCCAATGATGATGCTCCACATCATCATTGAGTTGGACAATTAGAGCCACATCATCAGGGATACCACGGGTCATGGGAGTTACATGCATGCATGTAACTCCCCTCCATGAAGTGGCCGCCACCATTTGGGGGTTATGTGAGTGAAAATTCATTTTGTGAGTAATCACTCATTACTTCATCTTCTTCCTTGGGAATTTTCCTCTCAAGCTCTCCCTCTCCTTCCTCTCTTTGGCCGAACCAACCAAGGAGTGCTAGCACACTCAAGGTTGAGTTTTCTTCCACCTATTGCTTGTGTGGATACCATAGAGGAGTGTGCACTTGACACTCTCGAGTTCCGGCGGACTTTGGACGAGAGGGATTTGCGAAGGGCATCGCATCAAGGGTAACATCCTTATCTCTTAGTTCTAAGGTAGATCTAGAGGATTTTGTAAGCACATACATGTAATTAGTTTTAATACTTCTTCGCACGGATCCGTGGCCGGGACTTCCGGGGTTTCCGCAATAGCGGTTTTGCGGCGGAAAATCCCAACACGATCAGCCAAGGAATGACGATCCAACTGCTAGGCCATCGATCGCGCCAAGGATGATCGGATCGATGAAGCGTGTACGTAACCTCCCTTAGCTGACTGACCAATCCCCTACGGAGGTATCAGTCGACTGATGGATACATCAGTCGAATGCCAAGTCTTTCGTTGGACTACAACGGTCGGGATCTGATGTGTTTAGAAGCCATTGTAACAGTGGCAGTCGACTGCCAAAGGCAGCAGTCGACTGATGGGCGGCCAACGGGAAGAAATCAGCCCTCTCTATAAAAAGAGAGGGTGTGGGCTTTGGGATGGCTAATGCTTATGCTCCAATTGATCATCCAAGTGCCCCACAGGCTTTTAACTCTTTCCCTTATTCTTATTTTAAATCCATTGTAAGAAAGAGTGTTTTTGTGTTGTAAGAAGGTTTACCTCCACCTTGCTTTGGCTATAGGGAGAGACCATATTGGATTGGTTTTGGAGTGATTCACTGGAGACGAATCGGACTGTGGGTTAGCGACATAGGGCCGTGAACCATGTTATATCTCTTGTTAGCATTGTTTTTATCTTGTTTATCTTTATTTTTGTTTAGTTTTATTTTCGTTGTGCTAACCCTAACGTGTAGACGAACGAACGATCGAATTCCATTCTACGATGACTTAGGGCTATTCACCCCCCTCTAGCCGGCCACAGACGTGTTAGTTAAAGCCCTAGAACCAATCATGTGATGATTGAATAGGGAACATTTTGTATCATATTCTATAAAGGCAAAGGATTGGTTATTATATTTACATCTTGCTTGTGCCAGCTAATTTAAATATAATAATGCCCTAGAAAAGTAGGTTCTTATCTACAGCACATCAATTGGCAGAATTGATTATGAGAGGCTGTAGAGAACACTTTCCTAAATGTTCTAGTCGAGTATTAATATGCAAGGGCAATATTAATACATAAAGACTAGCATGTAGGTCAATTGATGACTTGATCTCACAAGTCATGGATATATGATATCAAGTTGACACATGGGTATATATTGGAGAATATATACTGAACTGACCCGCCATGAGAAAGTTTCATGGATCGTTATATGAGTGTCATAAACTTTCTCATGTGACTATTGGTATGAATAGTCCTTAGACCTGAAGTCACTACGGTTCCCTACATAAGGAGTTATGTACTTTGGTATCGTCAAACGTCACCCGTAACAGGGTGGACCATAAAGGCGATTACTGGGTATGTAACAAATTATGCGGAGGGATGTGAGTGATGTAGATGGGATCTATCCCTTCCATATGACGGGAGTGATATCGATGGGCCCCTTGATTGAGTAGAACTACTAAAATGCATGGCCATGCTCGAATGAGTCAATATGAGATATTGAGCTCATTTGTTTGAGTTAGTTTACTCAGGGATCAAGAAACACATAGATTGATCGAGGATGACACGGTCTATGCCTCATTGATCAATTTGATATCAAGGATAGAAGGACACGGTCATATATTATAGTAGTCACGGAAAGGTTAGTCGGATCTTGACTTATCTCGTAACTTGGGTAGCAATGATGTATTGCTAGATGCCGCTCATTGCTTGTGTATCTAAAAGAGTTTAGATCCACTGCCAACGTTATGTGAGCCTAAAGGGTCACACACAAAGAGCATGATAATTAGAGGAATTAGAGTATTCTAGTTTGACTAGAATAATTTGGGAATAAGCTTAAGTACAAAATGGTTTTTGGACTTTAAGCTTAATGAGAAATTTAGCTAATTGATTTAATGAGATTAATTCAATATGTTACCTTATTGATTTAATAAGATTAATTCAATATGATAACATAAGCTTAATTGAATTAATAAGATTAATTCAATATGATAACATAAGCTTAATTGAATTAATAAGATTAATTCAACATGCATGAATGCCACATAAGCATGCCACATAAGCATGCCACCTAAGCTAGATAAGGTGGAAGGGGACAAAATGGTTTTTGTCTCCTTAAGTGGCCGGCCAAAACAAAAGGGGTCTCAATGCAATGGATTGCATTAAATTGTAGGAGGTGAAAGGGTTTTGCCAACCCTATAAAAGGCCCCATGGAGTGGCCGGCCAAAGCATCATAGCAATTGTTGTTGTGGTTGTGGAGTGTGGTTGTTGGGAGCTTGAGGCTTGGAGAGAGCTTGAGAAGCTTGGTGGAAGCTTTGGTTGTGTGGCTTTGTGAGTGTAGGCTAGCAAGAAGAGTAGTCTTCTTCCTCCTTTCTCTTCTTCCCTAGATTCCTCTCCTTTAGGGACTTCTCTAGCAAGAAGTAAAGGAGAGCTCTTCTAGTTTTCTTTTGTGAGACAAGAGCGTGCTCGTGTGGATACGTATAGAGGCACGGACACTTGAACGTGCTAAAGATCCAACAAACCGAAAGGAAAAGCGGGATTGCAAAGGGCACGCAACAAAGGTAGAACTCTCCTATAAGATAGGCTTGGTTTAGAGAAATTTATTTTATACGAGTTTGCTTTCGCATGGATCACTTGGAAGGGATCCTATTTTCCGTTGCGCATATGCCATTAGGCATACGAGAATTCCCTACAGTGGTATCAGAGCCACTTGCGAAAGATCGTATAAAAATAGGTTTTCTCTATTTTATATGTGATATAGAAGTAGGATAAATTTTATTATGAGTTGATAATTGCATTAGCAAATTTTCAAACATAATAAAATATCCAATGTCTTTTAAAAGTTAAAATGACATGGTGCATGGTTATAGCCTAGTCCCAAAAGTTTGTGATTGTGTGTTGTAATTCTTAATACGGCCTGCGTGTTGTGCCTTTCTCCTAATATTCTTGTTGTAAAATTAGTTTTAGACTCGAATGTAACTCGAGTATTTCTCCTTTTGTAATGTACAAAACAAGGATGGAGGGTCCATTGGAAGATGAGGTTACAAGGAGGAAGTCAACACACAAGACAACCAAAAGGAAGCACTTAGAAGATGCTATCCCTAGGTTGACCAATCAATCTTTTCATTGGCTTGAGAAGATTGTAGAATAAGGGCCATAACCATGACACGTTAGTTTAATATGTATGTGATGCATGTTAGTTTAGCTTGTATGTGATGCATGATTAGTTTAGCTTATATGTGATGTATGCTAATATGTATATGATACATGTTTATTTCTTAATAAGTCTAAACGATATGCCTACCAAAGTTGGTACTCACTACTTCCTCGATCATTTGTTATTGGGTTTGCCAAAGCAAAGCAATGCATTTTATCTTGGAGGGGTGCGAGTGGACAATCGTGATGTCCCGCTATCAGTCTTAGTTAAGACTTAATTAAGTGTTTTCTTAATTGGTTAAGAAAGTAGAGGCATATATTAGCTTTGAACATAAGTGTTAACATTAGTTTTGTGTGATTTCAGAACATCACTTTGTCTTAGAAGTGGTCATTGCTCAGATATCCAAGAAGGCCCCTGTGCCTCGCCACGGCTAAACACTAAACTAATCTAAAACTTAACCAAAGCTATTAAAGAGTTACATCAGATGTAATTGGCAAAAGATTGCCTACCTAATTATACTCGTCTTGGGCGATTAGCCAAAGCTAACTCAAGGCAATTATGATGTGGATCTTTATCCCATATAAATTTATAGCTAAATAGTAGCTATGAGAATTTAGTGGGCCTCATTTAATTAAAGGCCTAATTAAATGATTTAGGTATGATACTTAACTTTGCATTTTAATGTTGTAGATCACCATGTCATCTAACACGACACACCCTCTCGACTTGCGATCTGCCCTTGAGAAGGACAAGCTCGATGGAGCAAACTTTCTTGATCGTATAGGAACTTGAGGATTATCCTCAAGCAAGAACGCATAAACTATATGTCCTAGAGCAGGCTACCTGAAATACCCGCCTCTCGGCCACTGTCGTCTTTGAAAAGGATGCTTATAAGAAGCATCAAGATGACGCATTAGATGTCATGCCTTACTTGCCACCATGAACTCTGAGCTTGAGCAACATGAGAACATGGATGCCTATGATATGGTTGAGCATTTGAAACAACTATATCAAGGACAAGCTAGGCGAGCATTTTGAAGTGTCTAAGGCTCTTTTGCATGCAAGATGCAAGAAGGAACACTGTAGGAACTCACGTACTCAAAATGATTAGGGTACGTTGAGAACCTTGAAGACTAGGTTTTCCAGAGCCAAGAATTGGCAGCGATGTTATCCTGCAATCGTTCTTAGGAAGCATACAATCAATTCGTCATGAATTATAACATGAATGAAATTGATAAACCTTTGCACTGAGATTCTCGGCATGTTGAGAAGCTAGAACCAAATCTCAAGAAGAAAGTTAGTAATGTACTAATGGTCAAGAAGGACAAAGGTAAGCAAAGGCAAGGGTAAGACCAAGCCAAAGGCAAGGCCAATTCATCCACTTCAAAGGGTAAAGGTAAAGTACCTAAGGAAGGGATTTGCTTCCATTCTGCGGTGAGGCTGGACACTTTGGAAGCGGGCTGCAAAGTCTACCTTGAGGAAGTAAAGAACAAGAGAAGTGGGACTTACGCCTCGGTATACACGTTATAGAAGTTAATCTATCTATTTCTTCTACATGGGTATTAGATAGGATGTGCATCTCACATTTGTACTAATGTGCGAGGGGAGAAATAGTAGAATAATGGCAAAGGGTGAAGTGGACCTACTGAGTAGGCAATGGCGCAAAAGTTGCTTCTTTGTATTTGTAGGAACATATTCTTTGTCTTTGCCCTAGGCTTATCTTAGAACTAGAGAGTGCTTCTATGTACCCGCATTAACAAAGAACATAATTTACGTATCTTGTTTAGACAAGAAAAACTTTTCTTTTATAATAAAGGACAAATGTTGTTCCATTTATTTAAATGAAATGTTCTATTGTAATGCACCACTTATGAATGGTCTCTATGTTCTAGATTTAGATAACCCAATTTATAACGTAAATACCAAGCGGTTCAAATCGAATGATTTGAACTCAGGACATATCTCTGCAGCATCACGCTAGGTCACATAAATGAAAACGCATATCCCAACTCCATAAAGATGGATTATTGGATTCATTTGATTTTGAATCATATGAGGTATGCGAGTCTTGTCTTTTAGGAAAGATGACTAAAACTCCATTTAGTGGACATGGCGAGAGAGCGACATTTGTTAGGACTCATACATCGATGTATGTGGCCCTTTCAATGTCGAAGCGGAGGAGGCTATAAGTACTTTATTACTTTCGATGATATGAGTAGATTTGGCTACTTATATTTGATGAGACATAAGTCGAATCCTTTGAAAAGTTCAAAGAATTCAAGAATAAAGTACAAAACCAACTTGGTAAGCGTATTAAGCTACTTGATCGGATCAGGTGGTGAATACCTTAGTCAAGAGTTTCGTGATCACTGGTGAGTGTGGGATAATATCCCAACTCACTCCACACCGAACACCACAATGGAATGGTGTATCCGAGAGGAGAAATCGTACTCTATTAGATATGGTACGATCAATGATGAGCCGATGATCTACCTACTTCCTTTTGGGGTTTAGCTCTAGAGCACCGCTTTCACTTAATCGCGTTCCATCAAAAGCCGTAGAAAAGACACCATATACGATATGGACCGGGAAGAGTCCCAAAATGTCTTTTATAAAGATTTGGGGTTGTGAAGCTTACGTTAGACGTCAAGTCTCAGACAAACTAGGACCCAAATCAGATAAGTGTTATTTTGTAGGATATCCCAAGGAAACTAAGGGATATTACTTTTACAATCCCACACTTGGCAAGGTGTTTGTTGCGAAATCTTTGTCTTTCTAGAAAGAGAATTTATTTCTAGAAATACTAGAGTAAAATTCATCTTGAAGAAGTTCAAGATGATGATAACACTAAGGCGATGGAAAATGAACAGGCACCACAAAGTGTTGTGGATGAGGAATTTGTTGCCCAAAGAGTTGTGGAGCAAACACCTGTTCAAGTAGACCAACCTCTTCGTAGATCTAATAGGATCCGTCGTCAACCCGAGAGATATTCTTTTCTCTTGACTGACAACGGTGAAGTATTGCTTGTCGATCTTGACGAGCCTACATCCTATCAAGAAGCTATGATGAGCCCAGATTAGAAATGGCTAGAGGCCATGAGATCCAATGGAATCCATGTACACTAACCAAGTATGGACTTTGGTTGATCCACAAGGGTAAAACCCATTGGGTGTAAGTGGGTCTTTAAAGTAAAGATGACATGGATGGTAATAAGCATACCTATAAATTTAGATTGGTGGCTAAACGATTCAAACAAATTCATGGTATTGACTATGAAGAAACCTTTTCACGAGTTTCGATGCTTAAATCCATTCGGATCATACTTGCTTTTGCAGCCTACCATCATTATGAGATCTGGCGGATGGATGTCAAAACCGCTTTTCTGAATGGAAAGCTACTCGAGGATGTGTACATGACACAACCTGAGGGTTTTGAAGATCCAAAGCATCCTGGAAAGGTATGCAAACTGCAAAGGTCCATTTATGGACTAAAGCAAGCCTCTCGAAGCTGGAATCTTCGATTCGATGATGCAATCAAAGAGTTTGGTTTCATCAAGAATGAAGATGAGCCTTGTGTCTACAAGAGAAATAGTGGAGAACAGTTGTATTTCTTGTCTTGTATGTAGATGACATACTTCTTATCGAAATGATATTCCCTCACTCCACTGTGAAGATGTGGTTAGGGAATTGTTTCTCGATGAAGGACTTAGGTGAAGTGCCTATATTCTAGGCATCAAGATCTATAGAGATAGATCTAGAAGATTACTTGGCCTAAGTCGAGTACATACATTGATAAAGTGCTAGATCGTTTTGCTATGCAAAATTCTAAGAAAGGGTTTCGCCTTTATCACATGGTGTGAGTCTTTCAAGACTCAATCTCCCTCTTAAGGAGGAGAGAGATCGCATGGATAAGATCCCTTATGCATCGGCTATAGGGTCTATCATGCGCCATGCTTTGTACTGTCTCGACGTCTCGTATGCTTTGAGCATGACAGTAGATACCATCGAGATCGGTGAAAGTCACTTTGGATAGCGATCAAAAATATTCTTAAGTACTTACGAAGAGCGAAAGAATATTTCACGATATTTGGAGGCAATGAGGAGCTAAGCGTAAAGGGTTACGATGATGCAAGCTTCCAAAGCAGACAAGGATGACTATAGATCGCAATCGGGTCGTGTTTTGCAGAATGGTGGAGCCGTGAGTGGAAGAGTTCAAGGCAGACACGATTCTTGATTCTACAACAAGCTATATTGCGATCCGATGCAAAGAAAGGAAACTTGGGGTAGTTCCTAGCGACCTCTATTGACAACAATGGGGCTATTGGAGCTAAGGAACCTCGATCACATCGGACCAAACACATCTGGCGCTTCCATCTCATTCGAGAGATCATCGATAGAGGAGATGTGAGGATATCGAGTATCGAAGCTAACATCGCAGATCCATTGACGAGGCTTTGTACACAGAGGAAGCATGATGGTCACACTAGGTCACTAGGTATTAGATATCATAGTGATTGGTACTAGTGCTAGTGGGAGATTGTTAGTTAAAGCCCTAGAACCAATCATGTGATGGTTGAATAGGGAACATTTTGTATCATATTCTATAAAGGAAAAGGATTGGTTATTATATTTACATCTTGCTTGTGCCAGCTAATTTAAATATAATAATGCCCTAGAAAAGTAGGTTCTTATCTACAGCACATCAATTGGCAGAATTGATTCTGAGAGGCTGTAGAGAACACTTTCCTAAATGTTCCTAGTCAAGTATTAATATGCAAGGGCAATATTAATACATAAAGACTAGCATGTAGGTCAATTGATGACTTGATCTCACAAGTCATGGATATATGATATCAAGTTGACACATGGGTATATATTGGAGAATATATACTGAACTGACCCACCATGAGAAAGTTTCATGGATCGTTATATGAGTGTCATAAACTTTCTCATGTGACTATTGGTATAAATAGTCCTTAGACCTGAAGTCACTACGGTTCCCTACATAAGGAGTTATGTACTTTGGTATCGTCAAACGTCACCCGTAACAGGGTGGACCATAAAGGCGATTACTGGGTATGTAACAAATTATGCGGAGGGATGTGAGTGATGTAGATGGGATCTATCCCTTCCATATGACGGGAGTGATATCGGTGGGCCCCTTGATTGAGTAGAACTACTAAATCGCATGGTCATGCTCGAATGAGTCAATATGAGATATTGAGCTCCTTTGTTTGAGTTAGGTTACTCAGGGATCACGAACCACCTAGATTGATCGAGGATGACACGTCTATGCCTCATTGATCAATCTGATATCAAGGATAGAAGGACACGGTCATATATTATAGTAGTCACGGAAAGGTTAGTCGGATCTTGACTTATCTCGTAACTTGGGTAGCAATGATGTATTGCTAGATGCCGCTCATTGCTTGTGTATCTAAAAGAGTTTAGGTCCACTGCCAACGTTATGAGAGCCTATATAGTCACACACAAAGAGCATGATAATTAGAGGAATTAGAGTATTCTAGTTTGACTAGAATAATTTGGGAATAAGCTTAAGTACAAAATGGTTTTGGACTTTAAGCTTAATGAGAATTTTAGCTAATTGATTTAATGAGATTAATTCAATATGTTACCTTATTGATTTAATAAGATTAATTCAATATGATAACATAAGCTTAATTGAATTAATAAGATTAATTCAATATGATAACATAAGCTTAATTGAATTAATAAGATTAATTCAACATGCATGAATGCCACATAAGCATGCCACATAAGCATGCCACCTAAGCATCCACCTAAGCTAGATAAGGTGGAAGGGGACAAAATGGTTTTTGTCTCCTTAAGTGGCCGGCCAAAACAAAAGGGGTCTCAATGCAATGGATTGCATTAAATTGTAGGAGGTGAAAGGGTTTTGCCAACCCTATAAAAGGCCCCATGGAGTGGCCGGCCAAAGCATCATTTGGATAGCAATTGTTGTTGTGGTTGTGGAGTGTGGTTGTTGGGAGCTTGAGGCTTGGAGAGAGCTTGAGAAGCTTGGTGGAAGCTTTGGTTGTGTGGCTTTGTGAGTGTAGGCTAGCAAGAAGAGTAGTCTTCTTCCTCCTTTCTCTTCTTCCCTAGATTCCTCTCCTTTAGGGACTTCTCTAGCAAGAAGTAAAGGAGAGCTCTTCTAGTTTTCTTTTGTGAGACAAGAGCGTGCTCGTGTGGATACGTATAGAGGCACGGACACTTGAACGTGCTAAAGATCCAACAAACCGAAAGGAAAAGCGGGATTGCAAAGGGCACGCAACAAAGGTAGAACTCTCCTATAAGATAGGCTTGGTTTAGAGAAATTTATTTTATACGAGTTTGCTTTCGCATGGATCACTTGGAAGGTATCCTATTTTCCGTTGCGCATATGCCATTAGGCATACGAGAATTCCCTACAAGACGGTCCAACACGTTTTGCATCCCGAATCAGTTAATTAATTTCTTAGCTTATTTTTGTTGATTTAAATAAATTCCTTTCTTAGTTTGTTTAATTTGTAATCCTAGAAAAAAATTTAATTATCCTACTAAGTTCATTTCAAATTCACTTTCCATGAGTGAAATGAACTCGTTTAGTAGGATTGAATTAGTGGTTCCAAAAATTATGTCATCTACGTAGATTTGGGCTATAAAAAAAATTTTGCCTACGGTTTTTACGAAAAGGGTTGGGTCGACTAAGCCATGGCTAAACCCTTTGGACTTAAGGTATACAGAAAGCCTCTCGTACCAAAGTCTAGGAGCTTGTTTTAGTCCATATAAAGCTTTCTTGAGTCTAAATACATGGTTGGGTTTGTATAGGTTTTCGAATCCTGGGGGTTGACTAACGTACACTTCTTCCTTAATAAGCCCATTCAAAAACACTGACTTGACATCCATTTGAAATAATTTAAATCCTCGATGTGCAATGTATGGCAAAAACATTTGAATGGATTCTAATCTAGCTACGGGGGCATAGGTTCCATCATAATCTAACCCTTCTACTTGACTAAACCCTTTCGCGACCAATCTCGCTTTGTTTCTAACTACTTCACCTATGTCATCAAGTTTGTTTCGGAAGACCCACCTTGTTTCAATAATTGATTTATCTTTAGGTGGTGGTACTAATTCCCAAACTTCGTTCTTAGTAAATTGAGCTAGCTCTTCTTGCATTGCAATAATCCAATCAGGATCAAGAAGATCTTGTTCAATGGTCTTGGGTTTGATTTTCAAAATCAAGGAGATTTGACTAAGATTTCTATATGATGATCTAGTTCGAACCCCTAGGCTAGGATCACCTATCACTTGATCGATAGGGTGACTCGATTGAATCCTAGAATTACTTGGGTTAGGGTCACCTATCACTTGGTCAATAGGATGACTCGATTGAATCCTAGACTGGCTCGGATTAGGATTAATACTAGACTCGATTTCAAGGTCAAAGTTGAGTCTGGTATGAATTGGTTCGCTAGTTGGTTTTACTACAGGTTTTGTAGGTTCATGCCCTTCATCGAATGCTACATTAATGGTTTCCTCAATTTTAAGGGTGTCATTGTTATATACCCTATAGGCTCTACTTGTAGTTGAGTATCCTAGGAAGATACCGGTGGAGGTTTTGGATGTGAACTTTCCTAGGTAGTCCTTAGTGTTTAGGATATGTACCTTACACCCAAATACCCTAAAGTATTTAATGTTAGGTACTTTGTCATGGTAGATTTTGTATGAGGTCTTAAGGTGCCTCTTTACCATAAGAATTCTATTTTGGACATAACATGTTGTACTAACGGTTTCTGCCCAAAACCTATCGGGTAGGTTGTATTCATTCACCATGGTCCTAGCGGCTTCTTGTAGGGTTCTATTTTTCCACTCGACTAGGTCATTTTGTTGTGGGGTTCTAGGACATGAGAATTCATGATGGTATCCGTTTAGGTTTCAGAAATTTGTGAACCTATGGTTTTCGAATTCACCACCATGATCGCTTCTAAGTCTTTTAATTTTAAGGTTCTTTTGGTTTTTGATTAATTTAAACAAGTTAATGAGTTGATCTAAGGTATCACTTTTGTGTTTAAGGAATCTAACCCAGGTAAACCTAGAATAGTCATCAATTATGACTAAGCAAAATTGACTTCCATTAAGTGACTTGGCTCCATGTGAATCGAATAGATCCATGTGTAGAAGCTCAAGCACACTTTTGGTTCATTCTTGATTAGTTAGTTGATGTTTTGTCCTAGGTTGTTTACCTTATTAGCAAGCATTACATATTTTATTGTCTAAGTTGTTGAGGTTGGGCAAACCTCTGACTAAGCCACTCCGACTCATCTTGTGAACGAGTCTTGGGTGCGAGTGACCTAGTCATCGGTGCCACAACCAAGATTCCTCTTGCTGTGTCATAAGACACTTGGTTGAGGAGTTAAGTAGATTAATAATGTAGATGTTGCTATTCCTAGTTCCTTTAAATATTGTTTTAGAGGTTTCATTTTTTTTAATTAAGCATTCATTTTCTAAGAATATAACCTTATAGTTGTTATCACATAATTGACTTACACTAAGTAAATAATATTAAAAATCTTCGACTAATAAAACATTGTGAATCGTGAAATTAGAATTTAGCTCAATATCACCTGATCCGATGATTTTGAGCTTGTCGTTGTTTCCGAAAGCTACCGATCCTTATTCTTTGAATCTAAGCTTGGAAAATTTAAGTTGGTCTCCGGTCATAGGTTGGGAACACCCACTGTCCAACATCCATTGATCCTACACACAAGGTAGTTGTATCGGATATTGGAATTTATAGGTTGGTTGAAGATTATTAGTCCTACATCATCTCACCCATTTATACATGATCAAACACATTATCCTTATGTGTTCTTCTTAGATGACTTCAATTTTAATTGATTAATTTTAATGAATCGAAACTAGTCAACCATGGGTTAGATTCGAATTTAACCCTAAGCTCGCCAAGTCACCTTTTCAAGAAATTGGCTTCCAGGTCGTGGTGAGGCACCGAGACCTTCTTTGATCGGAACAACGACCACTTCCTTAGACAAAGCTAAGTTCGAGAAATTAATAACTTGATTCACTTAAGATCACTTCCTAATCTACGTAGTTAAGGATACGAAGAGGTAGCTTCAGCTTGTTCCACTTAGTCGAGTGCACCGAGCTAGATACTCCTTATCTATCTCGGACACACAAGACTTCGTTTTCCTAGCATACTCTCATCTTGTCGTATCCTAGTACTATATTGTCAAGTGTTGACGAGTTATAGTTCTTATCTAACCATTCTTAAAATAAAAAGAAAAATACCTAAGCATGAAAATTCTAAGTAATAGCATAAATAAATTTTGTACTAGCTCCCCCTGGACCATTGAATCGGTTCAATCTTTCCATGTAGTCGATTTGGTCCTTGGGAACCCAGTACTGATTAGATCCTAATTGAGAAATCAAACTGGTCTGAGGGACCCATGCTTGGACATGTTTTCTATTTCAACTTACAATTGACATATAAGACTTGTTAGTCATATTTGAGCTAAACCCAAGCCCGACCTTATTGTACACAACCTTTTACGATCCAAGTAAAAGGTCATGTCCCTTGGATCCCAAAGTGAACCTTTCCAATGTATGCCTAAGGTCTTCTACTTGACTTTTCAAAAGTGAGTTATCAACTTCAAGTTTTTCAACTCGAGTTGAGTCCTCCTCTTGAACATGACTAGTCGAAGAGGTTAGGGAGATCTTGTGTTTAAAGAGTTTAACCTCCTCAACTAAGGTTTCGACCTTGGACTCGGACTTAACTAACTTTCTAGTTAAGAATTTAATTGCATTGTATAATGTACTAAGCAAAGATCGACTTACTTTAAATGACTCTTTTGAACCGAATGCGTATCCGTGGCTTGTCTTGAATAGTGACTCATCATCGGATCCGGACTCGGACTCTTCCTTGGGTTCGGACTCTTGATCGGGCTCGGTCGGTTTGGCCATAAGGACGAGATCGTCTTCCTCCTCCGATGATTCTTCCCAAGTAGCGTTAAGTGCTTTCTTGGTCTTGGATGCTTTGTTCTTTAGTTTTGGACACTCCGGCTTGATGTGTCCCAACCTGTTGCATTCAAAACATCTCAAATTCGAATTAGACTTACATTTACCTTGATTGGAGGGTCATCTTCGACTCTTGATCATCTTCCGAACTAGATTCACTAGTTCGGTTTCCATCTCGGGGTCTACCTCCGACTCGTACTCGTACTCGTCCTCTTCCTTAGGGGGTGGTTTGTTTGCGACCTTCTTCTTCGAACCTGCAAGTAAGGCAATACCTTTCTCGGGAACCGAATTAGATTGTTCATGGAGTTCAAATTCAGGAAATAACTCATCTAATCTAATTTTTAAAAGGTCCTTAGAAACCTTGTAGGCATCAACCATGGATGCCCACAAGGTAGTCCTAGGGAAAACATTTAAAGCATACCTTATAAGGTCTCGATTCTCGACTTTTTGTCCAATAGCATGCAGGCTATTAAAGATATCTTGAATACGGGTGTGTAGTTGTGTCGCCATCTCATGTTTCTGCATTTTTAAGTTATATAATTTATTGAATAAAAGGTCTTGTTTACAAACCTGTGCGTCGTCGGTTCCTTCGTGTAACTCAACGAGTTTGGTCCACACGTCCTTCGCACTTATGAAGGGGTCAACGTAGTTTAGCTCCTCTTTGGACAAGTCGCATTAAAGGATTTGGGTAGCCTTTACGTCATCTTCCACTTGTCTTTTCATGGCATTAGTCCACTGATCGTAATCCAAGGATTCACCCACTTCATTAGTAGGAAGCGTGAATCCGGTTTGGATTAGGATCCACATCTTGATCTGGGTCTTAAGGAAGCACTCCATCTAACTCTTCCAATAACGGAAGTCGTCTGCATTGTGAAATAGAGGTCGGATGGTGCTAAACCCTTCGAGATGGGCCATTTAGACAAAATAAGGAAAACAAGTACCTGGCAAAACAAAAACAATCGAAATGTACCAAGACTTTCGTCTTGGATTAGTAGTGCAGGAGAATGAATTTAAACGAAATGAAAAACACGTAAAACAAAAATAAACAAAAAAAATCTCTAAAAATTTCTAGATTGGTGGTTTCACCAAATTGTAGCGCCCCCGGCTATGATACCACTTGTTGGATTGATTTGAGTGCTAGAGGGGGGGGTGAATAGCGCAAGGAAAACTTTTTGATTTCGTTCTTCGATTCGATACGCAAGAAGAGTAAAGTGCAGTGGAAAATAAATATAAAAATTTGTTTTTACTTGGTTTACAGCCTTCGACTGCTAATCCAAGGCCCTAACGGTCCTAGACCGCGTACGGATGGTAAAGCACTAAAAACACTCATCGTTAGAGATAGGAGTAAGCGAGTACAATCAATACGAAAAAATCAAGGTAGAGGGACACTCCCCCTCTCCTTGTTACGATTAAAGCTCTATAAGGAAAGATGTGAACAAGACTTAAAGACAACAATTTAATAAAAGTATACCAATGACTATTGAAGATAGGACTTGAGCTCTTGTTGTCGAAGATGCGGTAGCACTTCGTCGTCGTAAGATCGTCGTAGAAGAGTAGCGTAGTAAGAGCACTTTTGGTGGAAATGGGGTGCAAAACCCCTACTTTTATAGCCTTGTGAAACCCTAATCGTTGAGATGAGGTTTCATGAGGTGATGCCACCTAGCCCTTGAGAAATGGTGATAAGCTTTGACTCTCCTCGAGGTTGATCCTTGACCAGTAGTCGATTGCTACCCTTATCAGTCGACTGTTGAAGGCATCAATCGACTGATACAAGCCATCAGTCCACTGATGGCAGAGTTTCCAGCTGCAATGAAGAGTTAGCTCAAAAATGCAGTTAATATAAGTTAGTTCTATGGTCGTTTACCATCCGATCTCGACTTAGACCTTCCATGGGAAGTCTTGGTCGGATCGTTGCCTAAGGGCGTCCCCGTATGGAGTACACGACCTTACTTACACTCACTCACACGAGCTTACCTCAACCTTTACCTTTGAAGCTTCGCTTCCGATCTTCACCTGAGTTCTTCGACTCCCTCTGAAGTCCTCCCGGTGTTGCCCGACCACCACAGCTAACCTCCGGGTGTCACTAACCTTCAGCTTTAGCTTAGCAATTCTGCACACTTTATCCAGCTCGTGAGATAACAAAGTGAACTTAACTTTATATATTTTCTATAATCAAAACTCAGGTTCGATTAAGGTGACTACTGCACCAACAATTGGGAGTTAAGTATTAGCCTCCCAAAGGCACCCAAGCCCTCTTTTTATAGAGATGAGGGTTTTCTTCCCGTTGGGCATGCAGCAGTCGACTACTGCATGCATCAATCGACTGACGCCATTCCAATGGCTTATGACCATGCCAGCTCACAGTCGTCATAACCAATGACACTATGATCAGTCGACTAATCATGGCCATCAATCGACTGATCAAGCCATCAGTCAAGTGATCCATGCAATGAGTCGACTCAAAAACCTTCTGTGTCGGCGACCACCTTCAACAGTCGACTGTCATCCCTTTGTTGGATCGAGAAGCATCGCTAGAGGGGGGGTGAATAGCGATTGTAAATCTTTTCGACGTTTCATTTGAGTAGATAATTAAATGAGTAAGAGAAGTGGAAAATAAAGAGACACATTTATTTTTACTTGGTTCACAACCCAGCGGTTGCTACTCCAAGGCCCTATCGGTCCTAGACGGCGTACGGAGGGCAAAGAACTATAACGTCTCCTCCTCGTTGGAGGTAGGAGACAACGATCACAAAACCAAAAGTACGAGGATGAGGCAACAAGCCTACCTCACCTCGTTACCATTAAAACAAAGAATACAATAAAAACAATTACTTGCTACTACTGTCGACGAAGGAGATTTGAACTTGTCGTTGCGTCGGTGTTATGACAGCATTGGAGCGTTGGCATTGTAGGAGCACTTGAGAATAAACTTGATGTGATATGGAGTTGGAATCCTCCCCTCCTTTTATAGATTTTGGCCTCTGAATATGTCTCCTCTTTTTTTGGAACAAATCACGAAGTTGTATAATTTTTATTGCGAAGTGGTCACGTCAAACCTTATCCGTTTTGACCTAGCGCAAAGGCTAATTCGTCACCATCAGTCGACTGATGACTCCCATTAGTCGACTGATGAGCATCAGTCGACTGCCCAATGTCCAGCAGTCGACTGCCAACCTGGCCACTTCCCTACAGTAAGAGGTTAGCTCGAAAAATGATAAATGCGACGGTTTCTAACCATCTGATCTCGACCTAGACCTTCCACAGGAAGTCTTAGTCGGATCGCCGCCTACGGTCATCCCCGTAAAGAGGACACGACCTTACAACCTTTCACTCACACGAGCTTTCCTCGATACTTACCTTGTAGCTCTTGCTTCCGGCCTTCCACTCGATTCCTTCGGCTCCCTCCGAAGTCACTCGAGTGTCGCCCGACCACCACGGCTTCCTCCGGGTGTCGCTAGCCTATAACTCCAGGTTTAGTACTTTTCTACACACTGGATTTATGTCATGAGATAACGATGTAAACTTAACTTTGTGTCTTTGCCATAATCAAAACACAGGTTCGATTATCTAGTGCCCCTGCACCAACACCCTTGGCAGTCGACTGATGGTACAGTAGTCAACTGTCAAACCCTAGCAATCGACTGTTAGGCCAGAAGTCCATTAGTCGAACACCAGTTGATCACTCTTGACTTGGATCAGTCGACTGCTATCTATAGCAGTCGATTGGTGTCGGGTAAAACCTCAAACAAACACTTGTTTGAGCATTCGACCGTCGGGTAGACCTCAAACCACATGTTTGACCATCCGACACTTCTATTCTTGGGTAGAAACCTCAAATTCATGTTTGAGCATCCGAGTTAACCAATCGTCAGGTAAAACCTCAAACACAAGTTTGAGCGTCCGACTTGTCGGGTAAAACCTCAAACCTAAGTTTGAGCATCCGACACTTGACTTAGTCATTCGGCCAAATTCACCTAGCTGAGCTACCCCATCCCAGGTTACAATCGCTCACTCTCATCGCCCATGAAGTCCCTCACCTCGAAGCTCTCTTCAGCCTGCATCCCTTGGATGCACTAAGCCCTCGGCTCCTCCAGTGTCATCCTTTACGTCTTGCCACGAAGTCTGCTTCCTCTAGCTTCACTTCATTTGTTCCTCATCTGACGGTCCCTCAGATGCACCAAGTGCATGACTTTCGCAATGCCATCATTCACCGACTTAAGAAACTGAGCCATGAGATGGTGAACTTGCCAATGCTTCATCAAGTCAACACATGTGTGATTCACTTAAGTCCTGCACAACTTAAACACACATAACAACATAACTTAAACCCTTTGCCACACACATCAAAACCAAACCATACTTGGGTTGATTGTCCTAATAGTTGACTAGCAAGTAGTCAACTGCAACTCAACTGCTGCTGTGTGTCACTATGGACAGTCGACTGGCCTTGAACAGTCAACTGCCATGGATGGATAGTCGATTGATGATACTATAGTAGTGCATAGATTATTGTGTAGTCGACTGACAAGTCAACTACTAGGTGATGTGAGCAAAACATATAGGGTTTTAGGAGTAGTTTTCGCTCACATCTCATTATATTTTATGTTTGTTTCATGCATATTTTACTTTGTTTTGTATGCATTTCCTATTTTCTGGTTCGGAGATCTACTCTTTGTACTTTTGTGTGCAGGATAACATTTCAATGAGAAAACTGCACACTTTCGAATCAAAAGAAGGGCATTTTACAGCTGGACACAGAAGGGGATATGGCCAGGGCATGTGGCTATACACGGTCGTGTCCAGGGTTCGAAAAATGGCCGCAACAGCCTCACACATGGCCTGGCCATGTGTTTTCACATGGTCATGTGGCGGCCAGACAACTTGACGCAATTAGGGTTTTTTCCAGATTTTGCGAAGATCCGACCTCATGTTTATATAAAGAAGACTATGGCCAAAGCCTAGGGGAGAGGCCCGACGACCAAGACGGCACACTGGTGCCCTAAAAAGCACCGAAAACTTACAACGGGGAGGAAGAAAGTCGCCGGAGATCCAAATTTTGCACCTCAACGCCAAGGAGAAGAGTACCATCACATTGTAATCTATATTCTTTCCATGCTTTATCTTGTATTTACAAATTCGACAATGCCTTGTATTTATTTTCTCATATTCATGGAGTAGATTCTCTGATTCTATGACTAGGGAGTAGTTTGTGTTGAGTTATAACATGTAGGCTCAAATATCTTTTCATTCTTTAATTTATATTTGCAATTGGCATTTGGTTTAGATCTATAGCTATTGTTTTGATTTTCAAGTCACTTTGCTTAGCTGATACGAGGGGTGACAATCCTCGTATCAAAGATTTAGGCGAATTAAGGAGGAACCTAGGGGTTAGCCTCATCGCCGATAACCGTGGGTAGAAGGATGCGATAGAGTAGGAAATGTGCCCCGTTTCTGACTCATCGCAGGGATTGATTCGGCATCCTCGTACCGACTATCCCGTCCTAAAGCCAGGGGTCGACCAGGTATGGCAGAGGTAGCTTCCGATAGATACGAAGGCTCATCGGGGGAGTGTATGATGGCCTTTCTACAAAATCGTAGTTAGAAACCTAGACAAAACTCAATTGACAATGTGTTCTGCAACACACAAATGAAACCCAAATCCTTGAATCCCATCTAAAGACTCATAGCAACCCTTCTCTGTTGGGATGTATACTGAAAAGTCTATCTTTTGAATGAACATCTTTATTTTTGAAATAAGAATCACATGATCATTGTTTGCATATTTATGGCTATGCATATTGTCTAATACATTATATTGTAGATAACATGGTGTGTAGTGTCACACGGGAGATCATGTTATCAGTTCCTTGTAAAGTATAAGTAAAGGCTCACAACTGAGATGGTTTTGGACAAACCATTGGAATGGTTGTAGTGTGATTTGGTATTGGTTTGTCTTGACCATAGAATTACACTAGTCCACTTTGTGTGTATTGAGCAGGACCAACTTAGAGGTGATTTGATTTATTGATGACTACATAATCGAATCGGACCTCAGATATTATGTTGTACATGCTCTTAATCCCGATATAATAACGGACACATATACTTAGTATTCATTTCTTTGATTTACCAATGGGCGAGATTTATAGAGTAAATTGATAGGTTCGGTAAGTTGGGAAATGATATTATTTATATGGTGTGTCGTTGATTATAGGAGGAAACCGTGTCCTATATATTAGGATGATGATGTCCCCTTGAGGAGCTCATAAGGATCATCATGTAAACCCTGCAGGTGGACTTGGTCCGGCATGATGATAAGGTTGAGTGGTACTACTCATGGAGTTAGATGTTGATTAATTAATTATCAGTAAATTAATTAATCGACGAACATTCGAGATCTTAAACACGGGGAGATAAATGTACAAATAATATATGGAGCCCATATTAACTTATAGGGGTTGGTGAGGTAGATCAATGATAATCCTCTAGTGAAATGGATTATCATTCATGGATCGGACTTTATGTGGGCTTGATCCATTGGGTGGCCAAGATCCAACTCCTCCTCATGGTCCCTATTGTAGCCTATTAAAATCTCATGGAGCCTAGATCCGATGATGGAAAATAAAACTCTAGATCCAACGGTAGAGATTAAATCTCTAGATCTGACGGTTGAGATTAAATCTCTAGATCCGACGGTTGAGATTAAATCCCTAGAATCGATGGTGGAGATTAAAACAAGGCTTAAGCCTAACTCTATAAAAGGAGGGATTAGGGTGGGCGGCAAGAGCAATTTTGGAGGCAAAGGGGATTAGGGTTTTTGGGCGGCAAGGGATAGGAGGCTTGGGCGGCCACAAACTTGGAAAGTTTTTCCTTCTTCTTCCTTAGGTGGTCGGCGCCCATCCTCTCTTCTCCTCTCCTTGGCCGGTGTCCAAAGCTCTTCCTTCTCTTCTCCTTGGCCGGTGGAAATAAGGGTTAGGGTGATTCCTTGGAGCTCTTGGCCGGCGCCCACCTTCCCCTCTCTTTAGGCCGGCGGCAAGCTTCAAGTTGGGAGCTTCTTGGTTGGTCCTAGATAGAGGAGAGTTTTGTTTCATATTCTTCCTTTTGTTCGGAGCGAGCAAAGAAAGGAAGATTGGTGATCTAGGAGGCTTCGACTTTTGGAAGATCGTCGCCCACACGACGTCCAAAAGGAGGAAGGACATACAATAGAAGATCGAGAGGTATAACGCTTGTTTATATTCTTTTGTATTATGTCTATAATTGTTTTTCAATTATATGCATGTTGTATGTTTTGTTTTGTGGCTAAATTAACTTGGACCCCGAATACAAACACAAAAGTCGGCGATCCGTACATCGTCTATTTCGCGGCTAATAGTAGAATAGAGGTTGGTTGCTTGAACAACAAGTTTGTTCAAGTAACTACTCTAATCGAATAGCACGACGATGAAAATGGTAGCTTGGGTAATCCCTCCTTATCAAGGATAAAAATTTTTTTTCTAGGGACCTAGAAGGGATTGCCATGAATAAGCGATCGAGTTGAAGTGGGAAGCGAAGTGTCCTACCTTCATTCTCTTCCTCCGTGTGACACCGTACTGAGTTCGGACCACTGATGACCTCCTAAGCACAACCATTAGAACTGAATTCCGAATAACAATGTCCACCGAATAGATTGGTACTCGAATCTCAGTCCCTATGGGATCAATAAATCTTTTATTACTTGACGACATCCGTGCACTTGCAGGCATTGAGCGCGAGCGCGCATTTTGAGTCCTTGACGGTCTCCATCGCGAGATTTGAGGTTGCATTCATGTGCATAAGTTTTTGGCATCGTTGCCGGGGACTGATTTATTCAATATCGAATCAAGAAGTGGATAGTTGGATCAGACCTAGGCTAGATTTACTTTTCTTGTTTTATTTTATTTTATTTCAGTTTTGTTCATTCTATTGCTCTTTCCTTATTTATAATTTCCTGCATATAACAATGCATGCTTTTACTTATGATTATGGTCAATTTAATGCTTTAAATTTTGGTAACATTTATTGTGAGCATTGCGGTGAAAAATGGCATAACATTAACGATTGTCTGGATATATTCGAACCTTCACAATTTGAACAAGAAGATGTTGCCTACAATTACAACCAATGGCCACAAGATGATTCCTATTCATATAGTTATGACCTTGGCTACTTAAATCCTCAATACTGTCCACCTAAATCCCGACTTGAGCAGATGATGAAAGATTTCATTCAAACGCAACAAGCGGTGAACAATGAATTTCGATGGTGGCATTCGCAGACAAAGACTCAATATTGTTTCCCAAGCGAGAACGAGCGTTATGAATCGCCATGCGAATTTTATCCAGAAATAAGTCTCCACCCAAAAGCCTTGCAAGATAAAGTTATTAGGGAATGCAAGGAGCATAGTCAACAATTCATGGAGTTTATGCGACAAAATCTAGTAGATGAAGAAACCAAACGACTAGAAGGTGGCTTTGATGACTGGATTACACCTAATATGGCAGAGACTCACTTTGAGCGAATGAATGAGGAGGACGTAGATGACATAGGAAGTGAAGAAGGACAATCTATTCAATCACCACTGGAAGAAGAACTTGAGGATTGTATAATTGATACATTAATCGAGGAGTGCATTGCTTCAATCCAAACACCTCCTAACCTCAAGGATCTAGAAGAGCCTACCTTAACCCTCATCGAAACTTTAGCTACCAATAACGAAGCCCATTTAGTGATTTGTAATGATAAAATTTCATTCGACATAATAAAATCTGCTAATCAATCTTTTGTTGAGGATGTCCGTGGTGAGTTATGTTATTTACAGCATTTAGACAAAATAGAATATTATGATCAAACTCCTAATGATTACTTAAAGATAAGCATGTTCACTCTCGAACCAAGGAAGGCAGCCAATAAATATCTTGCCCCTCCACGAGCAAGATTTAAGAGATATGGTGATAAGGGACCACAAGGGAGGAGGCGTAAGGTGAACAAATATCTTGCTCCCTCACGAGCAAGATTCAAACACATCAAATGAAACGTAGGAATAAGGTCGAGCTAAAAGACCTTAAATAAAGCGCTTCTTAGGAGGCAACTCAAGTTTAGATTTTGTGTTCATTTCTTATTAGTTTGTTGCATTCGTTTGTTTTGAACTTTGATTTCCGTTCATTTAGCATTTTAACATGAATTAGGACTAGAAAGAACTTGCTTGGTAAAAGTAAAATCACTTTGAACCCACACGACTGAGCGAGTAAGACGAATGCAGACCATTGTGCACCGTGAGAAGGAGACAGGGGACAGACGGCCTGGCCGTGTGTTTTCACACAGTCGTGTCCCTTCTTCCAGTGGCACATATGGCCTAGCCGTGTGTTTTCACATGGCCATGTCGCACAGGGGTTAAATGGCCAAGCCATGGGTTTTCACCTCAAATGTGTCGTGTGCTTTGGTTCCTCTTGCCCTACCCATGTGAATCCTTCTTCCCCACCACCTAGAAGTCATTCCAACCTTCAAGGAAGCTCAAAAGAAGTAAGGATGAGGAGAACCGAGCAAGTGACATCTCGATCCGGAGCTTCGGAGCGAAGAACAAGGAAAATGGAAGCCCCTCAAGCTCCGGAAGAAGGTAACACCTTACCAACCCTTCTCTTTCGCAATAATAAGCATAGGGAAAGATTTGATATGCTCTCTACTAGAAGAATCATTGCTACTAGGTACCTTGACAAAGATCTCTTAGAATCCCTAGGTTTGTTTGGTGACATTCAAGCCTTATTTGCAAACATGGGATGTGAAGAGATAATGGGGATAAGACACCCAACATACCCTAGGATAGTTCTAGAATTTTTTGAGCTCTTTAGATGCGGAAATCTTAACGGGAAGAGAGAGCGAAGATGGTAGGGTTACCTTTAGACTATTTAACCTTGAGCATAAATGGACACTACACTAATGGAACACATGCTTTAGCTTGCCTAGTGGAGGAGAGAAAAGAACCCTCTTGGGTTTAACTCGCCGATCTTTTGGACCAAATTGATAGGAGAGCATGCTTACGACCCTTCTAGGGCCAAAGCATCGCACCTCTAAAACCCCATTTTTCGATACCTGCACCAAATCATGGCAAGTACCATTTTTTATCGTGGGGAGAGTGACAGTGTAGTGAGAGCTAGTGAGCTGCTTTACTTATGGGACATGCTACAAGAAAGGAGTAGCATTGATGTAGGGTCCCATTTCATTAGACACCTAGTGAAAATGGGCAAAGCAGCAAGAGGAGAGATCATTGTAGGAGGCCTACTTATCCACATTTGTCATAGGATGAGGTATGACTACACTGCACTAGATAGCATAGAGGGGAGCCCTAGGATCGACCTAGGAGTGTGTATGGCCATAAAAATGATAGTGAGAGAGGGACACTCCTTGTGCTTTGTAAGGAAAAACCTACCATCCCTTAAGCTCCCCGACCCTGATCGTACCACCATCACTACATGCGCCAACTAGTGCTTATACCTGATAGTGGAGTCCCCACCATATGAGGGACCATCCACATCGGCACCCATCTCTCCCCCTTTACATCACTCTCCCTCCAGTCCACAGATTCATAGGAGCCCACCTAGTCCACATGGACATGAGCCTGCACCTGCACCGCCACCTTTTTCTACTTTTGAGCAAGATCCAGGTACATCTGCCTATGATTTTTTGGAGTTTTGATCATGCCTCGACGACATAAATGTCGAGCAGCAGACACAGAGGCAACGATGGGAGGAGCATAGCGCTTTTATGTAGGTAGAGTTTTAGGGCTTTCGGGAGCACTTCCAATAGGCTGAGGAGTTCTACGACGAGGCTCATGTCTACTTCCAGGAGAAGGCTGCCCGTCACCAGGATGAGGCCACCTACCGCCGTGACACATGCATGCCCAATAGGCCTGATGGGCACGAGAGGAGGAATCGAGCGGTCATTTGCATCCACCAGCTCTCAGATCGATCACATGTACATGTGGCATCAACGGTTGAGCACCAGATTTTTCCAGGAGCCTGACATGCCGAGACTGCCAGACTTCCCACCTAGGCCACCATATAAGCGGTACGGTCTCATATAAGTCTGGGGGGACCCCAAGTTTTGATTTATTTTGTTTCTAGCAGTAGTTTTTTCCTTTCATTTACATTTGTTTTAGTTAGCATTCATTTGTTCATACATAGAGTTTTTAGTTTTGTCAGTACTTAATTTTTGCTATCTTTAAGCTACCTCAGTAGTATTTTTAGAGTTTTCTTTTATGAGTTGTTCCCATAGGTAGCTTAACTTCATTTATCTCGTGATACTTTATTTTATTTGCTCTAATGAATGTTCTAGACTTACACTGGTTAGCTTTTATTTTTACAACTACACATGTCGAACATTCTGAAAAGGAGAATCTAGTACGTACCTAGTTATGATTCATCTTAGTAATCTAGTACTTTGGAATTCATAGGTGACTCTAGATTTAGCATTTTAGTTACTGGAGATGCTCATATCGTGGAAGCCCATTTGAGAAAGATAGTGAGAAAAATTGAAAAAAAGATTATAAGGGATAAAAAAAATAGTTGTCGTAGGTGGAAATGGTTATGTGCTTCTTTGAGATCTGTTAGTGCAGGGGCACCAGATAATCGAACTTGTATTTTGATTATGACAAAGACATAAAGTTAAGTTTACATCGTTATCTCACGAGCTAAATCGAGTGTGCAGAAAAGTACTAAAGCTGGAGCTGAAGGCTAGCGACACCCGGAAGAAGCCACGGTGATCGGGCGACACTCAAGTGACTTCGGAGGGAGCCGAAGGAATCGAGTGGAAGGCTAGAAGAGAGAGCTAAAAAGTAAGTATCGAGGTAAGCTCGTGTGAGTGAGAGATGGTAAGGTCATGTCCTTTGTACGGGGACGACCGTAGGCGGCGATCCGACTAAGACTTCCTATGGAAGGTCTAGGTCGAGATCAGATGGTCAAAAACCGTCGTATTTATCATTTTTTGTGCTAACCTCTTACTGCAAAAAATTGGCCAAGCTAGCAGTCGACTGCCGAACATTGGGCAGTCGACTGATGCTCATCAGTCAACTGATGGCGATGAATCAGCCTTTGCGCTATGTCAAAATGGATAAGGTTTGACGCGACCACTTCGCGATAAAATTTGGTACAACTTTATGATATGTTCCAAAAGATTAGGAGACATATTCAGAGGCCAAACTCTATAAAAGGAGGGGAGGATTCCAACCCATTCAATTATCAAGATTATTCTTAAGTGCTCCTACAACGCTAAAGCTCCAACACCATCATAACGCCGATGCGACGCCAAGCTTTCACCTTCTTCATTGACAGCAGCAACAAGTAACATATTTTGTAATTGTATTCTTTGTTTTTATTCGTAACGAGGTGAGGTAGGCTTGTTGCCTCATCCTCGTACTTTCAATTTTGTGATCGTTGTCTCCTACCTCCAACGAGGAGGAGACGTTATAGTGCTTTGCCCTCCGTACGTGGTCTAAGACCATTAGGGCCTTGGAGTAGCAACCGCTGGGTTGTGAACCAAGTAAAAATAAACGTGTCTTTTTATTTTTTTGCTATGCTTACTTGTGTATCGAACGAACGAACGAAAAGATTTACGCTCGCTATTCACCCCCCCCCTCTAGCAACGCTTCTCGATCCAACAATTGGTATCAGAGCGGGGGTGCTAAGATTTGGTGAAACTACCAATCTAGCACATTTTGGTTTTCTTTTTGTATTTTTCGATTCATGTTTTTTTTAGGGTCTTTTTTCTCCCTCACTACTTATCCAAGATGAATTCTTGGTACGCTTCTTTTGATTGTGTGTTTGCAAGTATTTTATTTTGGAGTAGTCGACAGTAAAATGACCATAACTTTTCGCACAAGTGGACTCACAAAACGATCTACCTACCAAATCGAAGCTCTCTAAGAGATCTACATTTATTTTGAGGATTTACCCTCATAACAAGCTATTTCCAGCCCCAAAAACTAACATTTATTACCCTTTTTAGGGACATCGAAGGTCGTAAGTTTCTAATTTTTGTTAGTTTTTTATTCTTCTTATTTATTTCTGTTTATTTCCTATTATTTCCTGCACTACTAATCCAAGACCAAGTCTTGGAATTCTCTTTGGTTTTTATTCGTGTTTTTCAAGATACTTAATGGCTCACGTTGAGGAGTATAACACCACCCGACCTCCGTTCTTTAACGGAAATGATTTCCATTATTGGAAAGGTCGGATGGAGTGTTTCTTGAAAACACAAGTCGAGACTTGGATAATAATCCAAACCAGCTTTTCTCTACCCACCAATGATCAAGGAGAGCCCTTGGATTTCAACAAGTGGACCAATGCAACCAAGAGGCAAATCGAAGCCGATGCAAGAGCAACCCAAATATTGCAATGCGGCTTATCCAAGGATGAACTCAACCGCATCAGACCATTCATTAGTGCCAAAGACCTCTGAAACAAATTGAATGATCTACACGAAGGGACATCCGATGCTAAGGTATGTAAAAGAGATTTACTTTTAAATAAATTGTACAATCTAAAGATGCAGGATCGCGAGACCGCAACCCAATTACATGCACAGATCCAAGACATCGTCAACGGTCTCCACTCGATCGGGTAAGCTGTAGAGAACCGGGATCTTATAAGGTATGATTTAAATGTTTTCCCTAGGACTACCTTGTGGGCATCCATGGTCGATGCCTACAAGGTCTCTAAGGACCTTTTGAAGCTTAGGTTAGATGAATTATTTTTCGAGTTTGAACTTCACCAGCAAACTAACGTGGTCCAGGCCGAGAGAGGTATTGCTCTACTTGCAGGACAAAGAAGCAAGCCAACTACTAGGCAAGAAGATGGACTCGAACCCGAAGACGAATCAGAGTCCGAATCCGAAGAGGTAGAAGCAATAGTGAACGTAGTGTGGAAGATCGTTCGGAGGGAAAGGAGGCTACTAAAGAACCAAAAGAAGGTACAATTCAAATCAAATCAAAAGAAGTCTCTCCATGCAACTTGGGACAACAGAGAAGACTTAGCTTACATGGCAAGACCGGAGGAGTTCGAGTCAGAGTCCGAATCCGAATCCAATTACAACACTGACTCCGAACTCGAGGACTACTTCGAGAAGCAACTCAAAGCCAGACCAAAAGAGAAAATTAAGGTTAGCCGCTCACTAATTCATACACTTTACAATACAATTAAAATGCTTACTAGAAAATTAACTAAGTCCGAGTATAGGGTTGAGTCGTTACTTGAGGAGGTTGAAACCCTCAAGCAAGAGGCTACTCTAACCTCTTCAACTAGTCAAATTCAAGAGTAAAACTCAACCCAAATTGAAAAACTTGAGGAGGAGAATTCTCTCTTAAAAGACCGAGTTCAAGAGGTTGAGGCTAGGTTGGAAAGGTTCACATTGGGATCTAACAACCTTAACCGACTACTTGGAACCCAAAGAGCCGTGTACAACAAAGTCGGACTCGGATTTAGGTCAACGACTATGAATAGGTCTTATATGTTTATCATAAATCATAGTCATCAAAGAGTCCAAGCATGGGTCCCAAAGGTTTTATTGAACTCACATATAAGGACTAATAAGTTTTGGATTCCCCAGGATCAAGTTCATTATTTGAATAGACCATATTGGTTTAATGGTCCAAGGGGAGTTAACACTAAAATAGTATACCCGCTTACTTAGCAAAACCATTGCATATTTTACTTTAATTTTTAGAACGGCTAGATAGAAAAAATAGTTAGTCAACTCTTAACAATATAGTATCAGGACGCAGCGAGATACATTAGGGAAACAAAGTCTCGTGTATTCGAGCTAGATAAGGCGTATCTAGTTTGGTGCACTTGACCGAGTGAAACTAGCTGAAGCTACCTTGTCGTATCCTAAACTAGTTAGACCATGAAGTAACCCTAAGTGACTTAAGTAATATTTTCTTGAATTTGGCTTAGTCTAATGAAGTGGTCATTGTTCTGATCAAAGAAGGCCCCTGTGCCTCGTCACGACCTGGAAGCCAGTTTCTCGAAAAGTTACTTAACAATCTAAAGGTTAAATCCGAATCTAACCCAAGGTTGACTATCTTTAATCAATTTAAAATCATCTCACAAAACATATAAGGTGAACAAATTCTGAGACACATAGAATGGGTGAGATGTTAAGGATAATTGAAATATACTTAAAATATAACCTTTTCAAATTGCTACTTATTTTCTTAACTATTGTACTTAATGATTATTTACAACTCTTTAGGGCAAAGTTTAGCGTCGCCGACATCTCTTATACTTCATATATTTGACTAAGGGGGAGAGCAAACTAACCCTACGGGTTATTTTACAAACCTTTAGAATATTGGTGCAGAGGGACACATCTCGAACCAATCAATCTAACTACTGCTAGACGCATGCTTGGACTCATATTTGATTTATCTAAATGCATGGATATACGATATTATTTTTAAACCCCTATTTTATACAAAAACCCCAACATTTTTTTGATTTATGGCAAAAGGGGGAGAAGAGCGAAAGTTAACGAGGAGTAACACAAAATTTGATTTTGAAAACTAAAGTATCTCTTTCAAAACTCACCTATGGTTAAGGGGGAGTTTTGGTTGAAGGAAAGTTTTTGGAAATGACATTCATCATTTACTTATTTTATGCTTTAATTTTCCTTAACTTTGTGTTGGTTTGCCATAGATAAAAAAAGGGAGAGATTGTTGGTGCAGGGGCACCAGATAATCGAACTTGTGTTTTGATTATGGCAAAGACACAAATTTAAGTTTACATCGTTATCTCACGAGCTAAATCGAGTGTGCAGAAAAGTACTAAAGCTGGAGCTGAAGGCTAGCGACACCCGGAGGAAGCCGCGGTGGTCGGGCGACACTCAAGTGACTTAAGAAGGAGCCGAAGGAATCGAGTGAAAGGCCGAAAGCGAGAGCTACAAAGTATGTATCGAGGTAAGCTCGTGTGAGTGAGAGATGGTAGGGTCATGTCCTCTGTATGGGGACGACCGTAGGCAGCGATTCGACTAAGACTTCCAGTGGAAGGTTTAGGTCAAATCGGATGGTCAGAAACCATCACATTTATCAGTTTACGTGCTAACCTCTTACTGCAGGGAAGTGGCTAGGCTGGAAGTTGACTGTTGGACATTGGACAGTCGACTGATGGGAGGCATCAGTCGACTGATAGCGATGAATCAGCCTTTGCGCTAGGTCAAAACGGATAAGGTTTGACGTAGCCACTTCGCGATAAAATTTGGTACAACTTCGTGATATGTTCCAAAAGATTAGGAGACATATTCAGATGCCAAACTCTATAAAAGGAGGGGAGGATTCCAACTCATTCAATCATCAAGATTATTCTTAAGTGTTCCTACAATGCTAAAGCTCCAACACCGTCATAACGCCGACGCGACGCCAAGCTTTCACCTTCTTCGTCGACCGCAGCAACAAGTAACATATTTTGTTATTGTATTCTTTGTTTTTATTCGTAACGAGGTGAGGTAGGCTTGTTGTCTCATCCTCGTACTTTCGATTTTGTGATCGTTGTCTCCTACCTCCAACGAGGAGGAGACGTTATAGTGCTTTTCCCTCCGTACGTGGGCTAGGACCGTTAGGCCCTTGGAGTAGCAACCGCTAGGTTGTGAACTAAGTAAAAATAAACGTGTCTTTTTATTTTTCCACTTTGCTTACTTGTGTATCGAACGAACGAACAAAAAGATTTATGCTCGCTATTCACCCCCCCCCCCTCTCTAGCGAGTTAGGTTACTGAGGAAACACCAATCAATTTCTCTCAATACCGAGCACGCCTTTGAGACTTTATGCTAGATCTAGGGAACGACCCTCGCTTTGGGCAGGTAAGTGCCTAAGAGCCGGAGACTTTAGAAAAGCTATAGGATGACAACTTAACATACTATGGAACAAGTATCCCCTAAGAAGATTCGCTTAGCACATGCACGAGAAGCTAACTTAGTGAATTTTTAGAACATATCTATTTTTCTTTGATTGAAAATATCACTTGATAAATCTAGTTAACATGATAAGTATGGAACAATACTTTTTAAAATTTTATGGCACTGAAGTTTGCTTGAGGACAAGCAAAGACTTAAGTCTAGGGGAATTGATGTGAGAAAAACATATAAGGTTTTAGGAGTAGTTTTCGCTCACATCTCATTACATTTTATGTTTGTTTCATGCATATTTTACTTTGTTTTGCATGCATTTCCTATTTTCTGGTTCGAATATCTGTTCTTTGTACTTTTGTGTGCAAGATAGCATTTCAATAGGAAAACGATGTACTTTCGGAGAAAAAGAATGACATTTTACAGTTGGACGTAGAAGAGGACATGGCCAAGGCGTGTGGCTACACACGACTGTGTCTAGGGTTCGAAAATGGCTGCCACAACCTCACACACGGCCTAGTCGTGTGTTTTCACAAGGCCATGTGGCGATCAGATAACTTGATACAATTAGGGTTTTTTCCAGATTTCGCGAAGATTCAGCCTCATGTCTATATAAAGGAGGCTACGCCCAAACCCTAGAGGAGAAGCCAGATAGCCAAGATGACACATCGGTGCCCTAAAAAGCACTGAAAACTAACAACAGGGAGGAAGAAAGTCGCCGGAGATCCAAATTCTACACCTCAACGCCAAGGAGAAGAGTACCATCGCATTGTAATCTATATTCTTTCCATGCTTTATCTTGTATTTACAAATTCGACAATGTCTTGTGTTTCTTTTCTCAAATTCATGGAGTAGATTCTCTAATTCTAGGACTAGGGAGTAGTTTGTGTTGAGTTAGACCATGTTGGTTCAAATATCTTTTCGTTCTTGAATTTATATTTGCAATTGCCATTTGGTTTAGATCTATAGCTATTGTTTTGGTTTTCTAGTCACTGTACTTAGCTGATACGAGGGGTGACAACCCTCGTATCAATGATTTAGGAGAATTAAGGAGGAACCTAGGGGTTGGCCTTATCGCCAGTAATCGTGGGTAGAAGGACATGATAGAGTAGGAAACGCGCCCCGTTTCTGACTCGTCGCAGGAATCGATTCAGCATCCTCATACCGACTATCCCATTCTAAAGCCAGGGGTCGACCTGGTATGGTAGAGGTAGCTTCTGATAGATGCAAAGGCTCATCGGGGAGTGTATGATGGTCTTTCCACAAAATCGTAGTTATAAACCTAGACAAAACTCAATTGACAACGTGTTCTGCGACACACAAACGAAATCGAAATCCTAGAATCCCATCTAAAGACTCGTAGCAACCCTTCTCTTCCTCTGTGTGGCATTGTACTGAATTCGGACCACCGATGACCTCCTAAGCACAACCATTAGAACTAGATTCCGATCAACAACATCCACCGAATAGATCGGTACTCGAATCTCAGTCCCTATGGGATCGATAAATCTTTTTATTACTTGATGACATCCGTGCACTTGCGGGAGTTGAGCGCGAGCGCGCGCTTCGGGTCCTCGATGGTCTCCGTCGTGAGATTTGAGATCGTGTTCGCATGCATCACTAGGCATCAATCGACTGCTGATTAAAATAGTTGACTATTGGGGTATCCGTTGGACAGATTCCAGCGTGGATGGGGTCGTTGTGAGACAATGGATATGCTAGCAGTGAACTGGTGTCTTTTGGCAGTCGACTGCAAGGTGCAAAATCAACCTAATGTAGGTTATAAAATAAAAAGTTTGGAGAAGATTTTGCAAGCGAGTTTTGGGGAAATTTTGAAGGGGAAGTGTTGTTGCATTCCAAACCTTCATGAGCAATCCAAAGTAATCAACAAGCATGCAATCAAGAGTTCTTTTTGTAAAGTTTTCTTTACTAGTATTTATTTATTACTTTGTATACTTGTTGTATTTCATGTATTACTATTGTAATCATCTTGTAAGGGATTTCTCCATCTCCTGAGTGTTTTTCGAGAAGAAGTTTATTAGTGGTGGTGTGCATCACTAGAGATCACTCTAGAGCTCAATCGTGGAGTAGGAACTAGGGTTCCAAATCACGTTAAATATGCTTGTTGTATGTGTACTTGTATTTGTTGTTTTACTTTATTATTCCACTGCGTATTACTAACAAATTGTAGATGAGCATGAAATCCATCGAAGCAAAGCGAAAATCACTATTCACCCTCCCCTCTAGAGCAACAACATAGGCCCTACACAAACCATGTTTCATCTTTGAGTTAGCATTGTTATTATTATTATTTCCATTCTAGCTTTCGATTTGTTTTGCTTCCACTAATACTTTGTATATAAATCGAAAGAAAGGCTATCCACCCCCCTCTAGCCATCACAACGATGCTCAACAAATCAAACTGACACCTAATGCTCTCCTTCTAAGGGTGCGTCCTCACAACTCCACTCGAGAGAAGTTATCTGTTACCAAACCCTGGTCCACCCGATCATTTAGACTTTTGCTCACTGAATCTTGACTTCGGGACTTTTCTCTAGACTTCCAGTCATTTCTACCATCTAGACTTTCGTATGATCCCTTTGACTAGGAATTTACGCTTGGTCTCTGTGACCCCTAGGACTTCCACCCGATGTTCTCAACTTTTAGAGACTTCTGCATGATCCCTCCAACTAGGACTTTCTTGCCTAGACTAAACTAGGGCTTTGCTGGAAGTTGAGCTTGCATATTAGAACACTAAATGACTTAACTTTTATACCTTTGTCAATATCAAAACCCAAGTTTGATCATGTGGTGCTTCCTACACCAACAATGTTGTTCGGAGGGAAGTATTTTCACCCACCCAACTGAGGAAGTTCATAAGCCCTCGGCCCACCTTGAGCATCATTTTTTATGAAGTATTGTTCGGAGGGAAGTATTTTCATCTGCCTTGCTGAGGCAGTTCGTAAGCCCTCAACCCGGCTCGGGCATTTTTTTATGAAGTGTTGTTCGAAGAGAAGCCTCTAAAGTGCATAAGAGAAGTATTTTCTTTTAATTGAGGAAGTTCGTAAGCTCTTGGTTTGATTAAAGTGGGGCATATATGGAAAGGACCCATTGATCTCAAACTTCTTCGAATCGTCAAACTATTATATGGGGGTTGGCTAATGATACTACTGGAAATAGGTCATCAACTAGGTATTATGGACTTGGAGAATAGGGATGGTGGAGGAAAGGAATGAGGCTTGTGGGACCTAGGAGGGGCTCAAGGATGCAGGAGTTATGAGCATAGGAATCAAGAGTTTGACAACTCGAAAGTTGGGAGCTCAACCACAAAGATGATGAGATCGAGGTGAGTCGAAAGTGGAGTGACTTGGCAAGTAGGGAATCAAAGGAGTTGGGATAGGGTGTGTCGATAGCGAAGTGACTTAACAAGTAGGGAGTTGGGATCAGGGTGAGTAAAAAATGGAGTGACTCGGCAAGCCGAGAGTTGGAGGAGTCAAGAGCGGAGCGACTCAGAAAGATGGGAGTCGGAGGAGTCGGGAGCCTAGAAAAGCAAGGAAGTCTAGATGAATGGGGAGTAGAAGGAGTCAGAGCATGATTAGTTGAGAGCCCTGGGACCACAGAGGAGATTCTTATGTACAACCGCTACATCTGGTCCCCTAACGACCTCTCCTAATGATAACTCTTGAACATGTGACGTACCAGGTAGAGATTCTCTATGACAATTGTTCCCTAAAAGTCCTCCAAACAGCATAATGGGGAAGTGATAGTGGGGAGCAAGAAGCCTCATAGTTACTATATATAAATAGGTTGAGGTAAAGAAAAGGGTGATCTCTATTACTCTAAGGGACCTCATACTTTCTATCTGGATAATTTTTCTTCATCTTTATATCTGACTTAAGCATTGGAGGGTCGTAGTCGGAGCACCGGTGATTGTCTGACTTGTGTTGACTTTGACAGGATTACTATTGTGCCTGTGAGAACCCAGCCTCTCTCGATGACTCGGTGAAAAGGGTCAAAAAATGACCGCATCACTTATCAATGACTTTCTCTAGTATTTTTATTTTATAATATAGGTATTCGAGATTCACCCAACTAATTTTGAAGATAGTTGACCTTCCTTTCTAATTCACCTATTGGGAAAGTCTGAAGCATAATTTATGTACACTCAAAAGCGCACCACTAAGATATTTATTCTATTTGAGATTTTAATCCTTATTTCTTCTTATTGTTCCTTTGAGTACTGCTACAATTACACCACACTTATGGTGGCATTTCCCTCCAACATTTTTGTTGTAGCATTGGACGACAAGATTTGTCATTAGCTATTTAATATCACATTGTCAACTTATTAATTGACTTAGTTACAATGCCATTTAGCCTGAGTCAACTAATTAGTTAACTCTGTCATCACTAGTTTACTAATGTCCATCATCAATCAATTGGGCAAAATTGCAAACACAAAAATTCTAAATATACTTCTTAACCACTAATTTTAGTCGATTAGATTCTCAACTCAGGCCAATTCTAATGTCGAGTGTGCTTATGTTGCATTCTCTATTTCCTCCTTGAATATAAGTTATTGAACATTCAACTCACAAGGAGTTTATTTGTGTGTGTGTTTTTTTTTTGCTATTAGATCATCTTCTATTAAGTTTCTCGTCCTTCATATGCACATGAGTTCTCAGTTCACTTCACCTACACAGTTCACTTTCTAGACATAATTATATTCTAATTCTTCCATCTTATAGTCCTTCAAATGTCCTATGTATCCTTCTTCGATCTCCATAGACCTTACCATTAGATATCCATAAACCTTGGTCACACCGAGTCATCTCCATGTTTTATATTTCTCCAATATTTTCATATCCATATCGAATACAAAGATAATCCTAACCTAAACTATATATGTACCCAGATATCGCAACATATAATCGATTCTAATAAAAAAATTGATTGCAACAACACATTATTATATGTGAAAATATTTTTTATTTTAAATAAAAAAATTAGCAAATTGAACCTTCAAATTATTTCAAATAAAATACAATATAACCTTCATGTTAAGACAAGTGTTTCATGAGCCATATGGTCCATTCATATGCACACTCATGCAATGCACCTACTATTTGGATTTCTAAATGATAAATTAATATTCAATGGCTAGGATGCTTAATTTTAAAATGAAGATAAAAAACACATGCTTCAAAGGACCAATTGATTTTTTTTTTTACAATCCCTATACTATTTAATGGCTTCATTAAAGTAACACCGACCTTGATTAAAGATGATTATGATGATAATTCCTTAAACACTATCGATAAAAACAAACAAAAATGTCGTATTAGAAATTACTCACGGTGTATGTACACTTTATTGGCATCAATTATTCCACATGTTAATTTAATTTTCCCTCTAGTTTGCCCTTGCCGTGTGGGGCCGTTCATTGGTAAAAAAATAAAAATAAAAATAAAAAGTCATCTATCTTTTAAAATTAAAATTAGTTAGGTCCTAACACCTAAACTAAGAAAAATGATTAGTCAGATAAAAAAGTGATGTCTTCGTCTCATAAGTTTTTCATCTTCAATCCTCATCTAAATGAAAAAAAAAAAATTTATAAGAGATATTTTTATTCAATCATATAAGAAATAACACGTTGAAAGAATAAACACCTCAAAAAAATTTATAATTACTGGAAATAAATTTTTAATCTTTAAAATAATTAGTATTTAATCCTTTAGTAGAGATAAATTTTATCCCAAGAAAAATGATTAACCAATATTAATTGAATTAAAGTGTCTTCATGATTGACATGGAGCCCAAGAATAGTTGGAAAGTGACAGCGAAATTAAGGGAAGTCATGTACTCTGTATCTGAGCTCGCATCAGACAATTAGCTTTATCAGTTGACTTTTGCTGTTAAGTTCAATGAATCCATGTCCACGTAAATATTCTCTTGTATTAGATTTTCGAAATTTTTAGAATAGCGTAATACAAATTTTGCAGTTATTTTATTTTAAAAAATAAAATAAAATAATCTCCATAATGACCCTACTTTCCACTATCTATTCTAAAAATAATAGATCGATAATTAAAATATCAATCCACTGATTATTTTTTTAATACTTTTTTCATTGCCTTTGAAATCGGATGAAATGAACCTTTTTTTTTTTTCTCCCGCCAACCCGTACGTGGTCTCCCTTGAATCTCTCCATGTTCAGATGTTTACCACCAGTCATGTTTGAAAGATAATTTAAAATTATAATAAAAATTAATTTTTTTATGTGTTTCAAAATAAATTATCTTAGAAATTATTAATAAAATTTACTATTTAAATATACATTCTCAATGTATTTGATTGAATTTTAAATTTATATATTGAAGTCCAAAAATACAATGCATAGTATGAAAGAAATTATGATTTGATCACAATTAGTAAGTATTTTATCATGTGTAATCATATAAATATTAAAATTATTCCTAGTCGATAAATTGCTAAGATTGAACGTCATCGATTCTGTGAGACTAGTATATGTTATGCTCTTTGATTTATTTTAGCATTCGATACTAACTGAATGGAAGCATGTAGATGCTGAGAGTGAACATATATATGCTAGTTATGGTAATTAGTTCATTAGAGTAGCCTGCTGTGAGACTTCATGTGGTTCTATATGTCGTTGAAGATCTCATTGCAGTTCGAGTGTGAGCTTCCTTAGACTTGAGGTATTCAAGTCATCTTGATCATAATGCCTTATACTTTGACTTCTTCGCAGTTATCTCCATGTGAGATGTAACTCTGGGATAATTGAGTATAAGCCAAAGTGATCGAAGGTATTTGAATAGCTCATAGAGGATTCATCACTCCTGATAAAGAAGATGTATACCTTAGACCTCTTGTCAGGATTGTTACTCAGAAGTTTCTGGTAAAAGAAAACATGTTAAGCAGATAATTTTCTTAGGAACATGTAAGAGTAACTTGGATCCACATAACAATGAAACTAACTTGAGCTAGGTGTGACGTAGTCAGCCTAGTAGGGACGAACACATAGACCATATCATGAACCAAGTGGGTATAAGTTGAGTAAAAGGAACAACACACGAATAACTGAAGCTGCTAAAGGGTTCATAAATGTTCTGGAGTTGATTTAGACTTTCCAGTCAATTGGGATCATGATGCACTGCTAGGTGTCACTCATGATCTATTCATAATTAAGGGGTTAATTATGAATGACCAATATAGTCGGAAACCTATTGGGTCACACGCAATACGAGTGATCTCGAGATGTAAAACAAGTCTGAGAATAAGATTCTCGATGAGAGAGGATATAGCTGGTTGGACCAGTCTAAGAGGGTGCAAAACGGAGGTTATGAAACCTCCTAAGGTCTTGTCGGACTTAGCACGACCATATCACACCTAAACGAACTCAAACGAACCATACAGAGCCTCACACGACGTGCCTGGCTCTAGAAAAAATGGCCAAAGCCTGGGTTGTGCCTAGAAGGACACACAGTTGGGCATGTGACTTGGAATAGGCGTGCCTTTTGGCACGATTGACCGTGTGTAAGACACATGACCGTGTCGTGGCTTCGCTATTTTTGGAGATTTCTTTTATGGAAATTTTTTGAGTTGCTTTTGTTGGTGAAACAATGGCCCAAACATTTATATATTTTGATGTTTGGATAATTATCTAAGTTAGGCAATATTTGTGATCTAATTATGAACATGTTTAAGTGACAGGAAAATTTAAGTATGAAGACTTGGTAATAAAAAAGTCCAAGTGTGATCTAGGCGGCATAAGTCAAAACATAGAGTCTTGGCAGCGTAAAGTCCAAGCGGACCTTGGCAAAAGAAGTCCAAAGGCAAGTCTTGGCAGCGTAAGTCCAAGCATATAGTCTTGGCGGCGTAAAGTCCAAGCGTACTTTGGCAAAGGGAAACCCAAGATATGACAAAACCGAAGGAAGCTCTTGGAAGCAAGCGCAAAAGATGAACAAGTCGCGGACTCAGAGGGATCCTGGAGGTGCAAGGCTAAAGGAAGAGCTAGAAGGTTGAGTCTAGGTCTAGGGAGTCAATTCAAGTATGAATTACTCATACTTGACTAGTATCAGTCGACTGTTATGTCATAGCAGTCGACTGATAGGATACTCGATTGATGCAGCTGAGAAAGCAAGCCATCAGTCGACTGCCTAGAGTTGGTCATCGACTGATGTCGCCATCAGTCAACTGCCAAGCCTAGGCAGTCGATTGATCAAGTTGGCATCGGGCACAGAATGGAGTTGGACTCGACTCCTCGCGGGGATCAATCGACTGATCAACCTGTCGATGGAAATTACAGTTGGGAATCCCCACGGATCCGCCTCGTCAGAAGTCGTTGGCTAGGGTGGAAGTTGACTGATGGAGACCATCAGTCGACTGATCGAGGCTCAATGGGAAAAACAACTCTCTCTCTATAAAAAGAGGGCATGGGGTGCTTGAAGTGGCTAGTGCTTATCTTCCAACCTTACTCTCAAGTTCCCCATGACTTTCTAAGTTTTCTAAGTGTTCTAATCCTCCTATTCTCCAATCTTCATCTTCATCCATTGTAAAGAAGAGGAGAGTGTTGTAAAGAAAGCTTTCTAGTGGAGAATTGATTGGATTGATCCACCTCAAGGATCACCGTGGAGTAGGAGTTTAATCTCTGAACCATGTAAAAGCCTTCGTGTTAGTGATTGTGTTTTAGCTTCTTAATTTCGTTTAGTATTTTGTTTTGCTTCCGCTAACCTTTCTTGTAGAAACGAAAAGAGGTTATTCACCCTCCTCTAGCCTTTCAAAGATCCCTAACAAGTGATATCAGAGCCCAGATCGCGTCAGAAGATCTAACCATCAATTGGAGCACAATGACTTTTCAAGAGGGGTATAGCACGGCGTGGCCTCCATTCTTCGATGGCAACGATTTCGGCTATTGGAAAAGTAGGATGGAATACTACCTTATGAACGATATTGATAATTGGTTTAGTGTTGTAGATGGGTTCGAGAAGTCGATCGATGAGTTTGGAGCAACACTACCACCCAAGGATTGGACAAGGGAAATAGAAAAGAAGGCGCAAGCAAATGCAAAGGCAACGACCACACTTCAATGTGGTCTATCAAAGTAGAAAATATCTAAGGTAGGACCCTTCGAATCCGCAAAGGAGCTTTGGGAGAAGCTCATCAAACTAAATGAATGGTCAAAGGAGACAAGAAGAGCAAAGAGGGACCTTTTGATAGACCAACTCCAAAGCTTCGCCATGAAGACCAACGAGACTGTGAGCCAAATGCACGGTCACTTCAAGGAGGTAGTCAATGGACTACATGTGATAGGTGAAATGGTCGAAAACCAAGACCTTATGAGGTATGTACTTCAAGCTTTCCCTAGAACAATCTTGTGGGCATCAATGGTAGATGCCTATAAGGTCTCTAGGGATCTTTCTTTAGTTAAGATAGATGAACTTTTTTGTGAATTTGAGCTACATGAGCACGCTAACACTTCTTCAAAAGAAAAAGGTATAACTCTTTTTGTAGGTAAGAAGGACAAGAAGAAGAAGAAGAAGAAAAAGTCTCTTCTTCATCCAAATCCGAGGAGGAGCCATCTAGTAGTGATGAACAGCTATCGGCAAGTGAGGTGGCTCATTATGTAAAGAAGTTTGGTGGGAGGTCAAGGAAACTCACCAAGAAGGATGTGAGGAGGATGTTCCAATCCACCAAAGGTAAAAATTCTAGTAGTTCAATTTCTACATCTAATGTAACTTGTTCTGGTTGCAACAAGAAAGGGCACATCAAGCAGAATTGCCCATACTTAAAGAAGAAGGAGGAAAAGGAAAAGAAGGAGAAGAAGAACAAGAAGGTCGTGGTGGCAAAAACATGGGATACGCAAAGCCTAGAAGACTCATCGGATGAGGAGGAGCTTTGCGATGTCACCCACAATTTTGCATTCATGGCCATGGAAGATGAAGTCGGAAGCTCAAGCGAGTCATCATCTTCATCCTCAAGTGATGAATCGTCCTCTAGTGACGATGAGGTAAAAGACTCCCCTAGGATAGAATTCTTTATAAAACTATTGCATGTCTTCAAAATGCTTTAAATAGATCAAAATCTAGGATTAAAGACATAAAAGTAGAAATTAGGAAATTTAGAGATGTAGAACCTTCTTGTGATGATGCATGTTCACTTAAGAATGAAAATGATGAACTAAGAAAAGAAATAGGTGAACTAAGAGCATGCTTAGAAAAATTTCCAAATATCTCTAAATACCTAGATATGATAATTAAGGATCAAAGGGCTATTTTCAATAAGGTCGGAATAGGATATAGGCCTAAGGAGAAGGTGGTAACATTTACATCTCTTGTTAGTAGAAAATAAACCATTAGGAGCAAGGTTAGAAAGACATGGGTTCCTAAGAGCTATATAGTTAATGCTACCAGTCCTAAGATTTGGGTGCCTAAGACTTGTATCTTTCATGTTGTATAGGTAGGAAGACCAAGCTTGTGGATTGTTGATAGTGGTTGCTCAAAACACATGACCGGTGATGAGAGCAAATTCTCAACAATCAACCACATTAGCAAGAGGAAAGTGTCTTTTGGAAATAGTGGAAAACTTAAAATTCTAGGAAAAGGCACAATTGAGGTATCCCCAAATCTTGTCATTCATAAAGTACTATTAGTTGAAAACATGAAGTTTAACTTGCTTAGTATAAGTCAATTATGTGATGTAAATTTTGATATTCAAATAGACTCTTCTAAATGCCTTATAAGGCATAAGAAATTAAATGAGTGCATGTTAGTTGGATATAGGAAATCAAATATCTATTATGTTGATATCTCATATGCCACTAACATTTCCCCTAAGTGTCTCATGGCAAAAGAAGAAGAGAGTTGACTATGGCATAGGAGATTAGGGCATACCAACATGAAGAACATAGCCAAAGTACCAAAATTATATCTGGTGAAGTGATTGCCAAAATTAAAGTAAATGAAGAATAAAATGTGTAATGCATGTCAAGAAGGGAAATAATCAAGGTCATCACACAAAGCTAAAAATTTAATTAGTACTTCATTACCTTTAGAACTCATCCATTTAGATTTATTTGATTGTCATCGTACTCCTTCATTAAATGGTAGCAAATATTGCTTAGCTATAGTAGATGACTTTTCAAGATATACTTGGGTGTATTTCATGAAACTTAAGGACAATACCCTAGAAACAATCATAGACTTTAGCAAAAGAGTAGAGAATGAGAGAAGTCTCAAAATCAACCAGATCCATAATGATCACGGTGGAGAATATGAGAATTTTAACTTCTTCATATTTTGCTTAGAACAAGAGTACAAGCACGGATTTTCTTGTCCTAGAAAACCTCAACAAAATGGGATAGTGGAACGGAAAAATCGTGCTCTACAAGAAGCCGCTAGGACTATGCTTAATTCATACTCTTTACCTAGCTACTTGTGGGGGGAAGCGATTAATACCGCTTGCTATATCCAAAATAGAGTCAAAATCCATAGGTTTTTAGGAAAAACTCCATTTAAGTTATGGAATGACTCAATTCTAATAATTAACTACTTTAGAGTCTTTGGATGTAAAAGTTATATCTTAAACACCAAAGATAATTTGGGGAAATTTGAGACCAAAGCGGATGAGGGAATCCTAATTGGATACTCATCCACTAGTAGGGGCTATAGAGTATATAACAAAAGGACTCAAATAGTTGAGGAGTCTTCAAATATTCAATTTGATGATACATCTACAACTTACCCTAGGAAATCCCCCATTGATGATGATATCAATGATAAAAATCAAGAAATGACCCAAAAATTTCAAAATATGACCTTAGGGGGTAATAATCAAGGGGGAGAATTAGAGAGTAACAATCAAGGGAGAGCAAGAGAAGATTCGGATGATGAAAGGAGGATTGAGAAAAATCATGATCAAAATCAATTTAATACACCTCTTAGAACAATAAGAGTTCATCAAAATCACCCTCTAGATCAAGTTGTAGGGGAATTATCTCAAGGTGTTAGAACTAGGTCATTCCATAGAGCTTCCTCAAGTCATATAGCCCTCATCTCCCAAATTGAGCCTAAAACAATCAATGATGCATTACTTGATCCGGATTGGATCTTAGCAATGCAAGATGAATTGACTCAATTTGAAAGGAGTCAAGTGTGGAAGTTAGTTCCTAGACCTAATGATAGTACCATCATTACTACAAGGTGGGTTTTTAGGAACAAATTAGATGATCAAGGCAATATAACTAGGAATAAGGCAAGGTTAGTTGCAAGGGGCTTCAATCAAGTTGAAGGACTTGATTATGATGAAATATATGTCCCAGTTGCTAGGTTAGAGTCAATTAGAATCCTATTAGGATATGCCTCCTACATGAGTTTTAAACTCTATCAAATGGATGTAAAATCAGCATTCCTAAATGTGTTCATTAAGGAAGAGGTATATGTAGAACAACCTCCCGGGTTTGAAAATATAGATTACCCTAACCATGTATACAAGCTTAGAAAAACCTTATACGGGTTAAAACAAGCTCCCCGATCTTGGTATGAAAGATTGTCATCTTTCTTAGTGTCTAAAGGATTTAGAAGGGGTAAAATAGATCCAACTCTCTTTATTAAATCAAAATCAAAGGACATATTTGTAGCCCAAGTATATATAGATGACATAATTTTGAGGTCAACCAATGATGAACTCCTTCAAGATTTCATCAAAAATATAGAAAATGAATTTGAAATGAGTCTAGTTGGAGAATTAAAATTCTTCTTAGGATTACAAGTCAAACAAATAAATAAAGGAAACTATGTATACTAAACCAAATATGCCAAAGAAATGATCAAGAAATTTGGTTTGGAAAATGCTAAGGTAGTTTCAACCCCTATGACAACCAATACAAAAATAGATAATGATCATGAAGGAAAATCAATTGACCTAAAGATATATAAGAGCATGATAGGTAGTCTTTTATACTTAACCGCTAGTAGACCCGATATTTTATTTGCGGTAGGTATGTGTGCAAGATACTAATCTTATGCCAAAGAGTCCCATTTAGTGGTCATTAAGAGAATTCCAAGATATATCAAAGGCACCCTAAATGTAGGACTTTGGTACCCTAGGACTAAGTCTTTTGATTTGGTTGGGTATACCGACTCCGACTATGCCGGTTGCAAGTTGGATCGGAAAAGTACTAGCGGTGGATGCCAATTTCTTGTATCCTCCCTAGAGAGTTGGAGTAGTAGAAAGCAACCTTGTGTTGTTTTGTCAACCACCAAGGCCGAATATGTAGCTATGAGTGGTTGTGTGGCTCAATTACTTTCGATGAGACATACTTTAGAAGATTATGAGCTACACTACTCCAATGTCAAAGTTTATTGTGATAATTTGAGTACCATAAATTTGACCAAAAATCCGGTACATAAGTCTAGGACTAATCACATTGAAGTGAAGCACCACTTTATTAGAGATCATGTGGCTAAGGGGGACATCGAACTCAATTACATAAAATCCAAGTCCAACTTAGTCGACATATTCACTAAGACTCTCCCTGAAGCGGAATTTTCATCCCTTAGGAGAGAACTTGAAATGTGCTTAGTAGAATAGAGGTACAGATTTGCATGATCCTATAGAAACCTTAGGATTTATACCTATAAGCTTCTCACAAAATCCCTAAGAAATCATGATTTTTGTATTGAGCCACTTAGACAATATGTGAGATGTTAGGAAGATGCATTTGGTTCATCATGCTTGTTATGATACATTACTATGAACCAAAATATCATCTAGAGACATTGATCCTTCATTGGACCAATCATTGGGAAGGCTTATGTACAATTGATGTGCATATAGCTTTAAGAATAAGATTGGAAATGTCAAACAAAATATATTTTAAACTATGTTTATCATACTTTGAAAAATAGTTTTCAATTACTAAGCAAAAGTGATACAAAGTTTGCAAAATACTTAAAGCTTTTGCTAGTTTTGAAAATTTTGTCATTTTCGAAATATGAAAAATATATAATTTTTAAATTATTTTTCCTTGATAGAAAATAATTTCATAAATATGTACGCAAAATCTCATGATTTTTTTATATTTCTTGAATTTTTGGCACATTTCTGAAGTTTGGATGAAAATGTTAAAAATAGTATTTCGGGTGTGGCAGTCGACTGCGTCAGATTTCAGTCGACTGCAACCCTGATTCTTCTGATAATCAGCCCTGTTTCTTAGTGTTAAGTGTACTCTTAAGTGTCCTAACCCTATGGTATGTTAACTTAAGTAATTAAAAGGGTATATGGCTGATTGATGCATTATTTTTGGGGGAGCATCATAGTAAAATCTTTTCATCTCCAAAAATTATATTGTTGGTGCAAAGTTAGGGCATAGTTTCATTCTTCTTATTTATGCTTTGCTCCACATGCTATGTCTTGAATTAAAGTTTAGGATTAGAAGCTTAAATAAATCGCTCGCAAAAAAGCGGTGCAGCGAGATCTGGGCAAATTGCCACTCGCAAAGCGACCATTAATCGCCCTAGTGACCGCTCGCCAAATCGCCTAGCGCTACTACCATGGCGAATCGTCTAAATCGCTTCTAGCAAAGCTACCATGGCAAAAACTACACTGGTAGAACTACCCAGACTTAACTGCCCAGGAAACGTGATAAACCTTAGTAGAGTCTTTTTATGTGTATCATAAAGGGGGAGTCCCATATATATCTTTTATCTTAGTTCAAGACATCATCAATTCAATTTTTTCATGAATATGAATCCTTCTCTTTTTAATGTATGTCAAAGAGGGAGAAGGAAGATTTAAGTTAGAATTTACATTGATATATGATGATGTTTATTTTTTAGAATATTTAAAAACCTAACTTAAATGATTGTCAAACATCAGAAAGAGGGAGATTGTTGGTGCAACAATGCCCCAAACATTTATATGTTTTGATGTTTGGATAATCATCTAAGTTAGGCAATATTTGTGATCTAATAGTGAACATGTTTAAGTGACAGGAAAATCCAAGTATGAAGACTTGGTAAAAGAAAAGTCCAAGTGTGATCATGGCAAGAGAAGTCCAAGGAAAGGTCTTGGCGGCATAAGTCCAAGCATGAAGTCTTGGCGGCGTAAAGTCCAAGCGGACCTTGGCAAAGGAAGTCCAAATGCAAGTCTTGGCAGCATAAGTCCAAGCATATAGTCTTGGCGGCATAAAGTTCAAGCGTACTTTGGCAAAGGGAAACCGAAGATATGACGAAACCGAAGGAAGCTCTTGGAAGCAAGCGCAAAGGATGAATAAGTCACACACTCGGAGGGATCCTGGAGGTGCAAGGCTAAAGGAAGAGCTAGAAGGTTGAGTATAGGTCTAGGAAGTCAATTCAAGTATGAATTACTCATACTTGACTAGTATCAGTCGACTGATATGCCGTAGCAGTCGACTGATAGGATACTCGACTAATGCAGCTAAGAAAGCAAGCCATTAGTAGACTGACTAGAGTTGGCAGTCGACTGCCAAGCCTAGACAATTGATTGATCATGTTGGCATCGGGAACAGAATGGAGTCGGACTCGACTCCTTGTGGGTGTTAGTCGACTGATCGCTTCATCAGTCGACTGATCAGCCTGCCGTTGGAAATGACAGTTGCGAATCCCCGCGGATCCGCCTCGTCAGAAGCCATTGGCTGCGGTGGCACTCGACTGATGGAGACCATCAGTCGATTGATCGAGGCTCAACGGAAAAAACAACCCTGTCTCTATAAAAAGAGGGCATGGGGTGCTTGAAGAGGCTAGTGCTTATCTTCCAACCTTACTCTCAAGCTCCCCATGACTTTCTAAGCTTTCTAAGTGTTCTAATCCTCCTCTTCTCCAATCTTCATCTTCATCCATTGTAAAGAAGAGGAGAGTGTTGTAAAGAAAGCTTTCTAGTGGAGATTTGATTGCATTGATCCACCTCAAGGATCACCGCGGAGTAGGAGTTTAATCTCTGAACCACGTAAAAGCCTTCGTGTTAGCGATTGTGTTTTAGATTTTTAATTTCGTTTAGTATTTTGTTTTTCTTCCGCTAACCTTTCTTGTAGAAACGAAAAGAGGCTATTCACCCTCCTCTAGACTTTCAAAGATTCCTAACAAGTGGTATCAGAGCCCAAATCACGTCTGACGATCTCACCATGAACCGCAGCACAATGACTTTTCAAGAGGGGTATAGCACTACGTGGCCTCCATTCTTCGATGGCAACGATTTCAGCTATTGGAAAGGTATGATGGAATACTACCTTATGAACGATATTGATAATTGATTTAGTGTTGTAGATTGATTTGAGAAGCCGGTCGACGAGTTTGGAGCACCACTACCACCCAAGGATTGGACATGGGATATGGCAAAGAAGGCGCAAGCAAATGCAATGACCACACTTTAATGTGGTCTATCAAAGTAGCAACTATCCAAGGTAGGACCCTTCGAATCCGCAAAGGAGCTTTGGGAGAAGCTCATCAAACTAAATGAAGGGTCAAAGGAGACAAGAAGAGCAAAGAGGGACCTTTTGATAGGCCAACTCCAAAGCTTCGCCATGAAGACCAACGATACCGTGAGCCAAATGCACAATCACTTCAAGGAGGTAGTCAATGGACTACATGTGATAGGTGAAAAGGTAGAAAACTGAGACCTTGTGAGGTATGTACTTCAAGCTTTCCCTAGAACAACCTTGTGGGCATCAATGGTAGATGCCTATAAGGTCTCTAGGGATCTTTCTTTAGTTAAGATAGATGAACTTTTTTGTGAATTTGAGCTACATGAGCACGCTAACACTTCTTCAAAAGAAAAGGTATAACACTTTTTGTAGGTAAGAAGGACAAGAAGAAGAAGAAGAAAAAGTCTCTTCTTCATCCGAATCCGAGGAGGAGCCATCTAGTAGTGATGAAGAGCTATCGGCATGTGAGGTGGCTCATTATGTAAAGAAGTTTGGTGGGACGTCAAGGAAACTCGGCAAGAAGGATGTGAGGAGGATGTTCTAATCTTCCAAAGTTAAAAATTCTAGTAGTTCAATTTCTACATCTAATGTAACTTGTTATGGTTGCAACAAGAAAGGGCACATCAAGCGGAAATTCCCATACTTAAAGAAGAAGGAGGAAAAGGAAAAGAAGAAAAAGGAAAAGAAGGAGAAGAAGAAGAAGGAGGTCATGGTGGCAAAAACATGGGATACGCAAAGCCTTGAAGACTCATCGGATGAGGAGGAGCTTTGCGATGTCACCCGTAATTTTGCACTCATGGTCATGGAAGATGAAGCCAGAAGCTCAAGCGAGTCATCATCATCATCCTCAAGTGATGAATCGTCCTCTAGTGACGATGAGGTAAAAGACTCCCCTAGGATAGAATTGCTTTATAAAACTATTGCATGTCTTCAAAAATCTTTAAATAGATCAAAATCTAGGATTAAAGACTTAAAAGTAGAAATTAGGAAAATTAGAGATGTAGAACCTTCTTGTGATGATGCATGTTCACTTAGGAATGAAAATGATGAACTAAGAAAAGAAATAGGTGAACTAAGAGCATGCTTAGAAAAATTTACAAATGGCTCTAAATACCTAGATATGATAATTAAGGATCAAAGGGCTATTTAAAATAAGGTCAGAATAGGATATAGGCCTAAGGAGAAGGAGGTAGCATTTACATGTCTTGTTAGTGGAAAATAAACCATTTGGAGCAAGGTTAGAAAGGCTTGGGTTCCTAAGAGCTATATAGTTAATACTACTAGTCCTAAGATTTGGGTGCCTAAGACTTGTATCTTTCATGTTGTATAGGTAGGAAGACCAAGCTTGTGGATTGTTGATAGTGGTTGCTAAAAACACATGACCGGTGATGAGAGCAAATTCTCAACAATCAACCACATTAGCAAGCGAAAAGTGTCTTTTGGAAATAGTGGAAAACTTAAAATTCTAGGAAAAGGTACAATTGAGGTATCCCCAAATCTTGTTATTCATAAAGTACTATTAGTTGAAAACATGAAGTTTAACTTGCTTAGTGTAAGTCAATTATGTGATGCAAATTTTGATGTTCAATTTGACTCTTCTAAATACCTTATAAGACATAAGAAATTAAATGATTGCATGTTAGTTGGATATAGGAAATCAAATATCTATTATGTTGATATATCATATGCCACTAACATTTCCCCTAAGTGTCTCATGGCAAAAGAAGAAGAGAGTTGGCTATGACATAGGAGATTAGGGCATACCAACATGAAGAACATAGCCAAAGTATTAAAATTAAAGCTAGTGAAGGGATTGCTAAAAATAAAGTACATGAAGAATAAGATGTGTGATGCATGTCAAGAAGGGAAACAATCAAGGTCATCACACAAAGGTAAAAATTTAATTAATACTTCATTACCTTTAGAACTCATCCATTTAGATTTATTTGATTGTCATAGTATTTCTTCATTAAATGGTAGCAAATATTGCTTAGTTATAGTAGATGACTTTTCTAGATATTCTTGGGTGTATTTCATGAAACATAAGGACAATACCCTAGAAACAATCATAGGCTTTCGCAAAAGAGTAGAGAATGAGAGAAGTCTCAAAAACAACGGAATCCGTAGTGATCACGATGGAGAATTCTTTCTTCTTCAAATTTTGCTTAGAACAAGGGTACAATCATGATTTTTCTTGTCCTAGAACACCTCAACAAAATGGGGTAGTAGAATGGAAAAATTGTGCCCTACAAGAAGCCGCTAAGACTATGCTTAATGCATACTCTTTACCTAGCTACTTGTGGGCGGAAGCAGTTAATACCGCTTGCTATATCCAAAATAGAGTTCAAATCCATAGGTTTTTAGGAAAAACTTCATTTAAGTTATGGAATGACTCAATTCTAATAATTCACTACTTTAGGGTCTTTGGAGGTAAAACTTATATCTTAAACACCAAAGATAATTTGGGGAAATTTGAGTTCAAAGCGGATGAGAGAATCCTAATTGGATACTCATCCACCAGTAGGGGATATAGAGTATATAACAAAAGGACTCAAATAGTTAAGGAGTCTTCAAATATTCAATTCGATGAAACCTTTAATACTTACCCTAGGAAATCCCCCATTGATGATGATATCAATGACAAAAATCAAGAAATTACCAAAAAAGTTCAAAATATGACCTTAGGGGGTAATAATCAAGGGGGAGGATTAGAGAGTAACAATCAAGGGGGAGCAAGAGGAGATTCGGATGATGAAAGGAGGATTGAAGAAAATCATGATCAAAATCAATTTAATACACCTCCTAGAACAATAAGAGTTCATCAAAATCACCCTCTAGATCAAGTTGTAGGGGAATTATCTCAAGGTCTTAGAACTAGGTCATTCCATAGAGCTTCCTCTAGTCATATAGCCCTCATCTACCAAATTGAGCCTAAAACAATCAATGATGCATTACATGATCCAGATTGGATCTTAGCAATGCAAGATGAATTGGCTCAATTTGAAAGGAGTCAAGTGTGGAAGTTAGTTCCTAGACCTAATGATAGTACCATCATTACTACAAGGTGGGTTTTTAGGAACAAATTAGATGATCAAGGCAATATAACTAGGAATAAGGCGAGGTTAGTTGCAAGGGTTTTCAATCAAGTTGAAGGACTTGATTATGATGAAACATATGCCCCGATTGCTAGGTTAGAGCCCATTAGAATCATATTAGAATATGCCTCCTACATGGGTTTTAAACTCCATCAAATGGATGTAAAATCGGCATTCCTAAATGGGTTCATTAAGGAAGAGGTATATGTAGAACAACCTCATGGGTTTGAAAATATAGATTACCCTAACCATGTATATAATCTTAGAAAAGCCTTATACGGGTTAAAACAAGCTCCTCGATCTTGGTATGAAAGATTGTCATCTTTCTTAGTGTCTAAAGGATTTAGAAGGGGTAAAATAGATCCAATTCTCTTTATTAAATCAAAATCAATGGGCATATTTGTAACCCAAGTATATATAGATGACATAATTTTTAGGTCAACCAATGATGAACTCCTTCAAGATTTCATCAAAAATATAAAAAATGAATTTGAAATGAGTCTAGTTGGAGAATTAAAATTCTTCTTAGGATTACAAGTCAAACAAATAAATGAAGGAAACTATGTATACTAAACCAAATATGCCAAAGAAATGATCAAGAAATTTGGTTTGAAAAATGCTAAGGTAGTTTCAACCCCTATGACAACCAATACAAAAATAGATAATGATCATGAAGGAAAATCAATTGACCTAAAGCTATATAGGAGCATGATAGGTAGTCTTTTATACTTAACCGCTAGTAGACCCGATATTTTATTTGCGGTAGGTATGTGTGCAAGATACTAATCTTATGCCAAAGAGTCCCATTTAGTGGCCATTAAGAGAATTCCAAGATATATCAAAGGCACCCTAAATGTAAGACTTTGGTACCCTAGGACTAAGTCTTTTGATTTAGTTGGGTATACCGACTCCGACTATGCCGGTTGCAAGTTGGATCGGAAAAGTACTAGCGGTGGATGCCAATTTCTTGCATCCTCCCTAGTGAGTTGGAGTAGTAGAAAGCAACCTTGTGTTGCTTTGTCAACCACCAAGGCCGAATATGTAGCTATGAGTGGTTGTGTGGCTCAATTATTTTCGATGAGACACACGTTAGAAGATTATGAGCTACACTACTCCAATGTCAAAGTTTATTGTGATAATTTGAGTACCATAAATTTGACCAAAAATCCAGTACATAAGTCTAGGACTAACCACATTGAAGTGAAGCACCACTTTATTAGAGATCATGTGGCTAAGGGGGACATCGAACTCAATTACATTAAATTGAAGTCCAACTTAGTCGACATATTCACCAAGACTCTCCCCGAAGCGGAATTTTCATCCCTTAGGAGAGAACTTGAAATGTGATTAGTAGAATAGAGGTACAGATTTGCATGATCCTATAGAAACCTTAGGATTTATACCTATAAGCATCTCACAAAAGCCCTAAGAAATCATGATTTTTGTATTGAGCCACTTAGACAATATGTGAGATGTTAGGAAGATGCATTTGGTTCATCATGCTGTTATGATACATTACTATGAACCAAAATATCATCTAGAGACATTGATCCTTCATTGGACCAATCATTGGGAAGACTTATGTACAATTGATGTGCATATAGCTTTAAGAATATGATTGGAAATGTCAAACAAAATATATTTTAAACTATGTTTATCATACTTTGAAAAATAGTTTTCAATTACTAAGCAAAAGTGATACAAAGTTTGCAAAATACTTAAAGCTTTTGCTAGTTTTGAAAATTGTGTCATTTTCGAAATATGAAAAATATATAATTTTCAAATTATTTTTCCTTGATAGAAAATGATTTCATAAATATGTATGCAAAATCTCGTGATTTTTTTATTTTTCTTGAATTTTTGGCGCATTTTTGAAGTTTGGCTGAAAATGTTGAAAATAGTATTTCGGGTGTGGCAGTCGACTGCCACCCTGATTCTTCTGATAATCAGCCTTGTTTCTTAGTGTTAAGTGCACTCTTAAGTGTCCTAACCCTATGGTATGTTAACTTAAGTAATTAAAAGGGTATATGGCTGATTGATGCATTATTTTTGGGGGAGCATCATAGTAAAATCTTTTCATCTCCTAAAATTATATTGTTGGTGCAAAGTTAGGGCATAGTTTCATTCTTCTTATTTATGCTTTGCTCCACATGCTATGTCTTGAATTAAAGTTTAGGATTAGAAGCTTAAGCGCCTAAAATTAAGCTGATAAAGCCTAAAGACTACCTGGCCAAGTGCGGCCAAGCGCCACAGCCAAGCAGTGCAGAAGCTATACAACAAAGCCCAGTGCAGCGAGACTTTCTGGGCAAATGCCTGGCAAAGCGACCAATTGCCCTAGCGACAACATACGCCTGCCCGCCTAGCATCACATGACCATGGCGGCATCAAATGCCTAGCAAAGCTACCATGGCAAAAACTACCCTAACTTAACTACCCTGGAAACGTGATAAACCTTGGTAGAGTGTTTTTATGTGTATCATAAAGGGGGAGTCCCATATATATCTTTTACCTTAGTTCAAGACATCATCAATTCAATTTTTTCATGAATATGAATCCTTCTCTTTTTAATGTATGTCAAAGAGGGAGAAGGAAGATTTAAGTTAGAATTTACATTGATATATGATGATGTTTATTTTTGAGAATATTTAAAAACCTAACTTAAATGATTGTCAAACATCAGAAAGGGGGAGATTGTTGGTGCAACAATGCCCCAAACATTTATATGTTTTGATGTTTGGATAATCATCTAAGTTAGGCAATATTTGTGATCTAATAGTGAACATGTTTAAGTGACAGGAAAATCCAAGTATGAAGACTTGGTAAAAGAAAAGTCCAAGTGTGATCATGGCAATAGAAGTCCAAGGAAAGGTCTTGGCGGCATAAGTCCAAGCATGGAGTCTTGGCGGCGTAAAGTCCAAACGCACCTTGGCAAAGGAAGTCCAAAGGCAAGTCTTGGCAGCATAAGTCCAAGCATATAGTCTTGGCGGCATAAAGTTCAAGCGTACTTTGGCAAAGGGAAATCGAAGATATGATGAAACCGAAGGAAGCTCTTGGAAGCAAGCGCAAAGGATGAATAAGTCATAGACTCGGAGGGATCCTGGAGGCGCAAGGCTAAAGGAAGAGCTAGAAGGTTGAGTATAGGTCTAGGGAGTCAATTCAAGTATGAATTACTCATACTTGACTAGTATCAGTCGACTAATATGCCGTAGCAGTCGACTGATAGGATACTCGACTAATGCAGCTAAGAAAGCAAGCCATTAGTCGACTGACTAGAGTTGCCAGTCGACTGCCAAGCCTAGACAGTTGATTGATCAAGTTGGCATCGGGCACAGAATGGAGTCGGACTCGACTCCTCGCGGGTGTCAGTCGACTGATCGCTTCATCATTCGACTGATCAGCCTTCCGTTGGAAATGGCAGTTGAGAATCCCCGCGGATCCGCTTCGTCAGAAGCCATTAGTTGCGGCGGCACTCGACTGATGGAGACCATCAGTCAATTGATTGAGGCTCAATGGAAAAAACAACCCTGTCTCTATAAACAGAGGGCATGGGGTGCTTGAAGAGGCTAGTGCTTATCTTCCAACCTTACTCTCAAGCTCCCCATGACTTTCTAAGCTTTCTAAGTGTTCTAATCCTCCTCTTCTCCAATCTTCATCTTCATCCATTGTAAAGAAGAGGAGAGTGTTGTAAAGAAAGCTTTCTAGTGGAGATTTGATTGCATTGATCCACCTCAAGGATCACCGCGGAGTAGGAGTTTAATCTCTGAACCACGTAAAAGCCTTCGTGTTAGCAATTGTGTTTTAGATTTTTAATTTCGTTTAGTATTTTGTTTTGCTTCCGCTAACCTTTCTTGTAGAAACGAAAAGAGGCTATTCACCCTCATCTAAACTTTCAAAAATCCCTAACAAGTGGTATCAGAACCCAAATCGCGTCTGACGATCTCACCATGAACCGCAGCACAATGACTTTTCAAGAGGGGTATAGCACTGCGTGGCCTCCATTCTTCGATGGCAATGATTTCAGCTATTGGAAAGGTATGATGGAATACTACCTTATGAACGATATTGATAATTGATTTAGTGTTGTAGATTGGTTTGAGAAGTCAGTCGACGAGTTTGGAGCACCACTACCACCCAAGGATTGGACATGGGATATGGAAAAGAAGGCGCAAGCAAATGCAAAGGCAATGACCACACTTTAATGTGGTCTATCAAAGTAGCAACTATCCAAGGTAGGACCCTTCGAATCCGCAAAGGAGCTTTGGGAGAAGCTCATCAAACTAAATGAAGGGTCAAAGGAGACAAGAAGAGCAAAGAGGGACCTTTTGATAGGCCAACTCCAAAGCTTCGCCATGAAGACCAACGAGACCGTGAGCCAAATGCACAGTCGCTTCAAGGAGGTAGTCAATGGACTACATGTGATAGGTGAAAAGGTAGAAAACTGAGACCTTGTGAGGTATGTACTTCAAGCTTTCCCTAGAACAACCTTGTGGGCATCAATGGTAGATGCCTATAAGGTCTCTAGGGATCTTTCTTTAGTTAAGATAGATGAACTTTTTTGTGAATTTGAGCTACATGAGCACGCTAACACTTCTTCAAAAGAAAAAGGTATAACTCTTTTTGTAGGTAAGAAGGACAAGAAGAAGAAGAAGAAAAAGTCTCTTCTTCATCTGAATCCGAGGAGGAGCCATCTAGTAGTGATGAAGAGCTATCGGCAAGTGAGGTGGCTCATTATGTAAAGAAGTTTGGTGGGACGTCAAGGAAACTCAGCAAGAAGGATGTGAGGAGGATGTTCTAATCTTCCAAAGGTAAAAATTCTAGTAGTTCAATTTCTACATCTAATGTAACTTGTTATGGTTGCAACAAGAAAGTGTTAGTGCTTATAAGCTCCACATATCTCCACAATGGCATGATATTGTCCACTTTGGGTCTAAGCCCTCATGGTTTTATTTTTGGGCTTTACCCAAAAGGCCTCATTGCAATGGAGATATCTTTTTTCTTATAAGCACATGATCTTTTCCATGTCTTACCAATGTGGGACTTTGATTGTATTCCCCATACTCCCAACAATCCCCCCCTCAAACGAAGGACCACATTGGGCCCCCCCTCAAGCCTATCCCTCCTCGAAGGATTTTCTCTGCTTGATGTCCGATCTTCAACCCACCAGGACTTCCTGCCAGTTGTTCGGTCCCCCCGACCCAACTAGACTTCCTTCCTGATGTCTGGTTCTCTTGATCCGGACGTGGGAGCTCAACTTCCTTCGTTCGAGGTTCATGGCTTGACATGGACCATGACTCTGATACCAATTGTTAGTGCTTATAAGCTCCACATATCTCCACAATGGCATGATATTGTCCACTTTGGGTCTAAGCCCTCATGGTTTTATTTTTGGGCTTTACCCAAAAGGCCTCATTGCAATGGAGATATCTTTTTTCTTATAAGCACATGATCTTTTCCATGTCTTACCAATGTGGGACTTTGATTGTATTCCCCATACTCCCAACAGAAAGGGCACATCAAGCGGAATTGCCCATACTTAAAGAAGAAGGAGGAAAAGGAAAAGAAGAAGAAGGAAAAGAAGGAGAAGAAGAAGAAGGAGGTCATGGTGGCAAAAACATGGGATACGCAAAGCCTTGAAGACTCATCGGATGAGGAGGAGCTTTGCAATGTCACCCGTAATTTTGCACTCATGGTCATGGAAGATGAAGCCAGAAGCTCAAGCGAGTCATCATCATCATCCTCAAGTGATGAATCGTCCTCTAGTGACGATGAGGTAAAAGACTCCCCTAGGATAGAATTGCTTTATAAAACTATTGCATGTCTTCAAAACGCTTTAAATAGATCAAAATCTAGGATTAAAGACTTAAAAGTAGAAATTAGGAAAATTAGAGATGTAGAACCTTCTTGTGATGATGCATGTTCACTTAGGAATGAAAATGATGAACTAAGAAAAGAAATAGGTGAACTAAGAGCATGCTTAGAAAAATTTACAAATGGCTCTAAATACCTAGATATGATAATTAAGGATCAAAGGGCTATTTAAAATAAGGTCAGAATAGGATATAGGCCTAAGGAGAAGGAGGTAGCATTTACATCTCTTGTTAGTGGAAAATAAACCATTAGGAGCAAGGTTAGAAAGGCATGGGTTCCTAAGAGCTATATAGTTAATACTACTAGTCCTAAGATTTGGGTGCCTAAGACTTGTATCTTTCATGTTGTATAGGAAGGAAGACCAAGCTTGTGGATTGTTGATAGTGGTTGCTAAAAACACATGACCGGTGATGAGAGAAAATTCTCAACAATCAAACACATTAGCAAGGGGAAAGTGTCTTTTGGAAATAGTGGAAAACTTAAAATTCTAAGAAAAGGTACAATTGAGGTATCCCCAAATCTTGTCATTCATAAAGTACTATTAGTTGAAAACATGAAGTTTAACTTGCTTAGTGTAAGTCAATTATGTGATGCAAATTTTGATGTTCAATTTGACTCTTCTAAATGCCTTATAAGACATAAGAAATTAAATGATTGCATGTTAGTTGGATATAGGAAATCAAATATCTATTATGTTGATATATCATATGCCACTAACATTTCCCCTAAGTGTCTCATGGCAAAAGAAGAAGAGAGTTGGCTATGACATAGGAGATTAGGGCATACCAACATGAAGAACATAGCCAAAGTATTAAAATTAAAGCTAGTGAAGGGATTGTTAAAAATAAAGTACATGAAGAATAAGATGTGTGATGCATGTCAAGAAGGGAAACAATCAAGGTCATCACACAAAGGTAAAAATTTAATTAGTACTTCATTACCTTTAGAACTCATCCAATTAGATTTATTTGATTGTCTTAGTACTCCTTCATTAAATGGTAGCAAATATTGCTTAGTTATAGTAGATGACTTTTGTAGATATTCTTGGGTGTATTTCATGAAACATAAGGACAATACCCTAGAAACAATCATAGGCTTTAGCAAAAGAGTAGAGAATGAGAGAAGTCTCAAAAACAACCGGATCCGTAGTGATCATGGTGGAGAATTTGAGAATTCTTACTTCTTCAAATTTTACTTAGAACAAGAGTACAATCACGAATTTTCTTGTCCTAGAACACCTCAACAAAAAGGGGTAGTAGAATGGAAAAATCGTGCCCTACAAGAATCCGCTAAGACTATGCTTAATGCATACTCTTTACCTAGCTACTTGTGGGCGGAAGCAGTTAATACCGCTTGCTATATCCAAAATAGAGTCCAAATCCATAGGTTTTTAGGAAAAACTCCATTTAAGTTATGGAATGACTCAATTCTAATAATTCACTACTTTAGGGTCTTTGGATGTAAAACTTATATCTTATACACCAAAGATAATTTGGGGATATAGAGTATATAACAAAAGGACTCAAATAGTTGAGGAGTCTTCAAATATTCAATTCGATGAAACCTTTAATACTTACCCTAGGAAATCTCCCATTGATGATGATATCAATGACAAAAATCAAGAAATTACCAAAAAAGTTCAAAATATGACCTTAGGGGGTAATAATCAAGGGGGAGGATTAGAGAGTAACAATCAAGGGGGAGCAATAGGAGATTCGGATGATGAAAGGAGGATTGAGGAAAATCATGATCAAAATCAATTTAATACACCTCCTAGAACAATAAGAGTTCATCAAAATCACCCTCTAGATCAAGTTGTAGGGGAATTATCTCAAGGTCTTATAACTAGGTCATTCCATAGAGCTTCCTCTAGTCATATAGCCCTCATCTCCCAAATTGAGCCTAAAACAATCAATGATGCATTACATGATCCAGATTGGATCTTAGCAATGCAAGATGAATTGGCTCAATTTGAAAGGAGTCAAGTGTGGAAGTTAGTTCCTAGACCTAATGATAGTACCATCATTACTACAAGGTGGGTTTTTAGGAACAAATTAGATGATCAAGGCAATATAACTAGGAATAAGGCGAGGTTAGTTGCAAGGGGCTTCAATCAAGTTGAAGGACTTGATTATGATGAAACATATGCCCCGGTTGCTAGGTTAGAGTCCATTAGAAACCTATTAGGATATGCCTCCTACATAGGTTTTAAACTCCATCAAATGGATGTAAAATCGGCATTCCTAAATGGGTTCATTAAGGAAGAGGTATATGTAGAACAACCTCCCGGGTTTGAAAATATAGATTACCCTAACCATGTATACAAGCTTAGAAAAGCCTTATACGGGTTAAAACAAGCTCCCCGATCTTGGTATGAAAGATTGTCATCTTTCTTAGTGTCTAAAGGATTTAGAAGGGGTAAAATAGATCAAACTCTCTTTATTAAATCAAAATCAAAGGACATATTTGTAGCCCAAGTATATGTAGATGACATAATTTTTTGGTCAACCAATGATGAAGTCCTTCAAGATTTCATCAAAAATATAGAAAATGAATTTGAAATGAGTCTAGTTGGAGAATTAAAATTCTTCTTAGGATTACAAGTCAAACAAACAAATGAAGGAAACTATGTATACTAAACCAAATATGCCAAAGAAATGATCAAGAAATTTGGTTTGGAAAATGCTAAGGTAGTTTCAACCCCTATGACAACCAATACAAAAATAGATAATGATCATGAAGGAAAATCAATTGACCTTAAGCTATTTAGGAGCATGATTGGTAGTCTTTTATACTTAACCGCTAGTATACCCGATATTTTATTTGCGGTAGGTGTAGGGAAATCTCGTATGCCAAATGGCATATGCGCAACGGAAAATAGGATCCCTTCCAAGTGATCCATGCGAAAGCAAACTCGTATAAAATAAATTTCTCTAAACCAAACCTATCTTATAGGAGAGGATTACCTTTGTTGCGTGCCCTTGTTAATCCCGCTTTTCCTTTCGGTTTGTTGGATCTTTAGCACGTTCAAGTGTCCGTGCCTCTATACGTATCCACACGAGCACGCTCTTGTCTCACAAAAGGAAAACTAGAAGAGCTCTCCTTTACTTCTTGCTAGAGAAGTCCCTAAAGGAGAGGAAGAGAGGGAAAAGGAGAAAGGAAGAAGAAGACTCCTCTTCTTGCTAGCCTACACTCACAAACCCACACAACTAAAGCTTCCACCAAGCTCTCTCACAACCCCACCCCCAAAAACCCACTATGGCCGGCCACTCCATGGAGCCTTTTATAGGGTTGGAAAAACCCTTCCACCTCCTTCACATTCAATGCAATCCATTGCATTGAGACACACTCAAAAAGGATTTGGCTTCCTTGTTTGGCCGGCCACTTAAGGAGACAAAACCATTTTGTTTCCTTCCACCTTAACTAGCTTAGGTGGATGCTTAGGTGGCATGCTTATGTGGCATGCTTATGTGGCATTCTTATGTGGCATTCATGCATGTTGAATTAATCTTATTAATTCAATTAAGCTTATGTTATCATATTGAATTAATCTTATTAAATCAATAAGGTAACATATTGAATTAATCTCATTAAATCAATTAGCTAAAATTCTCATTAAGCTTAAAGTCCAAAAACCATTTTGTACTTAAGCTTATTCCCATATTATTCTAGTCAAACTAGAATACTCTAATTCCTCTAATTATCATGCTCTTTGTGTGTGACCCTATAGGCTCTCATGCGTTGGCGGTGGACCTAAACTCTTTTAGATACACAAGCAATGAGCGGCATCTAGCAATACATCATTGCTAAATTCTGAGATAAGTCAAGATCCGACTAACCTTCCGTGACTACTATAATATATGACCGTGTCCTTCTATCCTTGATATCGATTGATCAATGAGGCATAACCGTGTCATCCTCGATCAATCTATGTGTTTCTTGATCCTGAGTAAACTAACTCAAACAAATGAGCTCAATATCTCATATTGACTCATTCGAGCATGTCATGCGTTTTAGTAGTTCTACTCAATCAAGAGCCCACCGATATCACTCCTCGTCATATGGAAGGGATAGATCCCATCTACATCACTCACATCCCTCCGCATAATTTGTTACATACCCGATGTCGCCTTTATGGTCCACTATACGGGTGGCGTTTGGCGATACCAAAGTACATAACTCCTTATGTAGGGAACCATAGTGACTTCAGGTCTAAGGACTATTCATACCAATAGTCACATGAGAAAGTTTATGACACTCATATAACGATCCATGAAACTTTCTCATGAGTGATTCGATTATATATTCTCCAATATATACCCATGTGTCAACTTGATATCATATATCCATGACTTGTGAGATCAAGTCATCAATTGACCTACATGCTAGTCTTTATGTATTAATATTGCCCTTGCATATTAATACTCGACTAGGAACATTTAGAAAAGTGTTCTCTACAGCCTCTCATAATCAATTCTGCCAATTGATGTGCTGTAGATAAGAACCTACTTTTCTAGGGCATTATTATATTTAAATTAGCTGGCACAAGCAAGATGTAAATATAATAACCAATCCTTTGCCTTTATAGAATATGATACAAAATGTTCCCTATTCAACCATCACATGATTGGTTCTAGGGCTTTAACTAACAATCTCCCACTAGCACTAGTACCAATCACTATGATATCTAATACCTAGTGACCTAGTGTGACCATCATGCTTCCTCTGTGCCAAAGCCTTGGTCAATGGATCTGCGATGTTAGCTTCTGTCGGTACTCTGCATATCCTCACATCTCCTCTATCGATGATCTCTCGAATGAGATGGAAGCGATATGTGTTTGGTCCGCTGATGTGATCGAGGTTCCTTAGCCTGTGCAATAGCCCCATTGTTGTCACAATAGAGGTCTATTGGATCTGCAATGCTAGGAACTACCCCAAGTTCACTGATGAACTTGCGGAGCCAAACAGCCTCCTTTCTTTGCATCGGATCTTTGCAATATACTCCGTTGTAGAATCAAGCTGTGTCACCGTACTCTTCGACTCACGGCTCCACCATTCGAGGCAAAACCATTACCCGATTGCGATCTATAGTCATCCTTATGCATTTTGGAAGCTTGCATCGTAACCCTTCTGATTAGCTCCTCATTGCCTCCAAATATCGAAATATTCTTTCGTTCTTCGTAAGTACTTAAGAATATTTTTGACGCTATCGATGACTTTCACTTGGATCGATTGGTATCTACTCGTCATGCTCAAAGCATACGAGGACGTCGGGGCAGTACAAAGCATGCGTACATGATAGACCCTATAGGCGATGCATAAGGATCTTATCCATGCGATCTCTCTCCTCCTTAGAAGAGAGACATTGAGTCTTGAAAGACTCACACCATGTGATAAAGCGAAAATCCTTTCTTAGAATTTTGCATAGCAAAGCGATCTAGCACTTTATCAATGTATGTACTCGACTTAGGCCAAGTAATTTTCTAGATCTATCTCTATAGATCTTGATGCCTAGAATATAGCGGCTTCACTAAGTCCTTCATCGAGAAACAATTCCCTAACCACATCTTCACAGGAGTGAGGGAATATCATTTCCGATGAGAAGTATGTCATCTACATACAAGACAAGAAATACTGTTGTGCTCACTATTTCTCTTGTAGACACAAGGCTCATCTTCATTCTTGATGAAACCAAACTCTTTGATTGCATCATCGAATCGAAGATTCCACGAGAGGCTTGCTTTAGTCCATAAATGGACCTTTGCGGTTGCATACCTTTCCGGGATGCTTTGGATCTTCAAAACCCTCGGGTTGTGTCATGTACACATCCTCGAGTAGCTTTCCATTGTAAAAGCGGTTTTGACATCCATCCGCCAGATCTCATAATCATGGTAGGTGCGATAGCAAGTATGATCCGAATGGATTTAAGCATCGCAATGGTGAAAAGGTTTCTTCATAGTCAATACCATGAATTTGTTTGAATCCTTTAGCCACCAATCTACCTTTATAGGTATGCTTATTACCATCCATGTCAGTCTTTACTTTAAAGACCCACTTACACCAATGGGATTTACCCCTTGGTGGATCAACCAAAGTCCATACTTGGTTAGTGTACATGGATTCCATTTAGGATCTCATGGCCTCTAGCCATTTCTAATCTGGGCTCATCATAGCTTCTTTATAGGATGTAGGCTCGTCAAGATTGATAAGCAATACATCACGTTGTCGGTCGAGAAAAAGAATATCTCTCGAGTTGACGATGGATCCTATTAGATCTACGAAGAGGTTGGTCTACTTGAGCAGTGTTTGTTCCACAACTCTTTGGGCAACAAATTCCTCATCCACAACACTTTGTGGTGCTGTTCATTTTCCATCGAAGCCTTAGTGTTATCATTATCTTGAACTTCTTCAAGATGAATTTTACTCCCACTAGTATTTCTAGAAATAAATTCTCTTTCTAGAAAGACAACATTTCGCAACAAACACCTTGCCAAGTGTGGGATTGTAAAGTAATATCCCTTAGTTTCCTTGGGATATCCTACAAAATAACACTTATCGATTTGGGTCCTAGTTTATCCGAGACTTGGCGTCTAACGTAAGCTTCACAACCCCAAATCTTTATAAAAGACATTTTGGGACTCTTCGGTCCATATCGATATGGTGTCTTTTCTCTGACTTTTGATGGAACGCGATTAAGTGTGAAAGCGGTACATCTCTAGAGCTAAACCCCAAAGGAAGTAGGTAGATCGATGCGGCTCATCATTGATCGTACCATATCTAATAGAGTACGATTTCTCCTCTCGGATACACCATTCCATTGTGGTGTTCCAGTGAGTTGGGATATTATCCCACACTTAGCCAGTGATCACGAAACTCTTGACTAAGGTATTCACCACCTCGATCCGATCAAGTAGCTTAACGCGCTTACCAAGTTGGTTTTGTACTTCATTCTTGAATTCTTTGAACTTTTCAAAGGATTACGACTTATGTCTCATCAAATATAAGTAGCCAAATCTACTCGTATCATCGGTGAAAGTAATAAAGTACTTATAGCCTCCTCGGCCGACATTGAAAGGGCCACATACATCGGTATGTATGAGTCCTAACAAATCGTCGCTCTCTCGCCATGTCCACTAAATGGAGTTTTAGTCATCTTTCCTAAAGACAAGACTCGCGTACCTCATATGATTCAAAATCAAATGAGTCCAATAATCCATCTTTATGGAGTTGGGATATCGTTTTTCATTTATGTGACCTGGCGATGCGAAGATATATATGCAGTTCAAATCATTCGATTTGAACCGTTTATATTACGTTATAAATTGGGTTATCTAAATCTAGAACATAGAGACCATTCATAAGTGGTGCATTACAATAGAACATTTCATTTAAATAAATGGAACAACATTTGTCCTTTATTATAAAAGAAAAGTTTTTCTTGTCTAAACAAGATATAGAAATTATGTTCTTTGTTAATGTACATAGAAGCACTCCTCTAGTTCTAAGATAAGCCCGGTGGGCAAAGACAAAGAATATGTTCCTACACTCTGACGACAACTTTTGCGCCATTGCCTACTCGTAGGTCCACTTCACCCTTTGCCATTATTCTACTATTTCTCGATCCTGCACATTAGTCCAAATGTGAGATGCACATCCGGTATCTAATACCCATGTAGAAGAAATAGATAGATTAACCTCTATAACATGTATACAGAGTAAGTCCCACTTCTCTTGTTCTTTACTTCCTCGGTAGACTTTGCATTAGCTTCCGGTGTCGATCTTACATGAATGGAAGGTCCCTTCCTTAGGTACTTTACCTTTACCCTTTGAAGTGGATGAATTGGCCTTGCTTTTGGCTTGGGTCTTACCCTTGCCTTTGCTCTTACCTTTGTCCTTCTTGACCATTAGTACATTACTAACTTTCTTCTTGAGATTTGGTTGTGATTCTTAACATCTTTGAGAATCTCGAGCAAAGGTTTATCAATTTCATTCATGTTATAATTCATGAATTGATTGTATGCTTAACGCGATTGCGAGGATAACATCGGTTGCCAATTCTTGGCTCGATGGAAAACCTAGTCTTTCAAGGTTCTCAACGTACCCAATCATTTTGAGTGCGTGAGTTCCTACAGTGTTCCTTCTTGCATCTTGCATGCAAAAAGAGCCTTAGACACTTCAAAACGCTCGTGCCTAGCTTGCCTTGATATAGTTGTTTCAAATGCTCAACCATATCATAGGCATCCATGTTCTCATGTTGCTTCTGAAGCTCAGAGTTCATGGTGGCAAGCATAAGGCATGACACATCTAATTCGTCATCTTGATGCTTCTTATAAGCATCCTTTTCAGCACGAGTGGTAGTAGGCGGGTATTTCGGGGTAGCTTTGCTCTAGGACATATAGTTTGCGTTCTTGCTTGAGGATAATCCTCAAGTTCCTATACCGATCAAGAAAGTTTGCTCCATTGAGCTTGTCCTTCTCAAGGACGGATCATGAGATTGAGGGTGTGTCGTGTTAGATGACATGGTGATCTACACCATTAAAATGCAAAGTTAAGTATCATACCTAAATCATATAATTAGGACTTTAATTAAATGAGGCTCCCACTAAATTCTCATAGCTACTATTTAGCTATAAATTTATATGGGATAAAGATCCACATCATAATTAGTCTTGAGTTAGCTTTGGCTAATCGCCCAAGACGTAGTATAATTAGGTAGGCAATCTTTTGCCAATTACATCTGATGTAACTCTTTAATAGCTTTGGTTAAGTTTTAGATTAGTTTAGTGTTTATTCCTAAACCGACTTCGGTGTGAGGCACGAGGGCCTTCTTGGTATCGAGCAACGACCACTTCTAAGACAAAGCTGATGTTCGGAAATCACACAAAACTAATGTTAACACTTATGTTCAAAGCTAATATATGCCTCTACTTTCTTAACCAATTAAGAAAACACTTAATTAAGTCTTAACCAAGACTGATAGTGGGACATCACGATTGTCCACTCGCACCCCTCCAAGATAAAATGCATTGCTTTGCTTTGGCAAACCCAATAACAAATGATCGAGGAAGTAGTGAGTACCAACTTTGGTAGGCATATCGTTTAGACTTATTAAGAAATAAACATGTATCATATACATATTAGCATACATCACATATAAGCTAAACTAATCATGCATCACATACAAGCTAAACTAACATGCATCACATACATATTAAACTAACGTGTCATGGTTATGGCCCTTATTCTACAATCTTCTCAAGCCAATGAAAAGATTGATTGGTCAACCTAGGGATAGCATCTTCTCCTAAGTGCTTCCTTTTGGTTGTCTTGTGTTGACTTCCTCCTTGTAACCTCATCTTAATGGACCTCCATCCTTGTTTTGTACATTACAAAAGGAGAAATACTCGAGTTACATTCGAGTCTAAAACTAATTTTACAACAAGAATATTAGGAGAAAGGCACGACACGCAGGCCGTATTAAGAATTACAACACACAATCACAAACTTTTTTGGGACTAGGCCATAACCATGCACCATGTCATTTTAACTTTTAAAAGACATTGGATATTTTATTATGTTTGAAAATTTGCTAATGCAATTATCAACTCATAATAAAATTTATCCTACTTCTATATCACATATAAAATAGAGAAAACCTATTTTTATACGATCTTTCGCAAGTGGCTCTGATACCACTGTAGGGAATTCTTTATGCCAAATGGCATATGCGCAACGGAAAATAGGATCCCTTCCAAGTGATCCATGCGAAAGCAAACTCGTATAAAATAAATTTCTCTAAACCAAACCTATCTTATAGGAGAGGATTACCTTTGTTGCGTGCCCTTGTTAATCCCGCTTTTCCTTTCGGTTTGTTGGATCTTTAGCACGTTCAAGTGTTCGTGCCTCTATACGTATCCACACGAGCACGCTCTTGTCTCACAAAAGGAAAACTAGAAGAGCTCTCCTTTACTTCTTGCTAGAGAAGTCCCTAAAGGAGAGGAAGAGAGGGAAAAGGAGAAAGGAAGAAGAAGACTCCTCTTCTTGCTAGCCTACACTCACAAACCCACACAACTAAAGCTTCCACCAAGCTCTCTCACAACCACAACACCAAAAACCCACTATGGCCGGCCACTCCATGGAGCCTTTTATAGGGTTGGAAAAACCCTTCCACCTCCTTCACATTCAATGCAATCCATTGCATTGAGACACACTCAAAAAGGATTTGGCTTCCTTGTTTGGCCGGCCACTTAAGGAGACAAAACCATTTTGTTTCCTTCCACCTTAACTAGCTTAGGTGGATGCTTAGGTGGCATGCTTATGTGGCATGCTTATGTGGCATTCTTATGTGGCATTCATGCATGTTGAATTAATCTTATTAATTCAATTAAGTTTATGTTATCATATTGAATTAATCTTATTAATTCAATTAAGCTTATGTTATCATATTGAATTAATCTTATTAAATCAATAAGGTAACATATTGAATTAATCTCATTAAATCAATTAGCTAAAATTCTCATTAAGCTTAAAGTCCAAAAACCATTTTGTACTTAAGCTTATTCCCATATTATTCTAGTCAAACTAGAATACTCTAATTCCTCTAATTATCATGCTCTTTGTGTGTGACCCTATAGGCTCTCATAACGTTGGCAGTGGACCTAAACTCTTTTAGATACACAAGCAATGAGCGGCATCTAGCAATACATCATTGCTACCCAAGTTCTGAGATAAGTCAAGATCGACTAACCTTTCCGTGACTACTATAATATATGGCCGTGTGTCCTTCTATCCTTGATATCAGATTGATCAATGAGGCATAGACCGTGTCATCCTCGATCAATCTATGTGTTTCTTGATCCCTGAGTAAACTAACTCAAACAAATGAGCTCAATATCTCATATTGACTCATTCGAGCATGGCCATGCATTTTAGTAGTTCTACTCAATCAAGGGGCCCACCGATATCACTCTCGTCATATGAGAGGGATAGATCCCATCTACATCACTCACATCCTTCCGCATAATTTGTTACATACCCGATGTCGCCTTTATGGTCCACCTCTCGGGTGACGTTTGACGATACCAAAGTACATAACTCCTTATGTAGGGAACCATAGTGACTTCAGGTCTAAGGACTATTCATACCAATAGTCACATGAGAAAGTTTATGACACTCATATAACGATCCATGAAACTTTCTCATGGCGGGTCAGTTCAGTATATATTCTCCAATATATACCCATGTGTCAACTTGATATCATATATCCATGACTTGTGAGATCAAGTCATCAATTGACCTACATGCTAGTCTTTATGTATTAATATTGCCCTTGCATATTAATACTCGACTAGGAACATTTAGGAAAGTGTTCTCTACAGCCTCTCATAATCAATTCTGCCAATTGATGTGTTGTAGATAAGAACCTACTTTTCTAGGGCATTATTATATTTAAATTAGCTGGCACAAGCAAGATGTAAATATAATAACCAATCCTTTGCCTTTATAGAATATGATACAAAATGTTCCCTATTCAACCATCACATGATTGGTTCTAGGGCTTTAACTAACAGTAGGTATGTGTGCAAGATACTATTCTTTTGCCAAAGAGTCCCATTTGGTGGCCATTAAGAGAATTCTAAGATATATCAAAGGCACACTAAATGTAGGACTTTGCTACCCTAGGACTAAGTCTTTTGATTTGGTTGGGTAGACCGATTCTGACTAAGCCGGTTGCAAGTTGGATCGGAAAAGTACTAGTGGTGAATTTCAATTTTTTGCATCCTCCCTAGTGAGTTGGATCAGTAGAAAGCAATCTTGTGTTGCTTTGTCAACCACCGAGGCCGAATATGTGGCTATGGGTGGTTGTGTAGCTCAATTACTTTGAATGAGACACACATTAGATGATTATGAGCTACACTACTCCAATGTCAAAGTTTATTGTGATAATGTGAGTGCCATAAATTTGACCAAAAATCCGATACATCAGTCTAGGACTAAGCACATTGAAGTGAAGCACCAATTCATTAGAGATCATGTTGCTAGAGATCGATTGGAACGCTAGAGGAGGGGGGGGGGTGAATACCGTCGTGCTATACGTCGATGGAAATCGTTCGCGTTCTTGTCTATAATTTTCGTTAGCGCAGCGGAAACAAAGATAATAAAGCAATAACGAAAACACAAACACACAAACGCAAGGATATAACGTGGTTCGGAACCAAACGGTTCCTACTCCATGGATCGAGCTCTTAAGAGCTCTAGTGATGCACACACACTCACTAATCAAAACTAACTCCTTCTCGACACAAGTCGGAGGTGGAGAAACCTCTTACAATTGTTTACAACAATAAACAAATAGATACAAGTAAATATGATAATGAAATACAATGCAAGTAAAGGAAAAAACACTTTACAAGAGCTTTTGATTACTTGATCTTTGATTGCCTTGAATTAGCTTTGAAGGAATGGAAAGCACCAACTCTCCCCTTCAATTTCACCCAAGAAAATCGCTGCAAAAACCCTCCATCCGAGTTGCTTTTATATCCTGCGTCAGGCTGGATTTTCGCCTGGCAGTCGATTACATAAGGCCTCAGTCGACTGCCAACACTGTAGCTGTGAGACAACGGCTCAATCCACGCTGGAAAAGTTCCAACGGGACTCTCACCAGTCGACTGCCAACATTGGCAGTCGACTGCCAGCCCCGTAGTCGACTGCCCAGTCGGCTACGGAGCATTCTGTGCTCGCGACTCAACTGGCAGTCGACTGCCATCCATGGCAGTCGACTGCCAGCAGTCAACTGCTCCAATGAGCAGTCGACTGCCAAGGCAATTTCAGCCCTAAATGGCAGTCGAGCTCTAGTCGACTCACGGCAGTCGAACCGGCCATAATGCCAGTCGACTGCCAACCTCAAAGATGAGGTTTTAACCCAAGTATGGTGTCCCCATACTTGCTAGACCACCTTTAGCCTAGACATAAGCCTTCTAGTCACCTCCATCATCCTCACGCCTATCGGATCCCTCCAAGTCATCCATGACTTGTTCATCCATACGTTAGCCTTCAGGTGCTTCCGTCGGCCATGTCATGCTAAGTCGGTCTATACCGCCAAGACACATTGGACTTACATTGCCAAGACTCCGCTTGGACTTTACGCCACCAACCATTGGACTTATGTTGCCAAGACTCCACCCTTGGACTTTACGCTACCAATATTTCCCTTGGACTTCTCAAATGCCAAGACTCAAGCTTGGACATTCCCTTGCCAACACATGTTGGACTTTCCATGCCAAGACCCATGCATGGACTCTTCCTTGCCAAGTGTCCCCCTTGGACTTTCCCAATGCCAAGTGTCCCACATGGACTTTACATGCAAAGTACCCATGACTTGGACTTTACCATAATCACATAGTCAACCCTAGTCATCCATTAAAATCTCCCTCGAGTAAAACTCGAGTCCGGTTAATCATAACCGACATTAATGTCAAACATCAATGTCAACTCACTTTGTCAAACATACTATGTCAAACATCAAAATATCACTTGAGTCAAACTCGAGTCTGGTCAATCGTGACCTAGGCTGATTGCACCAACAATCTCCCCCTTTTTGATGTTTGACAAAACCACATACCTTTGAGTTAGAATACTAACTCAAAACTCCTTACCAATTATCCCAAATTGGTAATTTTACCTTTCTCCCCCTTTTTGACTAACATCAAAAAGATTCTCCCCAAGGAGGTCAATGTCTCATATCCAATGAGATCTTACAATATCCCCCTTGGTCCAAAAATACCTAGGATGCCATCAATCTTCCTAGTGATAAGTCCCATATTACTCAAGAGAGACAATCCTATTCACTCTCCCAATTTCCAAATTGGGTCTCACAAAATCCCATCAATCGTGACCTGGGCCGATTGCACCAACACACGTGGCTAAGGGGGACATCGAACTCAATTACATAGAATCTAAGTCCAACTTAGTCGACATATTCACCAAGGCTCTCCCCGAAGCAGAATTTTTATCCTTTAGGAGAGAACTTGAAATGTGCTTAGCAGGATAGAGGTATAGGTTTGCATGATTCTATAAAAACCTTAGGATTTATACCTCTAAGCATCTCACAAAAGCCCTAAGAAACCATGATTTTTGTATTGAGCCACTTAGACAATATGTGAGATGTTAGGAAGATGCATTTGGTTCATCATGCTTGTTATGATGCATTACTATGAATCAAAATATCATCTAGAGACATTGATCCTTCATTAGACCAATCATTGAGAAGACTTATGTACAATTGATGTGCATATAGCTCTAAGAATATGATTGAAAATGCCAAACAAAATATATTTTAAACTATGTTTATCATACTTTTAAAAACAGTTTTCAATTACTAAGCAAAAGTGATACAAAGTTTGCAAAATACTTAAAGCTTTTGCTAGTTTTGAAAATTGTATAATTTTCGAAATCTAAAAAACATATATTTTTCAAATTATTTTTCCTTGATAGAAAATGATTTCATAAATATGTACAGAATATTTCATGATTTTTCGATGTTTCTTGAATTTTTGGCGAATTCTAAAGTTTGGCTGAAAATGTTGAAAATAGTATTTTGGGTGTGGCAGTCGACTGCGTCAGATTTCAGTTGACTGCCACCCTGATTCTTCTTATAATCAACCCTGTTTCTTAGTGTTAAGTGCACTCTTAAGTGTCCTAACCCTATGGTATGTTAACTTAAGTAATTAAAAGGGTATATGACTGATTGATGCATTATTTTAGAGGGAGCTTCATACTAAAATCTTTTCATCTCCTAAAATTCTATTGTTGGTGCAAGTTAGGGCATAGTTTCATTCTTCTTATTTATGCTTTGCTCCACATGTCATGTCTTGAATTAAAGTTTAGGATTAGAAGCTTAAATGTACAACTCAAAGCGCCTAAAATTAAGCACAGTAAAGCGCCTGTGTTGACAAGACTACCCGGCCCGCAAAACTACGCTGGCCAAACTGGTCTAGCAAAATTGCCCTGGAAAAACTGGTCTGGCGAGACTGTCCTGGCCAAATTGCACTGGCAAAATTGCCCTGGAAAAACTGCTCTGGAAAAACTGTCCAATTGCCCTGGCGACACTGCCCTGGCAAAACTGCCCTAGCGTCACTGCCCTGGCGAAACTGTCCAAACTACCCTGGCTAAGCTACCCTAGCAAAAACTACCCTGGTAGAACTACCCTGACTTAACTGCCCTGGAAACGTGATAAACCTTGGTAGAGTCTTTTTATGTGCATCAAAAAGGGGGAGTCCCATATCTATCTTATACCTTAGTTCAAGACATAATCAATTCAATTTTTTCATGAATATGAATCCTTCTCTTTTTAATGTATGTCAAAGTGGGAGAAGGAAGATTTAAGTTAGAATTTACATTGATATATGATGATGTTTATTTTTGAGAATATTTAAAAACCTAACTTAAATGATTGCCAAACATCTGAAAGGGGGAGATTGTTGGTCCAACAATGCCCCAAGCATTTATATGTTTTAATGTTTGGATAATCATCTAAGTTAGGCAATATTTGTGATCTAATTTTGAACATATTTAAGTGACAGGAAAATCCAAGTATGAAGACTTGCTAAAAGAAAAGTCCAAGTGTGATCATGGCAAGAGAAGTCCAAGGAAAGGTCTTGGCGGCATAAATCCAAGCATAGAGTCTTGGCGGCATAAAGTCCAAGCGGACCTTAGCAAAGGAAATCCAAAGGCAAGTCTTGGCAGCGTAAGTCCAAGCATATAGTCTTGGTGGCATAAAGTTCAAGCGTACTTTGGCAAAGGGAAACCCAAGATATGACGAAACCGAAGGAAGCTCTTGGAAGCAAGTGCAAAGGATGAACAAGTCGTGGAGTCGGAGGGATCCTGGAGGCACAAGGCTAAAGGAAGAGCTAGAAGGTTGAGTATAGGTCTAGAGAGTCAATTCAAGTATGAATTACTCATACTTGACTAGTATCAGTCGACTGATATGCCGTAGCAATCGACTGATAGGATACTCGACTATTACAGCTGAGAAAGCAAGCCATCAGTCGACTGCCAAGCCTAGACAGTTGATTGATCAAGTTGGCATTGGGCACAGAATGGAGTCAGACTCGACTCCTCGCAGGGATCAATCAACTGATATGCCTGACGTTGGAAATAGCAGTTGCGAATCCTTGCGGATCAGCCTCGTCAGAAGCCATTGGCTGCGGCGGCAGTCGACTGATGGAGACCATCAGTCGACGGATCGAGGCTCAACAAAAAAAACAACCCTCTCTCTATAAAAAGAGGGCATGGGGTGCTTGAAGAGGCTAGTGCTTATCTTCCAACCTGACTCTCAAGCTCCACACGACTTTCTAAGCTTTCTAAGTGTTCTAATCCTCCTCTTCTCCAATATTCATCTTCATCCATTGTAAAGAAGAGGAGAGTGTTGTAAAGAAAACTTTCTAGTGGAGATTTGATTGGATTGATCCACCTCAAGGATCACCATGGAGTAGGAGCTTAATCTCTGAACCACGTAAAATCCTTCGTGTTAGGAATTGTTTTTTAGCTTCTTAATTTCTTTTAGTATTTTGTTTTGCTTCTGCTAACCTTTCTTGTAGAAACGAAAAGAGGCTATTCACCCCCTCTAGCCTTCCAAGGATCCCTAACAACTCTTACATTAATTATGGGATAGTTATGGTAATATAAGTTTCATTTAAGCCTCCTAAGATGACCTAATCAAGAGATCTAGAAATAGATCCCTTGATAATCTTTGGAGTAGTGGTTCTAATCTCTTAGGTTTTCTTCCTTAGTAGTCGTCTTCCCCTCTCTTCTTCTCTTGTCTCTGTCGATTGGCTTGCACCAATTGGAGACAAAGGCTTGCTGTTTTAGGAGTTGTCTCTGTTGGAACGTAGGTGGTCGGCTAAAGGGGGGTGAATAGCCATCTTTCTTCGTACAGTGGAATTCGCTCTTAATTGTTCGTCTACAAATTCTATTAGCGCAAGCGGAAATATAAAGCTAAGACAATTAAGAACAACACAAAGTAAAGAGCAATGCTAATACGGTGATGTAACGTGGTTCACGGCCTTGCTGCTAATCGAAGACCTGATTCGTCCAAGGTGAATCACGCCTTAAACCTTCCACTAATCTCTTTTTTGCACAAAGCTAGGTGGAGGTAACCTTTTCTTACAAAATCACTCATCTTACAATAAGATGAATATAAGAACAAGGATGATGAGTAAATTCATTTGGGCACTTTAGGAGATGTTTAGAATAGAAGCATTAGGCTCCCCAAGTGTCCAAAGGCCCCATTTTATAGAGAAGAACTCATTCTTCCCGTTGGGCACCTGGCAGTCAACTGATGCCCCGATTAGTCGACTGCTCTTGTAGTCGTTGCCCAATACCAACTTCTTCCATGTTGGATTTCATCCAACGACTCCCACATCAGTCGACTAATCTCCCATTAGTCGACTGATGGAGCTACCAGTCAAGTGTGAGAAGCGAGCACTCGACTGATCAACATTCTCTGCCCGAAACCCTTGCGACCAGTCGACTGATGTCATCATCAGTCGACTGGTGGTTTCGTTAGTCAACTGTCAATCCTTGGCAGTCGACTGATGTGACACAGACCAGACTCGAACACCAGTGGAGTCACAATCGACTTGGAGTAGTTGATTGCCATGTCATGGCAGTCAACCGATGTCGGGAAATTCCATCTGATACTTAGCCAAATGACCAAGTTTCACCTACGATCTAACCCGTCCTAGGTTACAATCGCTCACTCTCATTCCCTTGGAATCCCTCGCCTTCGAAGTTGCCTTCGTCTGGCCACATCCCTCGGATGTGCCAAGCGCACGACTTTGCAGCACCATCCTTCGTGTCTCGCCCTAAAGTCTACTTCCTCCGGCTTCACTCCAATGCTTCTCGTATGACGGTCCCTCGGATGCCCCAAGCGCACGACTTCCACAAAGCTATCCTTCATTGACTCAAGGACCGAGTCATGGGAGGTGAAACTCGCCAATGCTCCATGTGAAAATTACTAAGTCCTGCAAGACTCCAATGCACATATCAAATCCATATCAAACCTAACTTAAACTCTTTGCCACACACATCAAAACCATATCACATAGGTTGATTTCCCTAACAGTCTCAAGTGATCCCGACATGGATACTGATAGAGGCAAGGCTCGTTGGTCTTGTTTGTGGTTTCGACAGATTCGAAAGAATCTCGAAGATATAACTTCTCCTTCTCCTTTTATGTGTTTATAGGTGATTATGTCAAAACAAGTATTTTTGGCCCCCAGGGGATGTCTAGGATGTAATAAAAATTATTTTATTCACTTTATTCCATTGTGCATTATCTCGGAATCTCCAACAAGTGGTATCAGAGCCACCTTGTTTATTTGACATAGCTCGTATGTTGTAAGAGAATATTTAAAGCATGTTTGATGTTTTAATATACCTGTACAATGTTTTTCTATATGATAGATTAGAGTATGCATGATTTTACCAAGGATGCACCTAGAAACACCGAAGGTGTTGGCGGCGTCGTTAGAGCCTAAGCATAAACTAGCCATGCATTGGGAATTGGTTGCGTAGTGCGCGTATCTAAATCTTAAAACGGCATATGCGTCTTTTGTTCGCCTCATGTTCACATCGGGAAATTTATTTCCTAATGTGACCTTGGTTTTTTTATATTTAGTTTTGTTTCCTATTATAGATGAGACCTCAAACAACTTGAAATCCCTCGTGCAAATATTAGGGCTAGCATCTTCCATTAATATGGTTGAACCAAAGTTCTTTTTCATGTTTGAGTTGTAGGACTCTCTCCAAGCCTAGTATGACATCGAGCATGTTCAATTCATATGAGATTCAATGTTTATTTAAATGATAAGGACCAGAGGTCAATTTCAAGATTGGGTTGTTGAACTCTCTCTAATCCTAGCTTGTAAATTGGATGTGTTCAAACCATTTAAATTCGATCTCACGATTAATGGGTCACCTTAACTGAAAGCATTGATTTGTTGGATTCTCTCCAAGGTCATTGTGGACCGAGGTGCAATTAGGTGATATGCATTGGATGTATATATGTTAATGAGTTAACAACTTAATGTATATGTAAAAATTCAATTAGTTGATAGCATAAAGTGATAGTTATATATTTGATATATAATGGGTACTATTGATACCTAACATTATGACTATGAATGACTTGTTGGACTCTCTCCAAGGTTGTTCTTAGTCATAATGGATATCAACCCACTACGAGATAACCTACCATCCCTTGGATTCAAAGTGAGGGCTATTGGATTTGATAAAAATTGTGGGAGTTTTTTGTTAATGTAAATTGTTTACATTATTATAAATTCATCTCTTTTATACACCTCTTTTTGTATGTCGAAGGTACTAATTAGAACAACATGTCAACCTCCATTAACTTACGTTCTATTTTGGGCAACAACATATTGGTTAGGCCAAACTTCTTGGACTGGCTTCAAAACATGAGAATTGTTCTAAGGCTGAAAAGCTAGCTTATGTCCTTGAAGAGGTTCTTCTCCAACCTCTTGCAGACAATGCATCTGGTGACCAAAAGTTGACTTACTAGAAACATGTTACTGACTCTGAGATAGGAGTTTCATTATGCTAGCATCGATGTCTCCTGAGTTGCAGAAGCAACATGAGCATGTGGATGCTAATACAATTGTCTTCCATCTTCGAGAGTTATTCGATGAGCAGGTGCAATCTGAAAGGTTCGAGATCACCCAACTCCTCTTTCGATCAAAGATGCAGGAGGGTTTATCTGCAATGCAGTTTGCACTGAAGATTAATGGCTATATTAAGCGATTGGGATCATTAGGGTTTTTCATGGACCATGAATTAAGTATTGACTTAATTCTTCACAATCTGACTGGTAGCTATTTATAATTTGTGATAAACTATTAAATGAATAAGATTGAGTCCACTATTCCTGAATTGATCAATATGCTCAAAACAGTGGAGCCATCTGTTGCTAAAGAACAGAAGGCGGTAATGTTTGTTGACTCCTCAAAGACAGGTTTTAAGAGGAAATCAAAATCCAAAGCCAAATGGAAGAAAAAGGAAAAGAAGTAAGAATTAACTTCCAAGGGCACTTGCCATCATTGTGGCAAGGATGACCATTGAAAAAGAAACTGTAAGCAGTATCTGGAGTGACTGAAGCAGAAAAAGACATCTGATGTCCAATCTACTTCATGTATATTTGTTATTAAATGTCATATTGTTTCTTCTAGCACTTGGGTATTGGATACCGAGTGTGGCTCAAATATATGTAATAACATACAGGAGTTTAGGAATAGAAGAAGACTGGTTAAGAGAGAAGCAGATCTAAGGGTTGGCGATGAAACAAAAGTTACTATTGTAGCCAAGGGAACTTATATATTGCGACTTCCTACGAGACTAGTTTTAGAGTTGGATGATTATTTTTATATTTCTGCATTAATAAAGAATATTGTTTCTATTTCATATTTTAATAAGAAAGGTTATCATTTGATGTTTAGTAATAATTATTGATACATTATGTTAAATGGTGTTCTTTATACTACTGGAATGTTAAATAATGGAATCTACATATTAGATACATCCAACGAGATATTCAATATCGAATCAAATAGAAAATGCGCTAAGTTAGATAATCAGTTAACCTCACAATTATGACATTGTCATCTTGGCCATATAAGCAATGAACGCAAGTCTAAACTGCATAAGCTTGACATTTTAGAGTCTTATGAATCACATTCATTAGACACATGTGTTTCATGCTTAAAAGGAAAGATGACTAAGTTACTTTTTTGTGGAAAAGGTGAACGAGCGGTTGAGGTATTAGGTCTTATACATACTGATGTATGTGGACCAATGTCAACTCATGCCATAGGAGGTTTTAGCTACTTCATTACCTTTATCGATGATTATTCATGATATAGTTATTTGTATCTGTTAAGATACAAATCTAAAATCTTTGAAAGGTTTAAAGATTTCAAAAAAGAAGTAGAGAAACAACTTGGGAATGGTATTAAAGTTCTTTGATCGGATCGAGGTGGTGAATACTTAAGACAAGAGTTTCAAGATTATCTAAGGGACAATGACATCTTGTCCCAAAGGACTCCACCTTACACGCCACAACATAATGGTGTGGTTGAAATGCAAAACTAAACCTTGTTGGACATGGTTAGGTCAATGATGCAGCATGCAAGTCTTCTAAAAACCATTTGGAGTTATGCACTAGAGACTATTGTTTACTTATTAAATAGAGTCCTGACTAAGACAATCTCTACTACTTCATATAAGATGTGGAATAGTAGAAAATCTCATTTATCTTATTTGAAAATATATGGTTGTCCTGATTATGTGAAGAGGATAGTATCAGACAAGCTAGAGGCTAAGTCTGATAAATGTCTATTTATTAGTTACCCTAAGGAAATGAGGGGTTACCAATTCTATCATCTCTTGAAACAAAAGGTGTTTATTTTCAGGCATGTTGTATTCCTAGAGGAGTTTCTTTTATAGGAAAACAATGGGAGTGAGATTGAACTAAGTGTAGTTCAAGAGACTCCGATAGACACAGAAGAGATGCCTAGTCAAGAACTACAGCTGATTACTCATTTAGATGAGATAATAGTTGAACATGATGATACACCACCTCCTCGTAGATCTAGTAGGACAGGAAGGATTCCTAAGAGATATGAATTTCTCATAAGTGAATCTAATGATGTGTTGCTTATAGAGAATGAGGAACCCATTTGGTACGAAGAGGTACTGAATAGTTCAAACAGGGATAAGTGGCTAATAACTATGAAATCAGAAATGGATTCCATGTATGAAAATCAAATTTAGGACTTGGTGGACCCACCCAAAGGCATAACACCTATAGGGTGCAAGTGGGTTTTCAATAAGAAAACCGACATGAATGATAATGTTGTAACCTATAAAGCTAGATTAGTGACAAAAGGCTATCGTTAAAGACAAAGTGTTGACTATGATGAGACCTTTTCACTAGTAGTTATGCTTAAATTCATTCAGATACTCCTAGCCATAGTGGCTCATTTTGATTATGAGATATGACAGATAGATGTGAAAATAACTTTCCTTAACTGAAACTTGCCTGAGAATATATATATGAAACAACCTGAGGGTTTCACATCCATTTATAAGAACAAAGTATGCAAGCTTCAATGATCCATTTATGGATTGAAGCAAGCATCTATGAGTTGGAATATCCATTTTGATGAGACAATCAAACAATTTGATTGTCTCACAAAATCCTAAAGAGCTTTGTGTGTATGAGAAGGTTAGTAGGAGAGCGATCGTGTTCCTAGTATTGTATGTCAAAGACATATTAATTATAGGAAACGATATTCCTATTTTGCAAACAGTCAAGGTTTGATTGTCCAAAATGTTCTCCATGAAAGACATGAGAGAAACAACCTATATTTTGGAGATTAAGATCTATAGAGATAGATCGAATCTGTTACTGGGTCTTTCACAGTCTACATACATAGACAAAGTGCTAAAATGGTTTAGCATGGAAGAATCCAAGAAAGGTTTTATTCCCATGAGGCATGGGATTAACCTTTCAAAGTCTATGTGCCCGTGCACTGAAGACGAGAGGATTTGCATGAATCAGATCCCATATGTGTTAGCTATAGGATCGATAATGTATGCTATGTTATGTACAAAGCTCGATGTATCAAACACTTTGAGCGTTACGAGTAGATACCAGTCGGATCCTGGTATGGACCATTAGGTGTCTGTTAAAATAATCCTTAAGTACTTGAGAAGGACTAAGGATTTGTTCTTAGTATATGGAGGAGTGATATGGTAGTAAGCGGGTATACTAATGTCGGCTTCCAAACAGATAAGGATGATTCCAAATCTCAACCTGGAAGTACATTGTAGCTTCTGAAGCAACAAAGGAGGCGGTCTAGATCAAGAAGTTCATTACTAAACTTGGAGTAGTTCTGAGCATTATTGAAGCATTACCAATTTACTATGACAATAATGGTACCATTGCACAGGTGAAGGAACCACAGTCTCATCAGCGATCCAAGCACATACTACGTCGTTACCATCTAATAAGAGAGATCATAGGTAGGAGAGACATACAAATAGAGAATGTTTCCACTAATAGGAATCTAGCAGATCCCTTGACAAAGCCTCTTTCCTAAGAAAAGTTCGAGAGACATATAGAGGCCTATGGTATTAGATACCAAGGCGATAGGTTGTAAGCCAAGTGAGAATTTAAAGTAAGCGAGAGGTGTCCTAAGGCAATCGCCTTAGAAGTTATTAATAAAATTTACTATTTAAGTATACATTATCTATGTATTTGATTAGATCTTAAACTCATGTACTGAAATCCACAATACGATGCATGGCTGATGTGAGCAAAACATATAGGGTTTTAGGAGTAGTTTTCGCTCACATCTCGTTGCATTTTATACTTGTTTCATGCATATCGTACTTTGTTTTGCATGCATTTTCTATTTTCTAGTTCAAAGATCTGCTCTTTGTGCTTTTGTGTGCAGGACAACATTCTATGGGAAAAATGATTCACTTTTGGAGCAAAAGGAAGACATTTGACAGTTGGAACAGAAGAACACACAGTTTGGCCCTATGGATCCACACGTCGAGCCCCAGATCCCGAACCAGCGCCACACATGGCCTGGCCATGTGAATCCACATGGTCGTGTGGCGCTAGGATGATTTCAACGCAATTAGGTTTTTTTCAGTTTTCGAGAAGATCCAGCCTCATGTCTATATAAGAAAAGTTATGCCCAAACCCTGGGGGGAGGCTCGACGATCGAGACGGCACACTGTTGCCCTAAAAAGCATCGGGAACTCGCAAAGAGGAGGAAGGAAGATGCTCGAGGATCAAATTATGTGCTCCAATGCTGGAGAGAAGAATCGAAGAGCACCGTAATTTATTTTCTATACATCTTCTGCATTGTAATGATGAATTCAATCATGCCTTGTGTTTCTTCTCTTTCATTTATGGAGTAGATACTCCGATTCTTGGATTTGGGAATAGTTTGTGTGCGTATAACATGTTATTTCAAATATATTTCTGTTCTTGAATTCATATTTGCAATTAATGTTTGTTTATATCGATAGTTATTCGTTTTGGTTTTCTATCTATTGTGCGTAGCCGATACGAGGAGTGACAGCCCTCGTATCAAAGATTTAGGAGAACTAAGAAGGAACCTAGGGGTTGACCTTATCTCCGGTAACCGTGGATAGAAGACTATGGCAGAGTCGAAAATGAGACACATTTCGATTCATCACAGGGATTGATACGACATCCTCATACCGCCTATCCTGTCCTAATGCCAAGGGTCGACCTGGTATGCAAAGGTAGTTCTCGATAGATGCGAAGGCTCATCAGAGAAGTGTATGATGCCCCTTCCACAAGACCATAGTTAGACATCAAGATAATACCCAATTCCTTGTTAGGAGGTGTTTTGATTGAAGCAATGCACTCCATGATTAAAGTATCAATTATATAATCCTCAAGTTCTTCTTTAAGTGGTGATTGCATGGATTGCCCTTCTTTACTTCGTATATCATCTATGTCTTCCTCATCCATTCGCTCAAATTGAGTCTCCGCCATATTATGTGTAATCCAGTCATCAAAGCCACCTTCTAGTTGATTGGTTTCTTCTTCTGCTAGATTTCTTTGCATAGACTCCGCGAATTGTCGACTATGCTCCTTGCATTCCTTAGGAAAATTATCTTGCAAGGCTTCTAAGTGGGGACTTGGTTCTGGATAAAATTCGCATGGTGATTCATAGCTCTTGTTCTCACTTGGAAAACAATATTGAGGGTTCAAGTAGCTAGGGTTATAACTATATGAATAAGAATAATCTCATGGTCACTGGTTGTAATCATAGGTGACATCTTCTTATTTAAATTGGGAAGGTTCAAATATATCTAGACAACCATTAATAGTATACCATGTTTCACCACAATGCTCACAATAAATGTTACCAAAGCTCATAGCATTAAATTGACCATAATCATGAGAAAAAGCATGCATATTTATCTATAAGAAAATATGAATAAGGAAAGGAACAACAATGCCACAGCAAGAGACTAGAAAAATAAACTGCTAGAAATTACTAAAGCTAGAAGAAAACTAAAATCTAAATTATTACTAAATTAAACTGGAAAGTAATAAAGACTAGGAAAAATAAATCTAAACTAGGTTCGATCCAAACTATCCACTTTCGATTCGATATCGAATCAATAGTCCTCAGCAATGGTGCCAGAAACTTGATGCACACGAACACGACCTCAAATCTTGTGACGGGAACTGTCAAGGACTCGAATCACACACTCGCACTCGACGGCCGCAAGTGCACGAATGTCATCAAGTAATAAATAGATTATCGATCCCACATGGACTGAGATTCAAGTACCGATTGTTTAGTGGGCATTCTTGTTCAGAGTTTAGTCCTAGAAATTGTGATTACAAGGATTGGCGGTGGTCTTAACTCTAGTACAGTGTCACACGGAGAAAGAGAAGGGTTTCTACGAGTCTTTGGAGAGAATTGTAGGATTTTGGTTTCACTTGTGCGTCACAAAACATGATATCAATTGGGTGTTGTCTAGACGTCTAATTATGGTCTTGTGGAAGGGACATCATGTTAGTAATATATGAGGGATGTTCTAAGGCAATCACCTTATGTTTGAACCATTTATATGATAAATGAAGATTCACTATTTGAGTATACATATTTTCATATATTTGATTAGATCTTAAACTCATTTACTAAATGTCCACGATACGATTCACAGCATGAGAGAATTTGTGATTGGATCACAACTAGTGAGAATCTCTACATGTGTAATTGTGATGTATAGAAATTATCCCTAGTCGATGAATTGATGGATTTGGACACCAATGATTCTGTCGAGACTAGCACGAGGTATACTCCTTGGTGTATCCAAGCAGCTGATTCTCACTGGCTGGAGACATTGTGATGTCCGGAGTTAATCGTGGATGCTAGTTATGGTAACTAGTTCATTGGAGTGACCAACCATAAGACTTCATGTGGTTCTCTGCATATATAGATATGTCAATGAAGTTCTTACTGCAACTTAAGGGCGATGTTCCTTTGACTTGCGGTATTCAAGTCATCTTGATCATAAAGACTTATGCTTTGACATCTTAAGCAAGCATCTCTGAGGAGATGTGGACCCGAGATGATTGGGTATAAGTCGAAGTGATCGAAGGTGTTTGAATAGCCTATAAAGTATTCACCACTCCTTGTGAGGAGATGTATGCCCATGGCCTTTCGTCGGATTGTTACTAAAGTCTTTGGCCAAAGCATTACATGTTTAGAGTAAGGTACTTTCGATACATGTGCAGTAACTAGAATCCGTAGGACGAGGAAATGATACTTGGGCTAGGTGTGACGTAGTCAACCTAGTGGGGACTGACACTATAGACCATGTCCTGAACCAAGTGGGTATAAGATGAGTGAAGGGAATGGGGCACGATCATTCGAGCTGCTGAAGGGTTTTAAAAATAGTTCTGGATCAACCGTTAATCTTTTCGGTTAATTGGGGATCATGATGTACTACTAGGTTCCACTCATGATCATTCTATAATTAATGGTTAATTATAGACGACCAACATAAACCGAGAACCTATTTGGTCACACACACAACGAGCGTAATCCGAAGGATTTAAAACAAGCTTGAGAATGAGATTCTCAGACCGAGAGAAACTAGGGTTGGTTGGACCAAACAAAGAGCGAGCATGAAATCATATCAGTCGCAATGGAAGCGTGGATGAGCTGTGTCTTATGAAGACATGATGGATGAACCAAATTGGTTTGGTTCTAATCCAATGGAGGAGAATAAACCAAAGGGGTTTGGTTTGTTTTAAACGAATGAACCAAAGTTGGTTCGGTTCGTTTTAACTTAAAATAGACCAACATGGTTTGGTTTATTTTAACTTAAATTAATGGAGCAGGTTAACGGGCTTTTGGTTATGATCCGATAACCATTAAGAGAATTTGTTCTCTATAAAATAGGGCTTAAGAGTTTTGTTAAGCCCTAATTCAAGCAACCCACAAGTTGCCGCCCACCCTCCTCTCCTCTAGTGGTCGGCGCCCAACCCTAGCCGCCGCCCAAATTTGTGCCGCCATCCAAGCAAGTTGCTGGCATCCAAGCTTCAGCCGGTGATCCTCCGGCGACCCTCCGGTGATCTTCTTTGAGTGTGAGCATCAAGCTTCCTTATTTGGCCGACCCCTATTCCTCCACCAAAGCTATCCTATTTTCTGGACAGCTTGTTTATTTCGTGTCGGAGCATCGTTTGGACGATGTTTGGAGCTTCGAAAGCGGCTTCCTTGCCGGGGATTCAATCTCTGGTAATTCTCATAGGTGGAGGACAAAGGATTCGTCAAACGGTTGGCGAATACCTCTCCGGAGAAGCGAGTTTTTGAGGACTCATTTTGGATCCGAATTTTGATTCGGATCGTGATCTTCTCACGATCACATCATCTTCAACACGAGACTAGTAACTCGTACAAAGACGAGGCTCGTGACTTTGTGAAGTCATCCTGAAGATACTCGGCGTGGATACGGATAGAGACGATTCTAGCGAGGATCGTTTCGGTCGATGTCTTTCCCACTACTCGTGATACGTTAGGTATACGTAGTATAAATTTCCTTTTATTGCAAAATTTGAATTTACGGTTATGTCTACACATGTTGTACTATGCATGTGTGTGGTGTATGTGCTGTAATAAATTAGATTTATTATTTTTATTTCTTCCGCTGTGCACATGTTTACGAAACATGTTCGAACACACACTCGTCGCGGTGCCGGAAACCCAACAGTGGTATCAGAGCCCAGGTTGTGTTTCGACATAATCATAAAATTATTTTGTGATAGTCGTAATGATATTTATGGAAATTTTCTACTTTTGGAAAGTTAGAAGTATTTTTGGAAATTTTTAATTTTTGAAAGTCTAGAAGTATTTATGGAAATCTTCTACTTTTGGAAAGTTGGAAGTATTTATGGAAATTGATATTTTCCATAAATAAAATATTTGATTAGATTTGGAAATTAATTTCCTAATTTAATCATGATTTGATTTGGGAAATCAAATCTTAAAAATATTTTATTTCCATAAGTAGTTTTGATGATTTAGGAAATTTGTTTCCGAAATTGACTTTCCTTAATCAACACTTTCCACAAATAAAATATGTGATTAGATTTGGAAATTTGTTTCCTAATTTAATCATGATTTGATTTGGAGAATCAAATCTCAAATATATTTTATTTCCATAAATAGTTATGACATATAAGGAAATTTTGTACATGTCATAATTTTATGTCATGTAATTGCATTAGATGCATATCATTATGCCATGCGTGTCGTGACATGTAGATGTATGTCATGCCATGTAGATAATAGTTATTTGCATGCAAAGAGGATGAGACATAAAAACCCTTACTCAATATTAAAGCCTACATCTTCCATTAATATGGTTAGAACTAGAGTTCCGTTTCTTGTTTGGGTTGTTGGACTCTCTCCAAGCCCGACTCGAACCCGAACATGTTCAAACCATGGAATAGTTTAATACTAATATGGTAAGAGTCAGAGGTCAATCGTTAGCTTTGGTTGTTAGACTCTCTCCAAGCCGTGCTAATTGGTTGAATGCGCTCTAACCATATTAAAACTATTTCTCGATTAATGGGTTGGCTTTAACCTGGAGCATCGGCTTGTTGGACTCTCTCCAAGGTCGATGTGAAGGGATGTGAAGTTGGGTGCTATGCATATGATGCATACTTGTTAATGTGTTAACAACCCGATGTATGTGTGAACATTCAATAAGTTGATAGCACATTGTGATAGTTGCATATATGTGATATGCAATCGGTATATTTGATACCTACCAAAGTAGTTATGAATGACTTGTTGGACTCTCTCCAAGGTTGTTCATATCTATGTTGGATATCAGCCCATTCGGAGATGGACCTACGATCTTCCGAAGTGATTTTGGGGTTTTTGAAATTCGAAAAATGAATGGGATTTATAAATGTATATTGATGAATTTTAAATCATCTTTCTCATATATGCTCGTTTTGTATTTCTAAGTTAATCTATTGATCATGATGTCTTTGAATTTGCATTCCATTTTGGATTAGAATAAATTGACTGGGCCGAACTTCTTGGATTAGCTTAGAAACATGAGAATTATTCTCAAGGTTGAAAAGCTTACGAATGTCCTCGAAGCGCCTCTTCCCGCCCGTCCTAGTGACAATGCAACTCTGGACCAATTGTTGGTCTATCAGAAACATGTGGCTGATTCTGAAATGGTGAGTTGCATCATGCTAGCCACGATGGTACCTGAGCTGTGGAAGCAGCATGAGGATATGGATGCTCATACCATAGTCTTTCATCTTTATGTGTTGTTTGATGAGCAAGTGAGATTCGAAAGGTTCGAAGTCTCCAAGCTCTTCTTCACCTCTGAGATGCAAGAAGGTTCATCTGTGGTATTGCTCAACATGCTGAAGACTATGGAGCCTTCTGAGAAGCATGAGCAGGGGACAGTGTTGTGAGTTGATTCCTCGAAGAAAGGTTCTAAGAGGAAGTCAAAGGAATAGCAGAAGGGGAAGAAAAGGGCTAAAAAGGAAAAACCAGCTCAAAAGGGCACTTGCCATCATTATGGCAAGGAGGGCCATTGGCGAAGAAATTGCAAGATTTATCTTGAGTCCGTGAAGAAGAATAAGGCATCGGATGCCCCATCTTCTTCAGATATCTTCGTTATTGATTGTCATTCTATTTCCTCAAATACTTGGGTATTGGATACTGGGTGTGGCTCACATATATGTAATGACATACGTGGGCTAAGGAATAGAAGAAGACTCATCAAGGGAGAGTCAAATTTATATGTTGGGAATGGAGCAAAGGTTGCTGCACTCGCCATCGGAACATATTTGTTGAAACTCCCTATAGGACATATCTTAGAACTGGACAATTGCTTTTAAGTTTCTTCGTTGATAAATAACATCATTTCTATTTCTTGTTTAAATAGAAATGGGTACCATTTGACTTTTAGTAACAATTGTTGTTACATAACTTTGAATGGAGTTCTTTATGGAACTGGAACATTGAGCAATGGTATTTATATGTTGGACGTATCTAGTGACATTTTCAATATCGAAGCGAGCAACAAGCGTGCTCGAAAGGATAATCAATTAGACTTCTAAATGTCGCATTGTCGTCTTGGCTGTGCAAGCAAGAAACGCATGTCCGAATTACACCGATGTGGAATTCTGGAATCGTTTGAATTGGATTCATACGATACATGCGAATCATGCTTTAAAGGCAAGATGACTAAGTTACCTTTTACAGGAAAAGGTGAACGAGTGGGAGAGTTGCTAGGTCTAATACATACTGATGTATGTGGACCTATGTCAACTCAAGCTTTAGGAGGCTATAACTACTTCATTACCTTCACTGATGATCACTCACAGTTTGGGTATGTGTTCTTGATGAAACACAAGTCTGAAGCCTTTGAAAGGTTCAAAGAATTCAGCACTATTCACCTGTAGCTATGCTTAAATCCATTCGGATGCTCCTGGCCATAACGGCTCATTATGATTATGAGATATGGCAGATGGATGTGAAAATATCTTTCCTTAATGGAAACCTGCTCGAGGACGTGTATATGATACAACCTGAGGGTTTCACATCGGTTGATAAAACCAAGGTATGCAAATTGCGACGGTCCATTTATGGATTGAAGCAAGCATCCATAAGCTGGAATATCCGTTTTGATGAGACAATCAAAAGGTTTGATTTCTCACAAAATCCAAACGAACCTTGTGTGTACAAGAAGGTTAGTGGGAGTGCAGTCGTGTTCCTAGTATTGTATGTCGATGACATATTACTTATAGGAAACGATGTTTCAATCTTACAGTCAGTTAAGGTTTGGTTATCCAAGACATTCTCCATGAAAGACCTGGGAGAAGCAACCTACATCCTCGGGATTAAGATCTATAGAGATAGATCGAAACGGTTGCTTGGTCTATTACAGTCTACATATATAGACCGAGTACTAAAGAGGTTTAGCATGTCGGAATCCAAGAAAGGTTACCTACCCATCAGGCATGGGGTACACCTTTCGAAGTCTATGTGTCCGCGCACAGAAGACGAGAGGATTTGCATGAGTAAGATTCCCTATGCATCCGCAATAGGATCTATCATGTATGCTATGTTATGTACGAGGCCCGATGTATCGTATGCTCTGAGTGTCATGAGCAGATACCAGTCTGATCCAGGAATGGATCATTGGGTGACTGTTAAGACGATCCTTAAGTACTTAAGAAGAACTAAGGATACGTTCCTAATATATGGAGAAGGGTACATGGTGATACATGGGTATACGGATGCCAGCTCCAGACAGACAAGGATGATTCCATGTCTCAGTCTGGGAATGTATTCACCTGGAATGGAGGCGCAATAAGTTGGAAAGGTTCCAAGCTTGACACTATAGCGGATTCTGCCACTAAGGCAGAATACATTGCAGCTTTGGAAGCAGCAAAGGAAGCGGTTTGGATCAAGAAGTTCATCTCTGAACTTGATGTGGTCTCATCAATGATCCAAACACGTGCTTCGCCGCTATCATCTTATCAGAGAGATCATCAGTAGGAACGAAATACAAATCGAGAAAATTCCCACTGAAAGGAACATAGCGGATCCTTTGACTAAAGAATTACCTCAAAGTAAGTTTGAGGGTCATGTTAGTGCTTATGGTATTGGATACCATAGCGATTGCCATTAGGCCAAGTGGGAGTCTGTTAGTAATATATATGAGAGATGTCCTAAGGCAATCGCCTTATGTATGAACCATTTATATGATAAATGAAGATTCACTATTTGAGTATACATGTTTCATGTATTTGATTGGATCTTAAACTCATTTACTGAATGTCCATGATGCGATTCACAACATGAGAGAATTTGTGATTGGATCACAACTAGTGAGTATCTCTACATGTGTAATTGTGATGTATCGGAAATATCCCTAGTCGATGAATTGATGAATTTGGACACCATCAATTCTGTCGAGACTAGCACGAGGTATACTCCTTGGTGTATCCAAGCAGCTGATTCTCACTGGCTGGAGACATTGTGATGTCCGGAGTTAATCGTGGATGCTAGTTATGGTAACTAGTTCATTGGAGTGACCAGGGGTAAGACTTCATATGGTTCTCTGCATATATAGATATGTCAATGAAGTTCTTACTGTAGCTTAAGTGCGATGTTCCTTTGACTTGCGGTATTCAAGTCATCTTGATCATGGAGACTTATGCTTTGACATCTTAAGCAAACATCTCTAAGGAGATGTGGACCCGGGATGATTGGGTATAAGTCGAAATGATCGAAGGTGTTTGAATAGCCTATAAAGGATTCACCACTCCTTGCGAGGAGATGTATACCCATGGCCTCTCGTCAGATTGTTACTAAAGTCTTTGGCCAAAGCATTACATGTTTAGAGTAAGGTACTCTTCGATACATGTGGAGTAACTAGAATCCGTAGGACGAGGAAATCATACTTGGGCTAGGTGTGAGGTAGTCAGCCTAGTGGGGACTGACACTATAGACCATGTCCTGAACCAAGTGGATATAAGATGAGTGAAGGGAATGGGGCACGAATCATTCGAGCTGCTGAAGGATTTCAGAAATAGTTCTAGATCAACCGTTGATCTTTTCGGTTAATTGGGGATCATGATGTACTACTAGGTGCCACTCATGATTGTTCTATAATTAATGGTTAATTATAGACGGCCAACATAAACCGAGAACCTATTTGGTCACACGCATAACGAGCGTAATCCAAAGGATTTAAAACGAGCTTGAGAATGCGATTCTCAGACCGAGAGAAACAAGGTTTGGTTGGACCAAACATGAAGCGAGCATGAAATCGTTTCAGTCGCAATGGAGGCGTGGATGGGCCGTGTCTTATGAAGACATAATGGATGAACCAAAATGGTTTGGTTCTAATCCAATGGAGGAGAATAAACCAAAGGGTTTGATTTATTTTAAATGAATGAACCAAAAGTTGGTTCGGTTCGTTTTAACTTAAAATAAACCATCATGGTTTGGTTTATTTTAACTTATCCTAATGGAGCGGGTTAACGGGCCTAATGGTTATGATCCAATAACCATTAAGAGAATTAGTTCTCTATAAAAGAGGGCTTAAGGGATAATTAAGCCCTAATCCAAAACCCTAGCAATAGTTGCCGCCCACCTCTCCTTGGAGACTCTCGGCGCCAACCCCCATTGTCGCCCTTATTCCGCCGCCCTCCTTGTCAAGGCCCAAGCTTCAGCCGGGTGATCCTCCGGCGACCCTCGAGTGATCTTCCTAGGCTTCGGTGATAAGGTGAGCACTTGGCTTCCCTTGTTTGGCCGGCGCTACTCCTCCACTGACCAAAGCTGTCCAGTTTTCTGGACAGCTTGTTCTCTTCTCGTCGGAGCGTCGTTTGGACGACGGTTAGAGCTCCGACAGCGCCTAACTTACCGGGGATTCGATCTCCGGTAATCCTCTGAGGTGGAGGACGAAGATTCGTCAATCGGTTGATGAATACCTCTCCGGAGAAGCGAGTTTTGAGGACTCATTTTGCATCCGAATTTGGATTCGGATCGTGATCATCTCTCGATCACGTCGTCTTCAACACGAGGCTAGTAACCCATACGAAGATGAAGCTCGTGGCTTAGCGAAGTCATCCTAAGGATACTCGGCGTGGATACAGATAGAGACGATTCTAACGAGGATCGTTCCGGTTGATGCCGTTCCCGCTACACGTAATACGAAAGGTATAACGTAGTTAAATTTCCTTTTATTGCAAATTTAAATTTACGGTTATGTCTACACTTGTTGTACTATGCATGCGTGTGTTGTGTGTGTTGTAATAAATGTATATTTATTAATTTTATTGCTTCCGCTGTGCTCATGTTTACGAAACATGATCGAACACACACACGCCGCGGTACCGGAAACCCAACACTACATATATAGACCGAGTGCTAAAGAGGTTTAGCATGTCGGAATCCAAGAAAGGTTCCTACCCATCAGACATGGGATACACCTTTCAAAGTCTATGTGTCCGCACACAGAAGATGAGAGGATTTGCATGAGTAAGATTCCCTATGCATCCACAATAGGATCTATCATGTATGCTATATTATGTACGAGGCCTGATATATCGTATGCTCTGAGTGTCACGAGCAGATACCAGTCTAATCCAGGAATGGATCATTGGGTGACTGTTAAGACGATCCTTAAGTACTTAAGAAGAACTAAGGATACATTCCTAATATATGGAGAAGGGTACATAGTGATACGTGGGTATACGGATGCCAGCTCCAGACAGACAAGGATGATTCCATGTCTCAGTCTGGGTATGTATTCACTTGGAATGGAGGCGCAATAAGTTGGAAAGGTTGTAAGCTTGACACTATAGCGGATTCTGCCAATAAGGCAGAATACATTGTAGCTTTGGAAGCAACAAAGGAAGCGGTTTGGATCAAGAAGTTCATCTCTGAACTTGATGTGGTCTCATCAATGATCCAAACATGTGCTTCGCCGCTATCATCTGATCAGAGAGATCCTTAGTAGGAAGGAAATACAAATCGAGAAAATCCCCACTGAAAGGAACTTAGCGGATCCTTTGACTAAGGCATTACCTCAAAGTAAGTTTGAGGGTCATGTTAGAGCCTATGATATTGGATACCGTAGTGATTGACATTAGGCCAAGTGAGAGTTTGTTAGTAATATATGAGAGATGTCCTATGGCAATCGCCTTATGTTTGAACCATTTATATGATAAATGAAGATTCACTATTTGAGTATACATATTTTCATGTATTTGATTAGATCTTAAACTCATTTACTGAATGTCCAGGATACGATTCACAGCATGAGAGAATTTATGATTGGATCACAACTAGTGAGTATCTCTACACGTGTAATTGTGATGTATCGGAATTATCCCTAGTCGATGAATTGATGGATTTGGAAACCATTGATTCTGTCGAGACTAGCACGAGGTATACTCCTTGGTGTATCCAAGAAACTGATTCTCATTGGCTGGAGACATTGTGATGTCCGGAGTTAATCGTGGATGCTAGTTATGGTAACTAGTTCATTGGAGTGACCAGTCGTAAGACTTCATATGGTTCTCTGCATATATAGATATGTCAATGAAGTTCTTACTTTATTTTAAGTGCGATGTTCCTTTGACTTGCGGTATTCAAGTCATCTTGATCATAAAGACTTATGCTTTGACATCTTAAGCAAGCATCTCTGAGGAGATGTGGACCCGAGATGATTGGGTATAAGTCGAAGTGATCGAAGGTGTTTGAATAGACTATAAAGGATTCACCACTCCTTGCGAGGAGATGTATGCCCATGGCTTCTCGTCAGATTGTTACTAAAGTCTTTGGCCAAAGCATTACATGTTTAGAGTAAGGTACTCTTTGATACATGTGCAGTTACTAGAATCCGTAGGACGAGGAAATGATACTTGAGCTAGGTGTGACGTAGTCAACCTAGTGGGGACTGACACTATAGACCATGTCCTGAACCAAGTGGGTATAAGATGAGTGAAGGTAATGGGGCACGATTCATTCGAGCTGCTGAAGGGTTTTAGAAATAGTTCAAGATCAACCGTTGATCTTTTCGGTTAATTGGGGATCATGATGTACTACTAGGTGCCACTCATGATCGTTCTATAATTAATGGTTAATTATAGACGGCCAACATAAACCGAGAACCTATTTGGTCACACGCACAACGAGCGTAATCCGAAGGATTTAAAACAAGCTTGAGAATGAGATTCTCAGACAGAGAGAAACTAGGTTTGGTTGGACCAAACAAGGAGCGAGCATGAAATCATTTTAGTCGCAATGGAAGCGTGGATGGGCCATGTCTTATGAAGACATGATGGATGAACCAAATTGGTTTGGTTCTAATCCAATGGAGGAGAATAAACCAAAGGGGTTTGGTTTGTTTTAAACGAATGAACCAAAGTTGGTTCGGTTTGTTTTAACTTAAAATAGACCAACATGGTTTGGTTTATTTTAACTTAAATTAATGGAGCGGGTTAACGGGCTTTTGGTTATGATCCGATAACCATTAAGAGAATTTGTTCTCTATAAAATAGGGCTTAAGAGTTTTGTTAAGCCCTAATCCAAGAAACCCACAAGTTGCCGCCCACCCTCCTCTCCTCTAGTGGTCGACGCCCAACCCTAGCCGCCGCCCAGCTTTGTGCTGCCATCCAAGCAAGTTGCCGACATCCAATCTGAAGGTGGAGTTGCTTCGGAGGCTCATTGGCTCTCATGTCCCCGGATTAAAATTTTCACTAATGAAAGGATTAATCCAGATGGGATGAGCTTCCTTAACAACACCATTTCGTCGTCGTACTAACAACTTGAGTGGTCGCTTGAACAAACTAGTTGTTCAAGCAACACAACTCTTCTAGTTGGTTAGCTACGGAAGAGACGACGGATGGATCGCCGTTTTTTGTGTTTGTCTTCGGGGTCCATGATTATACAATACATATTCATACACACACATGCATAATCAAAATATTAAAGAATATGGTCAGATCTGTAAATAAAGTTAAAATAACTTTATACCTCACGATCTTCTACCGTATGTCCTATCCTTCTCGTGGACGACGTGTGGACGAAGATCCTCCACGAGTAGAAGCCTTCTAGATCGCTTTCTTCTCTACCTTGTCCGCTGCGAACAAAGAGAAGAAACAACAAATACCTTTCCTATCTAGAACCGGCCACCAAATTAGAGAATTTGGTGCAACCGCCGGCCAAGGAGCAATTGGATGAATCGCCGGCCAACTTGAAGATGAGTTGCCGCCGGCCACCAAGGAGAAGGGGAGGAGGAAGAGTACCGACCACCAATGGAAGGAGAACCGCCGGCCAAGGAAGAAGGGAGAGTCCTCTAGGATGGGCGCCGACCAAGTCTTGATGGAGGAGGATGGGCGCCGGCAATAATCTAGAAGGAAGAAAAGTTGCCGCCCACTTCTTTGCTCCAAAACCCTAGCCGCCCAATGAACCCTAGCCTCCCACTTGTGGATGAGCCAAACCCTAACTCCAATTCCAAAATCAATACTTGCTTCCCAACCCTAAGCTTTCCTTTTATAGAGTTAGGCTTAGGACTCCTTTAATCTCCACCGTCAGATCTAGGGATTTAACCTCCACCGTCGGATCTAGGGTTTTATCCCAACCGTCGGATCTAGGGTTTCATCTCAACCGTCGGATATAGGATTTCATCCCAACCGTCGGATCTAGGATTTCATCCCAACCGTCGGATCTAGGGTTTTATCCCAACCGTCGGATCAAGGGATTTAATTTCAACCGTCGATTCTAGGGTTTCATCCTAACCATCGGATCTTAGGGATTTAATCCCAACCGTTGGTTCTAGGTTTTGTTTTACATTCTTGGATCTAGACTTCGCAAGGATTATATTAGGCTATGATAGGGACCATAAGGAGGAGTTGGGTCTTGGCCATCCGATGGATCGGAACCACACAAACTTGATCCATCAATGATGTTCCATTCCACTAGAGGATCATCATTGAACTACCTCACCAAACCCCATAAAATATGGGCTCCATATATTATTCGTACATTAGTCTCTCCATGTTTAAGATATCGAATGTCCGTCAATTAATTGATTTACTGACCATCAATTAATTAACATCTAATTCCTCGAGTAGTACCACTCAACCTTATCATCACATTGACTAAGTCAACCAGCTGGGTTTACATGATGAACTTTATGAGCTCCTCAAGGGGACATCATCAACCTAATATATAGGACATGGTTTCCTCCTATAATCAACGGCACACCATGTAAATAATATTATTTCCCAACTTACCGGGCATATTGATTTAATCCATCTAAATCTCACCCACTGGTAAATCAAAGAAATAAATACTAAGTACATGTGCCCGTTATTATATCGGGATTAAGAGCATGTACAACATAATATCCGAGGTCCGATTCAATTATGTAGTCAGTACTAAATTGAATCACCTCTATGTCGGTCCTGCTCAATACACCTAAGTGTACCAGTGTAACTCTATGTTCAAGACAAAACAATACCAAGCTACACTACAACCATGCCAATGGTTTGTCCAAAACCATCTTGGTTGTGAGCCTCTACTTATATTTTACAAGGAACTGATAACATGATCTTCTGTGCCACACCAAGCACCATGTTATCTACAATGTAAAATATTAGACAATATGCACATATATAATAAATATATAAAGTGCAAACAATGATCATGTGATTCTTATTTCAAAATAAAATGTTCATACAAAAAGAGCTAGGCTTTCAGTATACATTCCAACACAAGCATCAGCCGGTGATCCTCCGGCGACCCTCTGGTGATCTTCTTTGAGTCCGGCGACAAGGTGAGCATCAAGCTTCCTTATTTGGCCGGCCCCTATTCCTCCACCAAAGCTGTCCAGTTTTCTGGACAGCTTGTTTATTTCGTGTCGGAGTGTCGTTTGGACGACGTTTGGAACTCCGACAGCGGTTTCCTTGCCGGGGATTCGATCTCCGGTAATCCTTATAGGTGGAGGATGAAGGATTCATCAAACGGTTGGCGAATACCTCTCCGGAGAAGCGAGTTTTTGAGGACTCATTTTGGATCCGAATTTTGATTCGGATCGTGATCTTCTCTCGATCACATCGTCTTCAACACGAGGCTAGTAACTCGTACGAAGACGAGGCTCGTGACTTTGTGAAGTCATCCTGAAGATGCTCGGCATGGATACGGATAGAGACAATTCTAGCGAGGATCGTTCCGGTCGATGCCTTTCTCGCTACACGTGATACGTCAGTATAAATTTCCTTTTATTGCAAAATTTGAATTTACGGTTATGTCTACACATGTTGTACTATGCATGCGTGTGGTGTGTGTGTTTTAATAAATTAGATTTATTATTTTTTATTTCTTCCACTGTGTACATGTTTATGAAACATATTCGAATACACACTCGCCGCGGTGTCGGAAACCCAACACATCATACACTTCCTCGATGAGCCTTTGCATATATCGGGAACTACCTCTTCCATACCAGGTCAACCCCTGGCTTTAGGATGGGGTAGGCGGTACGAGGATTCCGAATCAATCCCTTTGATGAATCAGAACATATCTCGTTCCCGACTCTATCACACCCTTCTATCCGTGATTATCGGAGAGAGGTTAACCCCTAAGCTCCACCTTAGTTCTCCTAAATCTTTGATACGAGGGTTATCACCCTTCGTATCGGCTACTCACAGTAGATAGGAAGCCAAAATGAATAACTATTGATATAAACGAACATCAATTGCAAATATGAAATCAAGAACAGAAATATATTTGAAATAACATGTTCTACGCACATAAACTACTCCCTAATCCTAGAATCGGAGAATCTACTCCATGAATACGAGAAGAGAAATACAAAGCATAATCGAATTCACAGAAAAAATGTAAATTGCACAATGAACATGAGTTACAATGCACTATGGCTCTTCTCTCTAGCGTTGAAGTGCAGAACTTGATCCTAGAGCGACTTCCTTCTTCCCCGTTGTGAGTTTTCAGTGCTTTTTAGGGCATCGGTGTGTCATCCTGGTCGTCGAGCCTCTCTTGGGGTTTGGGCATAGCTTTCTTTATATAGACATGAGGTTAGATCTTCCCGAAACTTGAAAAAAAAACTAATCGCATCGAAATCATCCCAGCACCACACGACCGTGTGGATTCACATAGTCAGGCCGTGTGTGGCGCTGGTTCATGATCTGGGGTCGATGGTGTGGATCTACAGGTCCAGGCCATGTGTCCTTCTGTTCCAATTGCCAAATGCTTTCCTTTTGCTCCAAAAGTGCACCATTTTTCCCGTAAAATATTGTCCTACACACAAAAGCTCAAAGAGCAGATCTCCGAACTAGAAAATAGGAAATGCATGCAAAATAAAGTAAAATATGCATGAAACAAGTCTAAAATACAATGGGATTTGAGCAAAAACTGCTGGTGCAATCGGCCCAGGTCACGATTGACCAGACTCGAGTTGGACTCAAGTAGTGTTTTGATATTTGACATTGATGTCTGACATGTGTTGGGGAGATTTTTGGTTCAATCGACCCAGGTCACATTTGATGTTTGATGATGGTTTGACCATTATCATGGGAGAAGTCCAAGTCTTGTGTACTTGGCATGAAAAGTCCAAGCTTGAGTCTTGGCATGGAAATTCGAACATGGGTTAGCAAGGAAAGTCCAAGCATGGGTCTTGGCAAGGAAAGTCCAAGCGTGGGTCTTGGCATGGAATGTCGAACATGGATTGGCAAGGGAAAGTCCAAGCTTGAGTCTTGGCAATTAGAAAGTCCAAGGGGAATATTGGTGGCGTAAAGTCTAAGGGTGGAGTCTTGGCAGCATAAGTCCAATGGTTGGTGGTGTAAAGTCCAAGTGGAGTCTTGGCAGTGTAATCCCAATGTGCCTTGGCAGTGTAGACCACATTAAAATGACAATAGTTGATGGAAGCACATAAAGGCTAGCGTATGGATGAACAAGTCATGGATGACTTGGAGGGATCCGATAGGCGTGAGGCTGATGGAGATGGCTAGAAGGCTTAGGTCTAGGCTAAGGGTGGTCTAGAAAATATGGGGGCACCATACTTAGATTAAAACCTCATGTTTGAGGTGTATCAGTCGACTGGGACTATGGTCAATCGACTGATGGGAGTTGACTAGGGTTCGACTGCGGGAAGATGGCCTAGCAGTCGATTGTCAGCATTAGGTAGTCGACTGATGGTGCTATCAGTCGACTGCTAGGGTATGACAGTCGATTAATGCTTCAGCCATGAGCACAATAAGCTCTCCAGTCGGGTGATCGACCCGAACAGTCGACTGATGGACATGATCAGTCGACTGATGGTCTATCCATTGGAACTTTTTCGACTTGGTTCATGCCATTATCTCACAACGGCTACAGGAGCAGTCGACTGATGGTCCCAATCAGTCGACTACTAGGCGAAATCCAGCCTGATTATAGGTTATAAAAGCAGTTCAGAAGGAGGGATTTGGCATCGGTTCTTTGACATTTTTGAGGAGATTTTCTGGTGCAAATTAGGGTTTTCAAGCACGGTTCAAGCAATCAACAAGCAAACACTCCAAAGCAATAGTTGTAAAGTTTTCTTTACGTTGTTTTGTATATTCATCTTATATTTGCTTGTTTACTTCTTGTATTACTTTTGTAATCTTTGTACGAGGTTTCTCCACGTTCGGATTGTTCTGAGAAGAAGTTATTTGAGTAGTGGTGTGTGATTGGCATCGCTAGGGCTCTTATGAGCCCAATCTGTGGAGTAGGAACCATTTTTTCTGAACCACGTTATATTCGGTGTTGTGATTGTGCTTGTGTGTATTTGTTTTTGTTATATATATATATTCCGCTGTGTATAACACATTTTGTAGCAAGCACACGATCAAATTCCATCATCGACAAGCGATGTGCTATTCACCCCCCTCTAACAGCCATCGAGGTCCTAACAATTAGTATCAGAGTGGGTCGCTCTTCACTGGCTTCACATCCAAGGGAGCACGCTAGAGGAAGAAGATGGAATTTGAAGAAAGACTAGGATGAGACATCAACACTCCGGTCCCGTATACCCTCTATGGACAAGAAGGATTTGAGCAATGGAGGGCACAGATGGAGATTTTCTTGATGATGGACATCGAGCAATGGTTTATCATGCAAGATGGATTCTAACTTCCAAGAGCTCCAAAAGGTGGATACCTCAAGAGGAAAAGATGGATCGAAGAGCAAATCCAAGCCTTCGAAAGAAATGATAATGTAATGCAATTAATATTAAATTCATTACCTAACGATATTGTGTCTAGGTTAGGTGAATTTCTATATGCCAAGGAGCTATGGGAAAAATTGGCCAAGCTCTATGAAAAACCCTCCATGGCTCAAGTAGAAAGAGAGTCCGAAGAAGAAGAATCCTCATCCTCACAAGAAAGTGAGGATTCGGAAGTTGATAAGGAATCAACCTTCGGATCGGAAGAGTTGGAAGAAGTGGAAGAGGCCTCCATCTCTAGGATTGAGGGGGAGGAGAGATCATCTTCAATACCGGAGCCAACTCAAGAGGAACCTTCTACCTCCGGTCGAGAGGAAGAGGAAGCTCAGGATTCCCCTACCATGGAAGGTAACTCAAGCATTTTGATTAAGAATAAAATGCATATTATATGCTTTGAGTGTAGGGAGCAAGGATACTACAAGAGTAAGTATCCAAAAAGAGTTAAGAAGACTCCACTGACACCTAGAAATCAAGAGAAAGCTAAGGATGCCTGTGCCCCCACTAGAAAAAGCAAGGAGCACGTGGTGTGCTTCAAATGTCGACAACCAGGACACTACCGGAGTCAATGTCCAAAGGAGAAGAAGAAGGTCAAAGAAGGAGCATCACAAGTAGGGGGAGCCTCTAAGGCAAACCCTAAGGTATATTTTAATAATGCACCTTCAACTTATATTAAAAAGCATGCTAGGAGTTATGTTAATAATCTTTCTATTTCTCATGAACAAAAGCATGCTAGTAGAAATAGATTTTATTGCTTAGGTGCAAAGTCTTGTCATTTTACACATAAGGAGAAATTTGGGACTAATGTCCCTAGAAAAATCCTTCCTAGGGAGACCATTATGAAGATAGAGGATCACCTAGGCATCAACCCTAAATGGATTAGACATATGCCTAAAAATAAGAATATCTCAAGAGTTAATGAAAAATCAAAAATTGAGATATTGGAAAAGGAAAATCAAGTCTTGAGGTCAAGGCTTGAGAAAATGGAAAAGACCCTTAGGAATATACAAAATCAAATTAAGGGGTCAAATGGTCAAAGTCAAGGGCCTAGGAAACAAGAGTCAACCAAGGGTAAGAAAGGTTTGGGTCATAAATCTAAGCCCAAAGAGACCTACCACAATGTTCCATTCGATAATGGAACTCAAGTTAGGTCTAGGAAAGCCAAGGTCAATAGGGAAGTCATCCCTAAGGTCAAGGTTGACCAAGGTATGTGCCTAGTGGCTAGGGTTTCGAAGAAACCTAGGGAGGCCACTAAGAAGGTTACAAAGGGAGTCACCCCTAGAGTTAATCTAGACAAGATCAAGATGACCAAGGCTTCTAAGCCTAGGAGGGTCATTAGGAGGGTATCTAGGGAAGTTATCCCTAGAGAATCCCTAGTTAACCCAAGGAGCTCCAATAGGTATTGGGTTCCTAGAAGAGTGATCGACTCATGCTAGATGGGTTTAGGTGTGCCAACCTTGAATGGATGGATAGTTAACCTAACCATGATAAAGGTGACATTTTAGGTCATTTTCAAGGTTATAGATACCTTGGAAATAGGTTTGAATTTAAATCCTAAAAAGATTTTAGGATGTGCCAATATATTTTTGGAATTATGAAAAATCAATCAAATTGACACAATTTAGGTTTAGAGGTTGAGGTGTGTCATTTTGGGTTTTTGGCACACTTGGGAGATAATTGACAATATGACAAAATGGACTTAATAATAACAAATGACAACAAATATTAAAATTTAGTTATTACATACCTCTATATTTTATTTGTCATGTTTGATTTGCCTTATAACATGCCATGATATCATATCTATTTTTAATCATTTAATATGTCAAGATATTACTTAGGATTAAGGTTTTATGTCATGTATGTTTAGACTCCATTTTATGCCATGACATCATGATTATGAGCACATGTTAATTTATATCATCATTAATGCCATAATCATTCATGCATTTATGTAAATTGATTTAAGGACAATTGGTATGACTTGAAATCCTATGTATAAGGGAATCAAGTAGTGTTGCCCTAGAAAATGCATGAAACCCTAGATTAGGATGAACAATACCCACATCTCACACCACATTGATATGTATGTGTATTGATACACTCTAGATACATGTGAGATGCTAGGATATGAGTTAAGTTCAAGGTGCATAGTTTTTGCATCTAGAGGAACTCAAACTCATCTAAAATCATGTATGGATAATTTGGAAAGCTAATGTTCAAGTCATGTACATTGAGCCCAAAGAACATGATCCAATATAGGTTTTCAAAAATATTTTAAAATCATTTTAGAAAACCTTGGTGAAGTCTATCTTTTGACATCAATCACCATTGAAGAAGTTGATATAAAGTGAGCTCAAATATTGAAGTTTTTCTTCACTTTTAAACTTTGTGTTAATTTTGCTATTTTATGGGTTAATTATTTTTCAAATATTTTTCACCCATTGTATTGGTTATAAGTATTATACGTATGAATTTTCATGATTTTTCAAATTACGTATATTTACTTGATGGAAGTCAAAATTTTCAATTATCGGTCAACTATCGCTTGATGGAAGTCGACTGATGGGTAGGACAGTCGACTGTTGATTGATAGAGTTGACTGTCAGAGTTGATTTCAGGTAAACAAGGATGTTTAGCCCATATTTTAGCTATGTTAGAGTTCCCTAACTGCTCCTAACCCTAGGATATGCTTTGGGAAGCATTAGAAAGGGTTAAATCCATTGGATATGGATTAGGAGAGTTGTTAGGGTGTGTATCAATTTTAAGGTGCTGGAAAGTTCAATGTTGAACTTTGAACCTTATTTTTGATGGTTTAGTGTTCCTATTGGCTTAGGGACTCTCCAAAGATATTGTTGGTGCAATGGTGAAGGGGGAGCAAGCCTTTAGGGGGAGGTATCCATCATGGGATGATGGATGCTATTTTTCCTCATGAGGGAGAGAAATGGGAATTTGAGATGCCCAATTTAGAAATTGAAAGAGTTTGTAGGATTGCTTCTCTTAAGTGATATGTAACTTATCACTAGGAAGATTGTATGCATCCTAGATGTTTTTGGACCATGGGGGAGATTGTAAGATCTCATTGGATATGAGACATTGACCTCCTTGGGGAGAACCTTTTTGATGTATGTCAAAAAGGGGGAGAATTAATGAGAGAATGTTAGAGTTATCAATTTGGGAAAATTGGTAAGGGAATTTGAGTTAGGGGCCTAACTCAAGGGTGTTTTTGTCGAACATCAAAAAGGAGGAGATTGTTTGTGCAATCGGCCTAGGTCACGATTGACCAAACTCAAGTTGGACTCGAGTAGTGTTTTGATGTTTGACATTGATGTCCGACATGTGTTGGAGAGATTGTTGGTGCAATCGACCCAGGTCACATTTGATGTTTGATGATGGTTTGACCATTGTCATGGGAGAAGTCCAAGTCTTGTGTACTTGGCATGAAAAGTCCAAGCTTGAGTCTTGGCATAGAAAGTCCAACATGGGTTGGCAAGGAAAGTCCAAGCATAGGTCTTGGCAAGGAAAGTCCAAGCATGGGTCTTGGCATGGAAAGTCCAACATAGGTTGGAAAGGGAAGGTCCAAGCTTGAGTCTTGGCAATTGGAAAGTCCAAGGGGAATATTGGTGACGTAAAGTCCAAGGGTGGAGTCTTGGCAGCATAAGTCCAATGGTTGACGGCGTAAAGTCCAAGCGGAGTCTTGGCAGCGTAAGCCCAATGTGCCTTGGAGGTGTAGACCACATTAGCATGACAATAGCTGATGGAAGCACCTAAAGGCTAGCATATGGATGAACAAGTAATGGATGACTTGGAGAGATCCAATAGGCGTGAGGCTGATGGAGATGGCTAGAAGGCTTAGGTCTCGGCTAAGGGTGGTCTAGCAAGTATGGGGGCACCATACTTGGGTTAAAACCTCATGTTTGAGGTCTATCAGTCGACTAATGGGAGTCGACTAGGGTTCATCCGTAGAAAGATGGCCTAGCAGCTGACTACCAGCATTGGACAGTCGACTGATGGTGCCATCAGTCGACTGTTAGGGTATGGAAGTCAACTGATGCTTCGGCCACGAGCACAATAAGCTCTCCTGTCTAGTGATCAGGCTAAATACTTGACTGATTGAGCCATCAGTCGGCTGATGGGCATGATCAGTCGATTGATGGTCTATCCGTTGGAACTTATCCGACGTGGCTCATGCCGTTATCTCACAATGGCTACAGGAGCAATCGACTGATGGTCCCGATTAGTCGACTACTAGGCGAAATCTAGCCCGATTGCAGGTTATAAAAGTAGCTTGGAAGGAGGGATTTGGCATCGGTTCTTGGACATTTTTGAGGCAATTTTCTAGTGCAAATTGTTGAGGATTCGGTGACCGCTAGAGGGGAGGGGGTGAATAGAGCGTTTTGATGCGTCGATGGAATTCGTTCGCGATCGTGTCTACAAATCATGTTAGTGTGTAGCAGAATAATAATAAAAACAATAACACGATACACAATCACAAACACTACACAAGAATATAACGTAGTTCGGAACCGAATGGTTCCTACTCCACGGATCGAGCTCTAAAGATCTCTAGCGATGCCACAAACACCACTAAACAATAAACTCATTCTCGGAACAATCCGGAGGTAGAGAAACCTCGTACAATAGCTCTTACAATAGTAAGAAACAAATACAAGCAAGATACAAATGAAATACACAACAAGTAAAGAAAACAACACTTTACAATTGCTCTTTTGATTGCTTGCTTGATGGTTGCTTGAAATGCACATGGAGACCCTGATTTGCAGCAACAAATCACCCCAAAACTCTTCAAGAACCGGTTGCCGAAATATCCTCCACGAGCTCCCTTTAAAGGTGCTGCTTGGACTGGATTTCGCCTATTAGTCGACTTGTTGGGACCATCAGTCACCAGATGACACTGTTGCTGTGAGACAACGGTGCGATCCTTGCTGAAAAAATCCAACGAATAGAACATCAGTCGACTGATCATGTCCATCAGTCGACTGATTGAGCCTTCACTCGACTGCTAACCCCAGTAGTCGAGTTTGACTCCATTCTGTGCCCGAAATACTTGATCAGCGATCACAAGATGATCGATCATTGCTCGATCTAGCGATCATTGCCTACCTCGCGATCATTTGCTAGGGCACTCCCCGTAGTCAAACCCTAGTTGACTCACACCAGTCGACTGCCATATGGTATCAGTCGACTGATACACCTCAAACATGAGGTTTTAACCTCAAACATGAGGTTTTAACCTCAAACATGAGGTTTAACCCAAGTATGGTTCCCCCATACTTTCTAGACCACCCATAGCCTAGACCTAAGCCTTCTAGCCACCTCCGTCAGCCTCGTGCTTTTTGGATCGCTCCAAGTCATCCATGATATGTTCATCCATACGCTAGCCTTCAGGTGCTTCCATTGGCTATTTCATGCTAACGGTGTCTACACCGCCAAGGCACATTGGACTTATGTTGCCAAGACTCTGCTTGGACTTTACTGTTGGTGCAATCGGCCCAGGTCACGATTGACTAGGACTCGAGCTTGGCTCAAGAGATGTTTTGATGTTCGACAAAAACATATGACAATGTAATTGTCATGGAAAAGTCCAAGTCATGGGTACTTGGCATGGAAAGTCCAAGTGGGACACTTGGCATTTGGGAAAGTCCAAGCATGGGTCTTGGCAAAGTAAAGTCCAAGTCATGGGTACTTGGCATGGAAGTCCAAGCATGGGTCTTGGCATGGAAAGTCCAACATGGGTTGGCAAGGGAAAGTCCAAGCTTGAGTCTTGGCATTTGAGAAGTCCATGGGGAATATTGGCGGTGTAAAGTCCAAGGGTGAAGTCTTGGCAGCATAAGTCCAATGGTTGGCGACGTAAAGTCCAAGCGGAGTCTTGGCGGCGTATGTCCAATGTGCCTTGGCAGTGTAGACACCGTTAGCGTGACATAGCCGATGGAAGCACCTGAAGGCTAGCGCGATGGATGAACAAGTCATGGATGACTTGGAGGGATCCAAGAGGCGTGAAGCTGATGGAGGTGGCTAGAAGGCTTAGGTCTAAGCTAAGGGTGGTCTAGCAAGTATGGGGGAACCATACTTTGGCTAAAACCTCATGTTTGAGGTGTGCTAGTCGACTGGTGCAATGTGACAGTCGACTGGCCTGAGTCAACTAGAGTTTGACTACAGAAATTGCCCTAGCAGTCGACTGCCATAGGTGGGCAATCGGTGATTGTCGAGCGGCCGATCGTGATCTTGTGATCGATCGGTGGTCTCAATCGAGCACAGAATGGAGTCTCACTCGACCGCTGTGGTAAGCAGTCGAGTGATGGCTTGATCAGTCGATTGATGGTTATAATCAGTCGACTGATGATGGATCTGTTGGACTTATCCAACATGGATCTAGCCGTTGTCTCACGACAACAGTGGCATCAGTCGACTGATGGTCCCGACTAGTCGACTGATCGACTTTTTCTAGCACAGGTTGAAGCTTTATAAGGAGCTCATGAAGGAGGAAAAAGGCATGGTTTTTTTAGAGCATTTGGGGTGATTTGCTGCTGCAAATCAGGGTCTCCAAGTTGATATCAATCAACCAAGCGATCAAGCATTCAAAGAGCAATTGTAAAGTAGTTTTCTTTACTTGCATTGTATTTCATTATTGTAATTGCTTGTATCTATTTTTTATTGTTGTAAGAATAGTTTGTAAGAGGTTTCTCCACCTCCGGCTTGTGTCGAGAAGGAGTATTTGTGGTTAGTGATTTCATTGGCATCGCTAGAGCTCTTTAGAGCTCGATCCGTGGAGTAGGAATCATTTCGGTTCGGAACCACGTTAAATATTTGTGTATTGGTGTGTTTGATTGTGTCTATTTCATTATTGCTTTTATTATCATTATCCCGCTACGCTATCGAAATTTATAGACTCAATCATGAACAAATTCCATCATCGACGTATAGCACAACGCTATTCACCCCCCCTCTAGCGTCCAATTGATCCCCTACAAGTGGTATCAGAGCGAGGCCGCTCTTCAAGGTTTAACAACTAAGGGAGCACGCTAGAGGGTGAAGATGGAAGTTCAAGAGCAACTAGGATGGGATATCAACACACCTATCTCTTATACCTTCTATGGACAAGAAGGTTTTAGATAATGGAAGGCAAGGATCGAAGATTTCCTAATGATGAGGGACTTCGAAGAATGGTCGATTTTGATGGATGGATTTGAGTATCCGGGAGGACCAAAAGGTGGCTTCCTCAAGAAAAAGAGATGGACTGAAGAGCAAGTACAAGCCTCCGAGAAAAATGATAAGTTGATAAATTTTTTAATCAATTTAATACCTAACAATATCTTGTGTATGTTAGGTAATTATGTAGATGCCAAAGAGCTATGGAGCAAAGTGGCAAAGCTCCATTAAAGTCCATCACCGGTCCAAGAGGAAGGGACCGAAGAGGCAAATGCATCATCCTCACAAGGAAGTGAGGACTTGGAGGTTGAGAGACCATCAACATCCAAGGAGGAAGAGAAAGTAGAATCGGAGGAGACTAGAGCATCCTCAACACCGGAGCAACAAGAGGAGCCATCCACATCCAGTCGAGAGGAAGAGAAAGCTCAAGAAACCCTCACCGCCGAACTAGGTAACTCAAGCAATTTGGTTTTAAATAAAAATCATATAATTTGCTTTGAGTGTAGGGAAAGTGGGCATTACAAGAGTAAGTGCCCAAAGAAAGTCAAGAAGACTCCTCCGACACCAAGACCTAAAAAAAAATCAAAAGATGCCGGTGTCCCCACTAAAAGAAGCATGGACCGCATCATTTGCTTCAAGTGCCAACAACCGGGGAATTTTAGGAATCAATGCTTTAGGGGGAGCAAGAGAGTTAAAGAGGGAGCATCACAAGTAGGGGGAGCTAAGGCTAACCCTAAGGTATATTTTAATAATGCACCTTCTAGATTTAAAAGTCAAAAGCATGCTAGGAATTTTAATTCTCTTGCAATTTATGAAAAGCATGCTAATAGGAACAAGTACATTTGTTTAGGAGCTAAGAATTTTCATTTTGAAAATAAGGAGAAATTTGGGACTAATGTCCCTAAAAACAATTTATCTAAGGACAAACCTAGGTCAAATAACTCAAGACTAACTTTACCTAGGGAGACAATTAGAAAGGTCCAAGAGCATCTAGGTCTCAACCCTAAATGGGCTAGGCATATGCCTAGGAAGTCCCATGCCCAAGGATTAAATCAAAATTCTAAAATTGGGCAATTAGAATTAGAGAACCAAGCCTTGAGATCAAGGCTTGAGAAATTAGAAAAGACCCTCAATAAGATACAAAATCAATTTCAAGGGTCTAATGGTCAAAGTCAAGGGTCAAAATCTCATAGTCAACATTTAGGACCTAAAAGACAAAAGTCAACCAAGGGCAAGCAAGGTTTGGATCACAAACCTAAGCCTAAGGTGGCTTATCATAGTGTTCCATTTGATTATGGAACACAAACTAGGTCTAGGAAGACCAAGGTTCCTAGGGAAGTTATCCCTAAGAGTAACCAAGGTTTGTGCCTAGTGGCTAGGGTTTATAGGAAACCTAGGGTGGCCACTAAGAAGGTTGCAAGGGGAGTTACCTCTAGAGTCAACCTAGGTAAGACCACAATGACCAAGGCTAACAAGCCTAGAAGGGTCATTAGAAAGGTATCTAGGGAGGTTATCCCTAAGGAATACCTAGTTAACCCTAGGAGCTCAAATAGATTTTGGGTTCCTAAGAGTGTGATTGATTCACGCTAGATGGGTTTAGGGTGTGCCAACCTTGATTGGGTGGGTAGTTAACTCAACCATGATAAAGGTGACACTTTAGGTTATTTTCAAGGTTATGATTACCTTGGAAATACATTTGAGCTTTAATCCTAAAAGATTTTAGGATGTGCCAATATTATTTGAGAAGCTTGATAAAATGATCAAATTGACACATTTTAGGTTTAGAGGTCATAGTGTGCCATTTTAGGTTTTTGGCACACTTGGGAGATTAATAAAAATATGGAAAAAATATACTTAATTATCTCAAAAGGCAATTAATATTAAAATTTAGGTATTATTATACCTATAATTTTTATTTGCCATGCCTTGATTTTCCATATGCCATGACATGACATCATGTTTATTTTCATCATTTATATGTCATGATCATGTATTTTTAGATTATATCTTATGCCATGACATCATGATTATGAGCATGTGTTTATTTATATCATCATTAATGCCATAATCATTCATGCATTTAAGATAATTTGATTGAAATTAATGTAAGGACAATGGCATGACTTGGAGTCCCATTTATAAGGGAATCAAGTAGAGTTGCCTTAGAAAAATGCATGAAACCCTAGATTAGGGAGGACAAAACCCACATCTCACATCTAAATTGACATGTATGTGTATTTATACACCCTAGATACATGTGAGATGCTAGGATATGAGTTAAGTTCAAGGTGCATAGTTTTTGCATCAAGATGAACTAAAACTCATCTCAATTCAAAGGTGGATCATTGGGAAAGCTTTTGTACAAGTCATGTACATTGAGCCCAAAAAATATGATCCAAAATAAAGTTTTGAAAATATTTTAAAATCATTTTGAAAAATCTTGGTGAAGTCTATCTTTTGATAGCAATCACCATTAATGAGATTGATAAAAAGTGAGCCAAAACTTAGAAGTTTTCTTCACTTTTAAATTTTGTATCAATTTCAGTATTTTATGGGTAAAATAATTTTTAAATAGTTTTCACCCATTGTATTGGTCATAGGTATTATACGTATCAAATTTCATGATTTTTCGAATTACGTATAATTATTTATGAATTTTCAAAATTCATTTCTGATAATTGAAATTTGGAAATTTCAGTTATCGATCATCGCCTGAGTGGCGATCGGTGATCTGATGTCGATCATTGTGGTAGTCGCCAATGTTGATTTCGGGAAAACTAGGTTTGTTTAGCCCGTGTTCAACTGCGGTTAAGGTCCCTAACCACTCCTAACCCTAGGATATGCTTTGGAAAGTATTATAAAGGATAAAAATCCATTGGATATGGATTTGGAGAGGTGTTAGGTCAAAGTATCAAATTTAAGGGTGGAAGAGTTCATGTTTGAACTTAGAACCTTAATTTTGATGGTTTAGAGTTCCTATTGGCTTAGGGACTTCCCAAGGACATTGTTGGTGCAATGGTCAAGGGGGAGCAAGCCTTTAGGGGGAGGTATCCATCATGGGATGATGGATGTGTTTTTCTCTTCTTGAAGGGGAGAAGTTATTGGAGAGTGTCATCAATTGGGAAAATTGATGGGATTTTGAGAGACCCAATTTGGAAATTGGGAGAGTGAATAGGATTGCCTTTCTTGAGTGATATGAGACTTATCACTAGGAAGATGGTAGGCATCCTAGGTATTTTTGGATCAAGGGGGATATTGTAAGATCTCATTGGGACATGAGACATTGACCTCCTTGGAGAGATAACCTTTTTGATGTATGTCAAAAAGGGGGAGAAAGATAAGATTACCAATTTGGGATAATTGGTAAGGAATTTTTGAGTTAGATGGTCTAGCTCAAATGGTTTGTTTGTTTTTTTTGTCAAATATAAAAAAGGGGAGATTGTTGGTGCAATCGGCTTAGGTCACGATTGACCAGGACTCGAGCTTGGCTCGAGAGATGTTTTGATGTTCGACAAAAACATATGACCATGTAATTGTCATGGGAAAGTCCAAGTCATGGGTATTTGGCATGGAAAGTCCAAGTGACACACTTGGCATTTGGGAAAGTCCAAGCATGGGTTTTGGCAATGTAAAGTCCAAGTATGGGTCTTGGCAAAGTAAAGTCCAAGTCATGGGTATTTGGCATGGAAAGTCCAAGCATAGCTCTTGGCATGGAAAGTCCAACATGGGTTAGCAAGGGAAAGTCCAAGCTTGAGTCTTGGCATTTGAGAAGTCCAAGGGGAATATTGGCGGCGTAAAATCCAAGGGTGAAGTCTTGGCAGCATAAGTCCAATGGTTGGCGGCGTAAAGTCCAAGCGGAGTCTTGGCGGTGTAAGTCCAATGTGCCTTGGCGGTGTAGACACCGTTAGTGTGACATAGCCGATGGAAGCACCTGAAGGCTAGCGCGATGGATGAACAAGTCATGGATGACTTGGAGGGATCCAAGAGGCGTGAGGCTGATGAAGGTGGCTAGAAAGTTTAGGTCTAAGCTAAGGGTGGTCTAGCAAGTATGGGGGAACCATACATGGGCTAAAACCTCATGTTTGAGGTGTGTCAGTCGACTGGTTCAATGTGGCAGTCGACTGGCCTGAGTCAACTAGGGTTTGACTGCGGGAATTGCCCTAGCAGTCGACTGCCATAGGTGGGCAGTTGATTGATTGGTCGAGCAGTCGACTGATCTTGTGATCAGTCGACTGATGCTCAAGAAATCGAGCACATAATGGAGTCTCACTCGACCGCTGCGGTCAGCAGTCGAGTGATGCCTTGATCAATCGACTGATGGTCATAATCAGTAGACTGATGATGGATCCGTTGGACTTATCCAGTGTGGATCTAGCCGTTGTCTCACGACAACAGTAGCATCAGTCAACTGATGGTCCCGACCAGTCAACTGATCGATTTTTTCCAGCACAGGTTGAAGCTTTATAAGGAGCTCATGAAGGAGGAAAAAGGCATGGTTTTTTGAGAGAATTTGAGGTGATTTGCTGCTGCAAATCAGGGTCTCCAAGTTGATATCAAGCAACCAAGTGATCAAGCATTCAAAGAGCAATTGTAAAGTAGTTTTCTTTACTTGCATTGTATTTCATTATTATAATTGCTTGTATCTATTTCTTATTGTTGTAAGAATAGTTTATAAGAGGTTTCTTCGCCTCCAGCTTGTGTCGAGAAGGAGTATTTGTGGTTATTGATTGCATGCTAGAGCTCTTTAGAGCTTGATCCATGGAGTAGGAATCGTTTCGGTTCCGAACCACGTTAAATATTTGTGTATTGGTGTGTTTGATTGTGTCTATTTTGATATTTCTTTTATTATCATTATTCCTCTGCGCTAACGAAATTTGTAGACTCAATCACGAACGAATTCCATCATCGACGTAAAGCACGATGCTATTCACCCCCCCCTTTAGTGTCCAATCGATCACCTACATTTATGCCGACAACTATTGGACTTATGCTGCCAAGACTTCACCCTTGGACTTTGCACCACCAATATCAAACCCCTTGGACTTTCCAAATTCCAAGTACTCATGACTTGGACTTTCACTGCCAAGACTACACCCTTAGACATACGTAGCCAAGACTGTAGGGGATCGATCGGTGTGTATTGGCCGGCTAGAGGGGGGGTGAATAACCCTCTTCGTTGGATGATAGAATTTGCTCGTCTACAAAATCATTAGCACAAGCGGAATACTAATAAACAAGACAAGCAAATCAAAATAACAAGAATAAAATCAATGCTAACACAATATATAACGTGGTTCACGGCTACGCTGCTAATCCACGGTCCCCGATTCGTCCTCGGCAAATCACTCCGCAACCAATCTACTATTAGTCTCTCCTTTGCACCAAGCTAGGTGGAGGTAACCCTTACAACTCAAGAACACTCCTTTTACAATTGATGTGAAAAAAACTAGAAGAAGGAGTTTATCACTTGTAGAGCACTTGGATGATGATTTGGAATATAAGCATTAGCCATCGAAAAGCTCACACCCTCTCTTTTTATAGAGAGGGCTGATTTCTTCCCGTTGGCCGCCACCAGTCGACTGTTTCCCTTGGCAGTCAACTATCGCCACTTCAACGACCTCTGAACACGTCGGATCTCGACCGTTGTACTCCAACGGATCCTTGAAGTTGGTCGATGTAACCATCACGATCGACGCCTCCGTGAATCGACGCCTAATCGGCTACGAGAGGTTCGTGCGCGACTTCTCGGCGGTCATTGCCATTCCATGGCAGTCAACTACTGGGCATAAACCCATCAGTCGGAAACCAGTCGAACCGCGTTCGACTCAGAGTAGTCGACTGTCATTTCATGGCAGTCGACTGGTGTCGTGTGAAACTCAAACTTAACATTTGTTTGAGCTTCCGACGGTCGGGTAAACCTCAATCCTTGCGGTCGATCCTCCGACACTCAGCCATTTGACCAAGTTCACCTAATGAGCTACTTATAATTCACTCATTCTCTCATCTCACTCAAAGTCCCTCATCGAAGCTCTCTTCGTTCGCGGCCACGTCCCTCGGCAGCATCAGGCGCATGGCTCTGCAATGCTCCTTCGTGTCTCTTGCCTTCGAAGTCTGCTTCTTTGGCTTCACTTCAAGTCATCTCGTCCGGTGGTCCCTCGGCAACATCAAGCGCACGACTTGGCAATGCTCCTTCTCCGACTCAAGCACGAGGTTGTGAGTGGTGAACCCGCCAAAGCTACATGTGCGAATTACTAAGTCCTGTAAGACTCCAACGCACATATCAAATCACAATAACAACCTAACTTAAACCCTTTGCCACACACATCAAAACCATATCACGACAAGAGATTACCCTAACAATCTCCCCCTTTTTGATGTGTGGCAATCCGTTTAAGTTAGGTAATAACATTTGATAAAATATTAAGGAAAGAAAGCATGTGAATAACATGATTAGTAACTCTCCCCCTTAATACATGAAACTACCCCTTACTTAAACATATAGTTTTCTCCCCCTTTGACACCATCAAAAAGATTAAACAAAGTTTATATATCATGACATCAAGTCTAGAGAGAAACAAAAACTAAAACCAGTCAAAAACTTGATAAAATCAGGTTACTGTGCTCATTCACAGTCCATCAGTCGACTGCTATCAGTATGGCAGTCGACTGGCACAAAGAAATCAAGTTTTCTGATTTTCTAGATTAAATTCAGAAATGCACTATAAATTCTAGAAAATTTGAAAAATAGTGAAATTTGGGGAAACACATTTCTTTTAAGGTTCTTTATCAATGAAAAATAGTTTTCCATGAAAAAACATTATATTTTCAAAGATTTGCCAAAAATCCAAAATCTTCAAAAACAACTAGTGTTTTGATCAAGTTTGTATCTATTTTAACACCTAGTTTTGCTTTGGATTGTTTCAAAACATGAACACACAGATTTTAAAGTAAGAATTTGTTTTGAAAGCATATAAAATATCCAACCATGATCTTTGGGCAATATGTCTATGAATTAAACATAAGTCTTCCCCATGATTGGTCTATTATTGCTATTTCGATACTTTAAATGACCATCTAAATGACATAGAAACTAGTGGACATTTGTATCATCCTAACATCTCACTCATGCTAAGTTTTCAATCAAGGTAGCCTATGGTGAGTGTGAGATGTATCCTAAAGGTATTTGTATATACTTAACCATCATTTTTATGCAATTCTATCAAGGTTAAGTATCATCCTAACAATCCACATGATGATAAAAACATATATGTATGAATTTCATATTATGATCATGAAACAAATGTATTCATCAAATTGTGATCATGCATTCAGTATTACATCATGATAATAAGGCAAATATCACCTAAAGCATGATTTCTCTATTTATAGGTGCATTATCATCACTTAACACTATTTCAAAAATATTGTCCCGCCATCCTAAGTCAACCAAAAATATGATATAGGTGAAATCCTTATGGTTGACTATCCTAGGGTTTTCCTAACCCTTTAGGATGAATTTAGGAACCCAAAACAAATTCTTGCCTATGGGGTTCACTAAATACTCCTTAGGGATCAATTTTCTAGCTATTACCTTCTTTTTATCTTGACCCCTAGCAATTAAGCATTTATAGGCCTTTTCATTTTTCTTTTCCTTATATCCTAGGCCTTTTTTGTTGAAACTAGCTCTTTGGCTCCCTATTATCATGTTCAATGTATTTGAGCCAATTGTGAATTTTTCTAGGGCTTTGGTCAAATGTTCTACCTTTTCCCTTAAAGCCCTATTTTCCTCTATGCATGCATCATTAACATCAAATGACATATAAAGATCATGTGAGGATGCATCATTTAAGCTAGAAGAAATATTATCATTTACATTTAAGCATGCTTTTTCTAATTTTTCTTCTAAGTCCTTAATTTGATCTAGCATGCATTTGTTTTTCTTCTTTGCCCTAAATAAATCCCTAGTTAAGCTAGAAACCATGGAAACTATTTTCTTGGGAGTTAGATTTGTTACCATAGCTTCCATGTCTTCTTCTTCTTCGGATGAGGATGGTGAAGAAGCTCCCCCTTCACTCGAGCTCTCCTCACTTGAGCTTTCTTCTTCATTTTCCGAGGAGGAAGAGTCTAGGTCGTCAAAGGCCATTAGGGCAAGGTTGGAGTATACATGTTCTTCCTCTTAGGATGATGATGATGATGAAGAGGGATCATCCCATGTCCTTGCTTTGAGTGCTTTGGTTTTCCCTTTCTCCTTGGCTTTCTTCTCTTCTTCCTTCTTCTTCTTCTTTTCTCCCTTCTTTTTCCTTTCCTCTTTACTCTTGTTTAGGAGGGGACAATTATCCCTTATGTGTCCCTCTCCTTGGCAATTATAACAAATCACCTTCTCCCTTGGTCTTCTCCTTCTATCATTAGATTTATTAAATTTAAAATTTTTTAATGCACGCCTTACCCTCCTTACCATATAGGCTTCTTCCATGCTATCCATGGAGGAGGAGGAGGATGCTTCATCGGAGGAGGAGGGGATCTCCATCTTCTTCTTCCCCTTGTTGGCCAAAAGTGCTACTCCTCTTGAAGGTTGAAACCTTGGCTCTTCTACTATTCCTTCGAGCCTTGTTTCGTGGAGCTCCATGGTTGAGAAGAACTCCTCCAAGGTGCTCACTTCTAAATTCTTGGACATGTAGAAGGAGTCCACCATTGAGCTCCATTTCGATGACCGGGGAAAAGCATCAATTGCTTTCATGAGCATGTCCCGGTTCGAAAGTCTTTCTCCTACACTCGTTAGCCCAATTAAAATTTCTTTGAACCTAGAATATAAGAAGGTTACCTTTTCTCCCTTTTCAAGCTTGATATTTGATAGTTGAGAGCGGAGGAGGTCTCTTCTTGCAAGCTTGGCCTCCGAAGTGCCTTCATGAAGCTCTACTAGCTTCTCCCACATCTCCTTGGCACTTGCACACTCCCCTATCCTATTCACTTCTTGTTGAGGGAGTACATTGTAGAGGTGGTGCTTGGCCTATGAATTTGCCAAATACTCCTCTCTTTGTCTTTTATTCCATCTTGATTTCTCCAATAGCTCCCCTTCTTCATTCCTAGGCATCTCGAAATCATTTTCCATAATTAATAAAATTTCGAAGTCGGTTTCGAAGAATACCTCCATTCTCTTTTTCCACCAAGAGAATTCTCCTTCAAACTTTGGTGGGTGAATGTTGGAGCCGACCATTTTTGAATGAAGTGCTTGTTGCGGCGGTTAGTCCTCGACAAGTGACTTGGCTCTGATACCACTTGTAGAGGATCGATTGGTGTGTATTGGCCGACTAGAGGGGGGTGAATAGCCCTCTTCGTTGGATGACGGAATTTGCTCCTCTACAAAATCGTTAGCGCAAGCGGAATACTAATAAACAAGACAAGCAAATCAAAACAACAAGAATAAAACCAATGCTAACACAATATATAACGTGGTTCACGACTACGCTGCTAATCCACGGTCCCCGATTCGTCCCCGGTGAATCACTCCGCAACCAATCCACTATTGGTCTCTCCTTTGCACCAAGCTGTTGGGTTTCCGGCACCGCGGCGTGTGTGTGTTCGATCATGTTTCGTAAACATGAACACAGCGGAAGCAATAAAAATAATAAATACTTCTATTTATTACAACACACACAACACACGCATGCATATTACAACAAGTGTAGACATAACCGTAAATTTAAATTTGCAATAAAAGGAAATTTAACTACGTTATACCTTTCGTATGACGTGTAGCGGGAACGACATCAACCGGAACGATCCTCGCTAGAATCGTCTATATCCGTATCCACGCCGAGTTCCTCGGGATGACTTCGCTAAGCCATGAGCTTCGTCTTCGTACGGGTTACTAGCCTCGTGTTGAAGACGACGTGATCGAGAGATGATCACGATCCGAATCCAAATTCGGATCCTAATACGAGTTCTCAAAACTCGCTTCTCCGGAGAGGTATTCGTCAACCAATTGACGAATCCTTCGTCCTCAACCTCAGAGGATTACCGGAGATCGAATCCCCGGTAAGTTATCCGCTGTCGGAGCTCTAACCGTCGTCCAAACGACGCTCCGACGAGAGGAGAAGAAGCTGTCCAGAAAACTGGACAGCTTTGGTGGAGGTGAGAGGCGCCGGCCAACCAAGGGAGATAGAGCTCACCTTGATGCCAAACTTGAAGGAGATCACCGGAGCACTAACCGGCAGCAGCTCGACGCCGGCGAGGGGGAAGGAAGCAACCTTCTGGATGCCGGTTGGAGGAGCAATGGGCGGCGGCAATGGAGTTGGCGGCAATGAGGGTTGGGCGGCAACTCCTTGCTAGGGCTTGGATTAGTTAGGGCTTAACAATCCCTTAAGCCCTCTTTTATAGAGAACTAATTCTCTTAATGGTTAATGGATCATATCCACAAAGCCCGTTAACCCGCTCCGTTAAGATAAGTTAAAATAAACCAAACCATGATGGTTTATTTTAAGTTAAAACGAACCGAACCAACTTTTGGTTCATTCGTTTAAAATAAACCAAACCCTTGGTTTATTCTCCTCCATTGGATTAGAACCAAACCATTTTGGTCCATCCATTATGTCTTCATAAGACACGGCTCATCCACGCTTTCATTGTGCCTGAAACGATTTCATGCTCGTTTTATGTCTGGTCCAACCAAACCTAGTTTCTCTCGGTCTGAGAATCTCATTCTCAAGCTCGTTTTAAATCCTTTGGATTACGCTCGTTGTGCGTGTGACCAAATAGGTTCTCAGTTTATGTTGGCCGTCTATAATTAACCATTAATTATAGAACGATCATGAGTGGCACCTAGTAGTACATCATGATCCCCAATTAACCGAAAAGATCAACGGTTGATCCAGAACTATTTCTGAAACCCTTCAGCAGCTCGAATGATTCGTGCGCCATTCCCTTCACTCATCTTATACCCACTTGGTTCAGGACATGGTCTATTGTGTCAGTCCCCACTAGGCTGACTACGTCACACCTAGCCCAAGTATCATTTCCTCGTCCTACGGATTCTAGTTACTCCACATGTATCAAAGAGTACCTTACTCTAAACATGTAATGCTTTGGCCAAAGACTTTAGTAACAATCCGACGAGAGGCCATGGGTATACATCTCCTCGCAAGGAGTGGTGAATCCTTTATAGGCTATTCAAACACCTTCGATCACTTTGACTTATACCCAATCATCCCGGGTCCACATCTCCTTAGAGATGTTTGCTTAAGATGTCAAAGCATAAGTCTCCATGATCAAGATGACTTGAATACCGCAAGTTAAAGGAACATCGCACTTAAGCCACAGTAAGAACTTCATTGACATATCTATATATGCAGAGAACCATATGAAGTCTTACGGCTGGTCACTCCAATGAACTAGTTACCATAACTAGCATCCACGATTAACTCGGACATCACAATGTCTCCACCGGAGAATCACCGCTTGGATACACCAAGGAGTATAATCTGCTACGTAATTGATGGTGTCCAAATCCATCAATTCATCGACTAGGGATAATTCCGATACATCACAATTACACATGTATAGATACTCACTAGTTGTGATCCAATCACAAATTCTCTCATGCTGTGAATCGCATCGTGGACATTCAGTAAATGAGTTTAAGATCCAATCAAATACATGAAACATGTATACTCAAATAGTGAATCTTCATTTATCATATAAATGGTTCATACATAAGGCGATTGCCTTAGGACATCTCTCATATATTACTAATAGACTCCCACTTGGCCTAATGCCAATCGCTACGGTATTCAATACCATAAGCTCGAACATGACCCTCAAACTTATTTTGAGGTAATGCCTTAGTCAAGGGATCCGCTAAGTTCCTTTTAGTGGGAATTTTCTCGATTTATATTTCGTTCCTCTACCGATGATCTCTCCGATAAGATGATAGCGGCTACATGTTTGGATCATTGATGAGACCACATCAAGTTCGAGAGATGAACTTCTTGATCCAAACCGCTTCCTCTTTGCTTCCAAAGTCGCAATATATTACGCCTTAGTGGCGGAATCCACTATAGTGTCAAGCTTGGAACCTTTCCAACTTATTGCGCCCATTCGGTGAATACATACCTGCATCGAGACATGGAATCATCCTTGTCTGTCTGGAGCTGGCATCCGTATACCCACGTATCACCATGTACCCTTCTCCATATATTAGGAACACATCCTTAGTTCTTCTTAAGTACTTAAGGATCGTCTTGACAGCCACCCAATGATCCATTCCTGGATCAGACTGGTATCTGCTCGTGACACTCAGAGCATACGATACATTGGGCCTCGTACATAACATAGCATACATGATAGATCCTATTGCGGATGCATAGGGAATCTTACTCATGCAAATCCTCTCGTCTTCTGTGCGCGGACACATAGACTTCGAAAGGTGTACCCCATGCCTGATGGGTAGGAAACCTTTCTTGGATTCCGACATGCTAAACCTCTTTAGCACTCGGTCTATATATGTAGACTGCGAAAGACCAAGCAACCATTTCGATCTATCTCTATAGATCTTAATCCCGAGGATGTAGGTTGCTTCTCCCAGGTCTTTCATGGAGATAACCAAACCTTCACTGACTGTAAGATTGAAACATCGTTTCCTATAAGTAGTATGTCATCGACATACAATACTAGGAATACGACTGCACTCCCACTAACCTTCTTGTACACACAAGGTTCGTCTGGATTTTGTGAGAAATCAAACTTTTTGATGGTCTCATCAAAACGGATATTCCAGCTCCTGGATGCTTGCTTCAATCCATAAATGGACCGTCGCAATTTGCATACCTTGGTTTTATCAACCGATGTGAAACCCTCAGGCTGTATCATATACACGTCCTCGAGCAGGTTTCCATTAAGGAAAGCTGTTTTCACATCCATCTGCCATATCTCATAATCATAATGAGCCGCTATGGCCAGGAGCATCCGAATGGATTTAAGCATAGCTACAGGCGAATAGGTTTCGTCATAATCAACACCTTGTTTTTGACGATATCCTTTCGCCACCAATCTAGCCTTATAGGTAATCACATTACCATCCATGTCGGTTTTCTTCTTGAAAACCCACTTGCATCCTATAGGCTTTATCCCTTCAGGTGGGTCAACCAAGTTCCAAACTTGGTTTTCATACATGGAATCCATTTCCGACTTCATGGCACCAAGCCACTTATCCCTTTCTGAACTTGTCAGCACTTCTTCATAACTGGTAGGCTCCTCATCATCAATGAGTAACACGTCGTTCGATTCGCTTATGAGAAATCCATATCTCTCAGGAATATTGCGTGTTCTACCAGATCTACGAAGATGTGGTGTTACAATAGGTCCAGCCGATTGCTCATCACTATGAGTTGTCGGCTGTTGTGCTTCACCAGGTATCTCATTAATGCCTATTTGAGTCTCTCGAGCCTCCTCAAGCTCGACGACACTCCCACTATTTTCTTGCAAGAGAAACTCTTTCTCTAGAAACACAGCATGCCTTGAAACAAACACCTTTTGTTCCACAGGATGATAGAATTGGTAACCCCTTGTTTCCTTAGGGTATCCAACAAATAGACATTTATCAGACTTAGCATCCAATTTGTCTGATACAGTCTGCTTCACATAAGCAGGACAACCCCATATCTTCAAGTAAGATACATGAGGTTTCTTACTATTCCATATCTCATATGGAGTAGTTGAGACTACCTTGGTAGGCATTCTGTTTAACAAGTAAACAACTGTCTGAAGTGCATAGCCCCAAAAGGACTTGGGAAGAGTTGCATGATTCATCATTGACCTGACCATGTCCAACAAGGTCCGGTTACGCCTCTCAGATACACCATTATGCTATGGTGTATAGGGCGGAGTCCATTGAGACAATATGCCATTGTCTCTTAGATAATCAAGAAACTCTTGACTTAAGTATTCACCACCTCGATTCGATCGAAGTATTTTAATACTCTTATCATGTTGTTTCTCTACTTCATTTCTGAATTCTTTGAACCTTTCAAAGGCTTCAGACTTGTGTTTCATCAAGAACACATACCCAAACCGTGAGTGATCATCGGTGAAGGTAATGAAGTAGCTATAGCCTCCTAAAGCTTGAGTTGACATAGGTCCACATACATCAGTATGTATTAGACCTAGTAACTCTCCCACTCGTTCACCTTTTCAAGTAAAAGGTAACTTAGTCATCTTGCCTTTTAAGCATGATTCGCATGTATCGTATGAATCCTATTCAAACGATTCCAGAATTCCACATCGGTGTAATTCGGACATGCATTTCTTGCTTACATGGCCAAGACGACAATGCCACATATAGGAGTCTATTTGATTATCCTTTCGAGCACACTTGTTGCTCGCTTCGATATTGCAAATGTCACTGGATACGTCCAACGTATAAACACCATTGCTTAAAGTTCCAGTCCCATAAAGAACTCCATTTAAAGTTATGTAACAACAATTGTTACTAAAAGTCAAATGGTACCCATTTCTATTTAAACAAGAAAGAGAAATGATGTTCTTTATCAACGAAGGAACATAAAAGCAATTGTCCAGTTCTAAGACAAGTCCTACAGGGAGTTCCAACAAATACGTTCTGATGGCGAGTGCAGCAACCGTTGCTCCATTCCCAACACGTAAATTTGACTCTCCCTTGACGAGTCTTCTTCTATTCCTTAGCCCATGTATGTCATTACATATATGTGAGCCACACCCAGTATCAAATACCCAAGTGTCTGAGGAAATAGAATGACAATCAATAAAGAAGATTTCTGAAGAAGATGGGGCATCCGATGCCTTATCCTTCTTCACGGACTCAAGATAAATCTTGCACTTTCTTCGCAAATGGCCCTACTTGCCATAATGATGGCAAGTGCCCTTTTGAGCTGGTTCTGCCTTTTTAGCCTTTTTCTTCTTCCCCTTCTGTTGTTCCTTTGACTCCCTCTTAGAACCTTTCTTTGAGGAATCAACTAACAACACCGTCCCCTGCTCATGCTTCTCAGAAGACTCCACAGTCTTCAGCATATTGAGCAGTACCACAGTTGAACCTTCTAGCATCTCAGAGGTGAAGAGGAGCTTTGAGACTTCGAACCTTTCGAATCTCACTTGCTCATCAACCAACTCACAAAGATGAAGGACTACGATATGAGCATCCATATGCTCATGCTACTTTCGTAGCTTGGGTTCCATCGCGGCTAGCATGATGCAACTCATTTGTTCAGAATCACTCACATGTTTCTGATAGGCCAACAATTGGTCCAGAGTTGCATCGTCGCTAGGACGGGCGGGAAGAGGCACTTCGAGGACATTTGCAAGCTTTTCAACCTTGAGAACAATTCTCAAGCTTCTAAGCCAGTCCAAGAAGCTCGGCCCAGTCAATTTATTCGAATCCAAAATGGAACGCAAATTCAAAGACATCATGATCAATTTTAGAAATACAAAACGAGCATATATGAGAAAGATGATTTTAAAATGCATCAATATACATTTATAAATCCCATTCATTTTTCGAATTTCAAAAACCCCAAAATCACTTCAGGAGATCGTAGGTCCATCTCCGAATGGGCTGATATCCATCATAGTTATGAACAACCTTGGAGAGAGTCCAACCAGCCATTCATAACTACGACGGTAGGTATCAATTATACCGATTGCATATCACGTATATGCAACTATCACAATGTGCTATCAACTAATTGAATGTTCACACATATGTTGGGTTGTTAACACATTAACAAGTATGCATCATATGCATAGCACCCAACTTCACCTCCCTTTACATCGACCTTGGAGAGAGTCCAACAAGCCGATGCTCCAGGTTAAAGCCAACCCATTAATCGAGACATAGTTTTAATATGGTTAGAGCGCATTCAACCAATTAGCCCAGCTTGGAGAGAGTCCAACAACCAAAGCTAACGATTGACCTCTGACTCTTACCATATTAGTATTAAACTATTCCATGGTTTGAACATATTCGGGTTCGAAATGGGCTTGAGAGAGTCCAACAACCCAAACAAGAAACGGAACTCTGGTTCTAACCATATTAATGGAAGGTGTAGGCTTTAATATTGTTTAAGGGTTTTTATGTCTCATCCTCTTTGCATGCAAATAACTATTATCTACATGGCATGACATACATCTACATGTCACGACACACATGGCATAATGTTATGCATCTAATGCAATTACATGGCATACAATTATGTCATGTATATATTTCCTTATATGTCATAACTATTTATGGAAATAAAATATGTTTAAGATTTGATTCTCCAAATCAAATCATAATTAAATTAGGAAACAAATTTCCAAATCTAATCACATATTTTATTCATGGAATTATTTGATTAAGGAAAATCTATTTAGGAAACCAATTTCCTAAATCATTAAAACTACTTATGGAAATAAAATATTTTAAGATTTGATTTCCCAAATCAAATCATGATTAAATTAGGAAACAAATTCCAGAATCTAATCAAATATTTTATTTATGGAAAATATCAATTTCCATAAATACTTCCAACTTTCCAAAAGTGGAAGATTTCCATAAATACTTCTAGACTTTCCAAAATTGAAAAATTTCCATAAATACTTCTAAATTTCCAAAATTAGAAAATTTTCAGAAATACATTATGACTATCGCAAAACGATTTTTACGATTATGTCGAAACACAACTGGGCTCGATACCTTTGTTGGGTTTCGACTCACAAGGCAGTGTGTGTTCGATCATGTTTCGTAAACATGAACACAGCGGAAGCAATAAAAATAATAAATACTTCTATTTATTACAACACACACAACACACGCATGCATATTACAACAAGTGTAGACATAACCGTAAATTTAAATTTGCAATAAAAGGAAATTTAACTACGTTATACCTTTCGTATGACGTGTAGCGGGAACGGCATCAACCGGAACGATCCTCGCTAGAATCGTCTCTATCCGTATCCACGCCGAGTTCCTCGGGATGACTTTGCTAAGCCATGAGCTTCGTCTTCGTACGGGTTACTAGCCTCATGTTGAAGACGACGTGATCGAGAGATGATCACGATCCGAATCCAAATTCGGATCCTAATACGAGTTCTCAAAACTCGCTTCTCCGGAGAGGTATTCGTCAACCAATTGATGAATCCTTCGTCCTCCACCTCAGAGGATTACCGGAGATCGAATCCCCGGTAAGTTATCCGCTGTCGGAGCTCTAACCGTCGTCCAAACGACGCTCCGACGAGAGGAGAAGAAGCTGTCCAGAAAACTGGACAGCTTTGGTGGAGGTGAGAGGCGCCGGCCAACCAAGGGAGATAGAGCTCACCTTGATGCCAAACTTGAAGGAGATCACCGGAGCACTAACCGGCAGCAGCTCGACGCCGGCGAGGGGGAAGGAAGCAACCTTCTGGACGCCGGTTGGAGGAGCAATGGGCGGCGGCAATGAGGGTTGGGCGGCAACTCCTTGCTAGGGCTTGGATTAGTTAGGGCTTAACAATCCCTTAAGCCCTCTTTTATAGAGAACTAATTCTCTTAATGGTTAATGGATCATATCCATAAAGCCCGTTAACCCGCTCCGTTAAGATAAGTTAAAATAAACCAAACCATGATGGTTTATTTTAAGTTAAAACGAACCGAACCAACTTTTGGTTCATTCGTTTAAAATAAACCAAACCCTTGGTTTATTCTCCTCCATTGGATTAGAACCAAACCATTTTGGTCCATCCATTATGTCTTCATAAGACATGGCTCATCCACGCTTCCATTGCGCCTGAAACGATTTCATGCTCGCTTTATGTTTGGTCCAACCAAACCTAGTTTCTCTCGGTCTGAGAATCTCATTCTCAAGCTCGTTTTAAATCCTTTGGATTACGCTCGTTGTGCGTGTGACCAAATAGGTTCTCGGTTTATGTTGTCCATCTATAATTAACCATTAATTATAGAACGATCATGAGTGGCACCTAGTAGTACATCATGATCCCCAATTAACCGAAAAGATCAACGGTTGATCCAGAACTATTTCTGAAACCCTTCAGCAACTCGAATGATTCGTGCCCCATTCCCTTCACTCATCTTATACCCACTTGGTTCAGGACATGGTCTATTGTGTCAGTCCCCACTAGGCTGACTACGTCACACCTAGCCCAAGTATCATTTCCTCGTCCTACGGATTCTAGTTACTCCACATGTATCAAAGAGTACCTTACTCTAAACATGTAATGCTTTGGCCAAAGACTTTAGTAACAATCCGACGAGAGGCCATGGGTATACATCTCCTCGCAAGGAGTGGTGAATCCTTTATAGGCTATTCAAACACCTTCGATCACTTCGACTTATACCCAATCATCCCGGGTCCACATCTCCTTAGAAATGCTTGCTTAAGATGTCAAAGCATAAGTCTCCATGATCAAGATGACTTTAATACCGCAAGTTAAAGGAACATCGCACTTAAGCTACAGTAAGAACTTCATTGACATATCTATATATGCAGAGAACCATATGAAGTCTTATGGCTGGTCACTCCAATGAACTAGTTACCATAACTAGCATCCACGATTAACTCCGGACATCACTATGTCTCGGCCGGTGAGAATCACCGCTTGGATACACCAAGGAGTATACCTCGTGCTAGTCTCGAGAATTGATGGTGTCCAAATCCATCAATTCATCGACTAGGGATAATTCCGATACATCACAATTACACATGTAGAGATACTCACTAGTTGTGATCCAATCACAAATTCTCTCATGCTGTGAATCACATCGTGGACATTCAGTAAATGAGTTTAAGATCCAATCAAATACATGAAACATGTATACTCAAATAGTGAATCTTCATTTATCATATAAATGGTTCATACATAAGGCGATTGCCTTAGGACATCTCTCATATATTACTAACACAAGCTAGGTGGAGGTAACCCTTATAACTCAAGAACACTCCTTCTTTTACAATTGATGTGAAAGAAACTAGAAGAAGGAGTTTATCACTTGTAGAGCACTTGGATGATGATTTGGAATATAAGCATTAGCCATCCTAAAGCTCACACCCTCTCTTTTTTATAGAGAGGGCTGATTTCTTCAACGGCCTCCGAACACATTGGATCCTGACTGTTGTAGTCCAACGGATCCCTTGGCAGTCGACTGATGTAACCTTCAGTCGATTGCTGCCTCCGTAGTCGACTGCCCAATCGGTTATGAGAGGTTCTGTGCCCGCGACTTCCTCTGGCAGTCGACTGCCATTCCATGGTAGTCGACTCCTGGGCATAAACCCATCAGTCGGATACCAGTCGAACCGCGTTCGACTCAGAGCAGTCGACTGTCATTTCATAGCAGTAGACTTGTGCCGTGTGAAACTCAAACTTAACATTTGTTTGAGCTTCCGACGGTCGGGAAAACCTCAACCCTTGCGATCGAGCCTCCGACACTCAGCCATTCGACCAAGTTCACCAAATGACCTACTCACAATTCACTCATTCTCTCATCTCACTCGAAGTCCCTTGCCGTAGCTCTCTTCGTTCATGGCCACGTCCCTCGGTAGCATCAGGCGCACGACTCTGCAATGCTCCTTCGCGTCTCTTGCCTTCGAAGTCTGCTTCCTTGGCTTCGCTTCAAGTCATCTCGTCCGGCGGTCCCTCGGCAGCATCGAGCGCACGACTCTGCAATGCTCCTTCTCCGACTCAAGCACTAGGTTGTGAGTGGTGAACCCGCCAAAGCTACATGTGCGAATTACTAAGTCCTGCAAGACTCCAACGCATATATCAAATCACAATAACAACTTAACTTAAACCCTTTGCCACACACATCAAAACCATATCATGACAAGAGATTGCCCTAACAAAGACTACACCCTTGGACTTTCCAAATGCCAAGACTCAAACTTTGACTTTCCCTTGCCAACCCATGTTGGACTTTCCATGCCAAGACCCATGCTTGGACTTTTCCTTTCCAAGTACTCAAGACATGGACTTTCCATGACATGGTCAACCCTAGTCAACCATCAAAATCCCTCTCGAGTAGAACTCGAGTCCGGTCAATTATGACTCGGGTCAATTGCACCAACAAACTTTCCAAAACATTATCAGACATCAGTGTCAAACATTAATATCAAACCTTCATGTCAAACATCAAAATATCTCTCGAGTCAAACTCGAGTCCGGTTGATCGTGACCTGGGATGATTGCACCAACAATCTCCCCCTTTTTGATGTTTGACAAAAACACATACCTTTGAGTTAGAACACTAACTCAAATCTTCTTTCCAATTATCCCAAATTGGTAATCCCATAAATTCTCCCAAACATTCTCCCCAAACATTCTCCCCCTTTTTGACTAACATCAAAAAGGTTTTCTCCAAGGAGGTCAATGTCTCAAGTCCCAATGAGATCTTATAATCTCCCCCTTGGTCCAAAAATACCTAGGATGCCTACAATCATCCTAGTGATAAATCTTATATCACTCAAGAGAGACAATCCTACAAACTCTCCCAATTTCCAAATTGGGTATCTCAAGCTCCCATTTTTCCCCTTCACGAGGAAAAATAACATCCATCATCCCATGATAGATACCTCTCCCTAAAGGCCTGCTCCCCCTTGACCATTGCACCAACAATGTCTTTGGGAAGTCCCTAAGCCAATAGGAACTCTAAACCATCAAAAATAAAGTTCAAAGTTCAAAATTGAACTTTCCAACCCCTTAAATTTGATACATTATCTTAACAACTCTCCTAATCCATATCCAATGGATTTTCACCCTTTATAATGCTTCCCAAAGTATATCCTAGGGTTAGGAGTGTTGGGATGTATACTGAAAAGTCTATCTTTTATATGAACATCTTTATTTTTGAAATAAGAATCACATGATCATTGTTTGCATATTTATTGTTATGCATATTGTCTAATATATTACATTGTAGATAACATGGTGTGTAGTGTCACACAGGAGATCATGTTATCAGTTCCTTGTAAAATATAAGTAAAGGCTCACAACCTAGATGGCTTTGGACAAACCATTGGTATGGTTGTAGAGTGATTTGGTATTGGTTTGTCTTGACCATAGAATTACACTAGTACACTATGTGTGTTGAGCAGGACCGACTTAGAGGTGATTCGATTTATTGTTGACTACATAATCGAATTCGACCTCGGATATTATGGTGTAAATGCTCTTAATCCCGATATAATAACGGGCTCATATACTTAGTATTCATTTCTTTAATTTACCAATGGGCGAGATTTATAGAGTAAATCGATAGGCTCGGTATGTTGGGAAATGGTATTATTTATATGGTGTGTCGTTGATTATAGAAAGAAACCGTGTCCTATATATTATGATGATGATGTCCCCTTGAGGAGCTCATAAGGTTTATCATGTAAACCCTGCAGCTAGACTTGGTCTGGCATGATGATAAGGTTGAGTGGTACTACTCATGGAGTTAGATGTTGATTAATTAATTATCAGTAAATTAATTAATTGATGGACATTCGAGATCTTAAACACGGGGAGATAAATGTACAAATAATATATGGATCACATATTAAATTATGGGGGTTGGTGAGGTAGATCAATGATAGTCCTCTAGTGGAATGGATTATCATTAATGGATTGGACTTTATGTGGGCTTGATCCATTGGGTGGCCAAGATCCAACTCCTCCTCATGGTCCCTATTGTAGCCTAATAAACCCTCATGGAGCCTAGATCCAATGGTAAAAAATGGAACTCTAGATTCGACGGTGAGATTAAATCTCTAGATCTGACGATTGAGATTAAATCTCTAGATCCGACGGTTGAGATTAAATCCCTAGATCCGATGGTGGAGATTAAAACAAGGCTTAGGCCTAACTCTATAAAAGGAGGCTTAAGGTGGGCGGCAAGAAGAGAAATTAGAGAGATTAGGGTTTTGCTTCCTTGGCTTGGGCGGCAAGGAACAAGTGGGCGGCTAGGGTTTTTGGAGGTGTCTTGGGCGGCCACAATTTTGGAAGGTTTTCTTCTTCCTTAGGTGTTGCCGGTGCCCTTCCTTCTCCTCTCTACCTTGGCTGGCACTCAACCTAATTTCCCTCTTCTCTTTGGCCAGTGGAAACAAGGGTTAAAGTGATTCCTTGGAGCTCTTGGCTGGCGTCCATAACCTTCATCTCCTTTCCTTGGTCGGCGGCTACAACTAGGTCTCTTGACTTGGTGGCCGTTCCTAGATAGGGAAGAGTTTTGTTTTATTCTTCCTTTTATTCAGGGTGAGCAAAGAAAGGAAGATTGGTGATCTAGGAGGCTTCGACATTTGGAAGATCGTTGCCCCACACGATGTCCAAAAGGAGGAAGGACATACAATAGAAGATCGAGAGGTATAATGCTTGTTTATATTCTTTTGTATCATGTCTATAATTGTTTTTCAATTATATGCATGTTGTATGTTTTGTTATGTGGCAAATTTACTTGGACCCCGAATACAAACACAAAAACCGGCGATCCGTACATCGTCTATTCCGCGGATATTCGTAGAATAGAGGTTGGTGGCTTGAACAACAAGTTTGTTCAAGTGACTACTCTAATCGAATAGCACGACGATGAAATGGTAGCTTGGGTAATCCATCCTTATCAAGGATAAATTTTTTTATCCGGGGACGTAGAAGGGATCACCATGAACAAGCGACCGAGTTGAAGTGGGAAGTGAAGTTTCCTACTTTCAAGTGGTATCAAAGCCACGGTTTCCGGTTTTGTGTGTTTAGGATTCGGTTACTTTTATGCACTTTTCATATATTATATGTGCCGGATAATAGTAGGATGTGCATAGGTTAATGAAGGGGATCGTTTGAACGCTAGAGGGGGGGGTGAATAGCGTCGTGCTATACGTCGATGGAAATCGTTTGGTTGCTTGTCTACAATTTTCGTTAGCGCAGCAGAAACAAAGATAATAAAGCAATAACGAAAACACAAACACACAAATGCAAGGATATAACGTGGTTTAGAACCGAATGGTTCCTACTCCACGGATCGAGTTCTAAATAGCTCTAGTGATGCACACACACTCACTAATCACAAATAACTCCTTCTCGACACAAGTCGGAGGTGTAGAAACCTCGTACAATAGATTACAACAATAATCTAAATAGATATAAGCAATTACAATAATGAAATACAATGCAAGTAAAGAAAACTACTTTACAATTGCTCCTTTAATACTTGATCGCTTGGTTGCTTGATATCAACTTGGAGACCCTGATTTGCAGTAGTAAATCACTCCAAATGCTCTCAAGAAACCCCTACTTTTTCCTCCATCACGAGCTCCTTTTATAGCTTCAACTTGTGCCAGAAAAAGTCGATCAGTCGACTGCTCAGGACCATCAGTCGACTGTTGCCATTGTTGTCGTGAGACAACGGCTAGATCCACGTTGGAAAAATCTAACGGATCCATCATCAGTCGACTGATTATGACCATTAATCGACTGATCAAGCCATCACTCGACTGCTGACCGCAGCGGTCGAGTGAGACTCCACTCTGTGCTCCAAAACCTGAGCACCAGTCGACTGATCATAAGATCAGTTGACTGCTATACCAATCAGTCGACTGCCCTCCTCTTGCAGTCAACTGCTAGGTCAATTCCCACAGTCAAACCCTAGTTGACTCAGGCCAGTCGACTGCCACATAACACCAGTCGACTGGCACACCTCAAACATGAGGTTTTAGCCCAAGTATGGTTCCCCCATACTTGCTAGACCACCCTAAGCCTAGACCTAAGCCTTCTAGCCACCTCCATTAGCCTCACGCCTCTCAGATCCCTCCAAGTCATCCATGACTTGTTCATCCATCGCGCTAGCCTTCTGGTGCTTCCATCGGCTATGTCATGCTAACGGTGTCTACACCGCCAAGGCACATTGGACTTACGCCGCCAATACTCTGCTTGGACTTTACGCCGCCAACCATTGGACTTATGCTTCCAATACTTCACCCTTGCCGTCAATATCAAACCCCTTGGACTTCTCAAATGCCAAAACTCAAGCTTGGACTTTCCCTTGCCAACCCATGTTGGACTTTCCATGCCAAGACCCATGCTTGGACTTTACTTTGCCAAGACCCATGCTTGGACTTTACATTTCCAAGACCCATGCTTGGACTTACCCAAATGCCAAGTACATAAGACTTGGACTTTCCCATGACAATTGCATTGTCATATATTTTTGTCGAACATCAAAACATCTCTCGAGCCAAGCTCGAGTCCTGGTCAATCGTGTCCTGGGCTGATTGCACCAATAATCTCCCTTTTTAATGTTTGACGAAAACCAAACAAATCATTTGAGTTAGACCATCTAACTCAAAAACTCCTTACCAATTATCCCAAATTGGTAATCTTATCTTTCTCCCCCTTTTTGACATACATTAAAAAGGTTATCTCTCCAAGGAGGTCAATGTCTCATGTCCCAATGAGATCTTACAATCTCCCCCTTGGTCCAACCATACCTAGGATGTCTACCATCTTCCTAGTGAAAAGTCCCATATCACTCAAGAGAGGCAATCCTATTCACTCTCCCAATTTTCAAATTGGGTCTCTCAAAATCCCATCAATTTTCCCAATTGATAACATTCTCCCCATAACTTCTCACCTTCAAGAAGAAAAATACATCCATCATCCCAAGATGGATACCTCCCCCTAAAGGCTTGCTCCCCCTTGACCATTGCACCAACAATGTCCTTGGGAAGTCCCTAAGCCAATAGGAACTCTAAACCATCAAAATTAAGGTTCAAAGTTCAAACATGAACTCTTCCACCCTTAAATTTGATACTTTGACCTAACACCTCTCCAAATCCATATCCAATAAATTTTCACCCTTTATAATGATTCCCAAAGCATATCCTAGGGTTAGGAGTGGTTAGGAACCTTAACCGTAGCTGAACACGGGCTAAACATACTTTGTTTTCTCGAAATCAGCATTGGCAGTCGACTCCGTCAGTTACCAGTTGATTGCCTCTCACATCAGTCGACTGCCACCCAGGGCAGTCGACTGATAACTGAAATTTCCGAATTTCAGTTATCAAAGTTGAATTTCAGAAAATCATAAGTAATTCTACGTATATCAAAAAATCGTGAAAATTCATACTTATATTACTTATAGTCAATACAATGGGTGAAAAATAATAGAAAACTATTTTACCCATAAAATACTGAAATTGATACAAAATTCAAAAGTGAAGAAAACTTCTAAGTTTTGGCTCACTTTGTATCAATCTCATCAATGGTGATTGCTATCAAAAGATAGACTTCACCAAGGTTTTTCAAAAGGATTTTAAAATGTTTTCAAAACCTTATTTTGGATCATATTCCTTGGGTTCAATGTACATGACTTGTACACAAGCTTTCCCAAAGATCCACAAATGATTTTAGATGAGTTTTAGTTCATCTAGATGCAAAAACTATGCACCTTGAACTTAACTCATATTCTAGCATCTCACATGTATCTAGGGTGTATAACATACACATACATGTCAATTTAATGTGAGATGTGAGTTTTGGTTCATTTAATCTAGGTGTTCATACATTTTTCTAAGGCAACCCTACTTGATTCCCTTATAAATGGGACTTCAAGTCATGTCATTGTCCTTAAATCAATTTTAATCAAATGCATGAATGATTATGTCATTAATGATGATATAAATAAGCATATGCTCATAATCATGATGTCATGGCATAACATGAAATCTAAAAACACATGACATTTAATTTTTAATCCTAAACATGATCATGACATATAAATGATAAAAATAAACATGATGTCATGACATGTTATATGGCAAACAAGGCATGGCAAATAAAAAGTATAGGTATAATAATACCTAAATTTTAATATTAATTTCCATTTCATATAATTAAATATATTTTGCCATATTATCACTTTTCTCCCTAGTGTGCCAAAAACCCAAAATAGCACACTAACCTCTAAACCTAACTCGTGCCAATTTAATTGATTTTTCATAATTCGAAGAATGTATTGGCACATCCTAAAATCTTTTAGGATAAAATATCAAATCTATTTCCAAGGTATCCATAACCTTGAAAATTATCAAAAATTCCACCTTTGCCATGGTTGAGTTAACTACCCATCCAATCAAGGTTGGCACACCCTAAACCCATCTAGCGTGAATCAATCACGCTCTTAGGAACCCAAAACCTATTTGAGCTCCTAGGGTTAATTAGATATTCCTTAGGGATAACCTCCCTAGATACCTTCCTAATGACCCTCCTAGGCTTGGTTGTTGGAATGTATACTAAAAGCATAGCTCTTTTTGTATGAACATTTTTATTTTGAAATAAGAATCACATGATCATTGTTTGCACTTTATATTTATTATATGTGTGCATATTGTCTAATATTTTACATTGTAGATAACATGGTGCTTGGTGTGGCACAAAAGATCATGTTATCAGTCCCTTGTAGAATATAAGTAAAGGCTCACAACCAAGATGGTTTTGGACAAACCATTGGCATGGTTGTAGTGTAGCTTGGTATTGTTTTGTCTTGAACATAGAGTTACACTAGTACACTTAGGTGTATTGAGCAGGACCGACATAGAGGTGATTCAATTTATTGCTGACTACATAATTGAATCGGACCTCGGATATTATGTTGTACATGCTCTTAATCCTGATATAATAACGGGCACATGTACTTAGTATTTATTTCTTTGATTTACCATAGGGTGAGATTTAGATGGATTAAATCAATATGCCCGATAAGTTGGGAAATAATATTATTTACATGGTGTGCCGTTGATTATAGGAGGAAACCATGTCCTATATATTAGGTTGATGATGTCCCCTTGAGAAGCTCATAAAGTTCATCATGTAAACCCAGCTGGTTGACTTAGTCAACATGATGATAAGGTTGAGTGGTACTACTCGAGGAGTTAGATGTTAATTGATTGATGGTCAGTAAATCAATTAATTAACGGACATTTGATATCTTAAACACGGGGAGATGGATGTACAAATAATATATGGAGCCCATATTAATTTATGGGGGTTGGTGAGGTAGTTCAATGATGATCCTCTAGTGGAATGGAACATCATTGATGGATCAAGTTTGTGTGGTTCCGATCCATCAGGTGGCCAAGATCCAACTCCTCCTCATGGTCCCTATCGTAGCCTAATATAATCCTCAAGAAGCCTAGATCCAAGGATGTAAAACAAAACTCTAAAACTAACGGTTGGGATGAAACCCTAGATCCAACGGTTGGGATGAAACCCTAGATCCGACGGTTGGGATGAAACCCTAGATCCGATGGTTGGGATGAAACCCTAGATCCGATGGTTGGGACGAAACCCTAGATCCGACGGTTGGGATAAAACCCTAGATCCGACGGTGGAGATTAAATCCCTAGATCCGACGGTGGAGATTAAAGGAGGCTTAAGCCCAATTCTATAAATAGAGGGCTAAGGCTTGGGCGGCATGAATGGTTTTTTGGATTAGGGTTTTGCCTCTCAAGAGATTAGGCGGCTAGGGTTTTGGTTCTTGGTTTGGGCGGCAACAAAGAAGGAGATTAGGGTTTCCTCCTTTGCTGCTTGGTGGCCGGTGCTCACTCCATCCTCCTCCTTGTTTTGGCCGGCTCTCTTCCTCTTCCTTTTCTCCTTGGTGGCCGGCGGTTCTCCATACATTGGTGGCCGGCGCTTCTCCCATTCATTGGTGGCCGGCGGCAACATTGTCACAAGGTTGGCCGGCGCTCAACCATTCACTCCTTGGCCGGCGGTTACATCGAGCTCCTTGGCTTGGTGGCCGGATCTAGAAAGGAGAAGGAGCTTTGTTTAGTTCTTCTCTTTGTTCGGAGCGAACAAGGAAGAGAAGAACGTGATCTAGGAGGCTTCTACTCGTGGAGCATCTTCGCCCACACGACGTCCACGAAGAGGATAGGACATACGGTAGAAGATCGTGAGGTATAAAAGTTTTATAACTTTATTTTCTGATCTTAGCATGTTCTTGTATGCATGATTGTACTAGTTCGCATATGCATGTATTTGTATAATCATGGACCCCGAAGACGAACACAAAAACCGGCGATCCGTCCATCGTCTCTTCCGCGGCTAACCAACTAGAAGAGTTGTGTTGCTTGAACAACTAGTTTGTTCAAGCGATCACTCAAGTTGTTAGCACGACGACGAATTGGTTGTGCTAAGGAAACTCATCCCATCCGGATTAGTTCTTTCATTAGTGAAAATTTTAATCCAGGGACATGGGAGCCAATGAGCCTCCAAAGCAATTACCAACATTGGTAGCCTTGGTCATTGTGGTCTTACCTAGGTTGACTCTAGGGGTAACTCCCCTTGCAACCTTCTTAGTGACTACCCTAGGTTTCCTTGAAACCCTAGCCACTAGGCACACACCATGGTCAACTCTAGGGATGACTTCCCTATTGACCTTGGTCTTCCTAGACATAGTTTGTGTTCCTTAATCAAATGGAACACTATGATAAGTCACCTTCGGCTTAGGTTTGTGACCCAAACCCTTCTTGCCCTTGGTTGACTTTTATTTCTTAGGTCTTAGATGTTGACTTTGAGTCCTAGACCCTTGACTTTGACCATTAGACCCTTGAAATTGATTTTGCATCTTATTGAGGGCCTTTTCAAGTTTTTCAAGCCTTGACCTCAAGGCTTGGTTCTCTAATTCTAATTGCCCAATTTTCGATTTTTGATTAAGTTTTTGGGCATTATCATTTCCTCTAGGCATATGCCTAGTCCATTTAGGGTTAAGACCTAGATGCTCTTGTACCTTTCTAATGGTTTTCCTATGTAGGATTTGTCTAGAATTGTTTGACCTAGGGTTGTCCTTAGGTAAAATACTTCTAGGGACATTAGTCCCAAATTTCTCCTTCTTTGAAATATTAACATTTTTGGCACCTAAACAAATATATTTGTTATTTCTAGCATCCTCTTTATGATAAATAGCAAGATTGCTAAAATTAGTTCTAGCATGCTTTTGCCTATAATTGAAAGAAAGAGCATTATTTAGATATACCTTAGGGTTTGCCTTAGAGGCTCCCCCTACTTGTGATGCTCTCTTTTTCTCTCCCTTTGGACATTGACTCCGGTAATGCCCTTTTGAATTGCACTTGAAGCATATGATATGCTCCTTGCTCTTTTGACTTTGGGCATCGACATCTTTGATCTTTGGAGCCGGAGGAGTCTTCTTGACTTTCTTTGGGAACTTACTCTTATAGTGCCCAAGTTCCCTACACTCAAAACACATAATATTATTTTTATTTTGAATTACGGTGTTTGAGTTACCTACATCAATGGAGGCCGGAATTGGATTTTGAGCTTCTCCATCTTGACCGGATGTTGAAGCTTCTTCTTGATGTTGCTCCGGTGATCTAATCTCCTCCCCCTCAATCCTTGAGGTGGAGGTTTCCTCCAATTCTACTTCCTCTTCTTCCTTGGATGTTGATGGTCTCTCAACCTCCAAGTCCTCACTTCCTTGTGAGGATGATGCATTTTCCTCTTCGGTCCCTTCCTCTTGGACCGGTGATGGACTTTCATGGAGCTTGGCCACTTGGCTTCATAGTTCCTTGGCATCTACATAATTACCTAACATACACAAGATATTGTTAGGTATTAAATCAATTAAAAACTTCATTACCTTATCATTTTTCTTGAAGGCTTGGACTTGCTCTTCGGTCCATCTCTTTTTCTTGAGGAATCCACCTTTTGGTCCTCTTGGATAGCTATATCCCTCCATTAAAATGGACTATTCTTTGAAGTCCCTCATCATTAGGAAGTCCTCAATTCTTTCCTTCCATTGTCTAAACCCTTCTTGTCCATAGAAGGTGTAAGGGATCAATGTGTTGATATCCCATCCTAGTTGCTCTTGAACTTCCATCTTCACCCTCTAGCATGATCCCTTAGTTGTTAAACCTTGAAGAGCGGCCTCGCTCTGATACCACTTGTAGGGGATCGTTTGAACGCTAGAGGGGGGTGAATAGCGTCGTTCTATACGTCGATGGAAATTGTTCGCATGCTTGTCTACAATTTTCATTAGCGCAGCGGAAACAAAGATAATAAAGCAATGCCGAAAACACAAACACACAAATGCAAGGATATAATGTGGTTCGGAATCGAACGGTTCCTACTCCACGGATCGAGCTCTAAAGAGCTCTAGTGATGCACACACACTCACTAATCACAAATAACTCCTTCTCGACACAAGTCGGAGGTGGAGAAACCTCGTACAATAGATTACAATAATAATCTAAATAGATACAAGCAATTACAATAATAAAATACAATGCAACTAAAGAAAACTACTTTACAATTGCTCTTTGAATGCTTGATCACTTGGTTGCTTGATATCAACTTGGAGACCCTGATTTACAGTAGTAAATCACTCCAAATGCTCTCAAGAAACCCCTACTTTTTCCTCTATCATGAGCTCCTTTTATACTTCAACCTGTGCTGGAAAAAATCGATCAGTCGACTGCTCGGGACCATCAGTCGACTGTTGTCACTGTTGTCATGAGACAACGGCTAGATCCACGCTTGAAAAATCCAACGGATCCATCATCAGTCGACTGATCAAGCCATCACTCGACTGCTGACCACAGCGGTCGAGTGAGACTCAACTTTGTGCTCCAAAACCTGAGCACCGACCGATCATCATAAGATCGATCCCTTTGCTAGACCAATCGACCGATTGCCTCCTCCGGGCAATGATCGCTAGGTTAATTCTCGCATTCAAACCCTAGTTGACACAGGCCAGTTGACTACCACATGACACCAATCGACTGGCACACCTCAAACATGAGGTTTTAGCCCAAGTATGGTTCCCCCATACTTGCTAGACCACCATTAGCCTAGACTTAAGCCTTCTAGCCACCTCCATCAGCCTCACGCCTCTCGGATCCCTCCAAGTCATCAATGACTTGTTCATCCATCGCGCTAGCCTTCCGGTGCTTCCATCGGCTATGTCATGCTAACAGTGTCTACACCGCCAAGGCACATTGGACTTATGCCGCCAAAACTCCGATTGGACTTTACGCCGCCAACCATTGGACTTATGCTGCCAAGACTTCACCCTTGGACTTTACGCCGCCAATATCAAACCCCTTGGACTTCTCAAATGTCAAGACTCAAGCTTGGACTTTCCCTTGCCAACCCATGTTGGACTTTCCATGCCAAGACCCATGCTTGGACTTTACTTTGCCAAGACCCATGCTTGGACTTTCCCAAATGCCAAGTACCTAAGACTTGGACTTTCCCATGACAATTGTATTGTCATATGTTTTTGTCGAACATCAAAACATCTCTCGAGCCAAGCTCGAGTCCTAGTCAATCGTGACCTGGGTCGATTGCACCAACAGTTAACTTTTTGGTTGCAGGCATACGATCCAACTATTATGGCCATATGTGTATGTGATTGTATGTGTGTAATTGTATATTTTGTTGAATCCTCCTGGTTGACGAGGCTAGTATTTAATTTTGTATTTAAATATGGCATTGTTTAGCCACTCTTTTTATTTTAGTTTACTTTCGACTTAGATTTCATGTACACTCCTTCATGGAATATAGGATCGATGGATGTAAATTAAAATAGTTTTTTCTCGGCTCAGATCTCCGGATGGCTTGTACATGGCATAGGGAGGAGCGGATGAGATGGCGATACGACGGGAGGCATATTGGAGACAAAAGCCATAATAGTTGGAAAATATTTCTTTTTCATATTTACTACTTATTGTTTGATATGCATGTCGTAGGCTAAAAAATTCCTCAATTTTAAATTACTAAGTGGGAGAGGGATATTTTTATAAATTCCCACGACCTCCATTACGATTTGACATGTGATGCAAACAAACTTGCGTGTCGGCTCTGAGTGCCTTCCTCCACATCGGATGAGTTTGTTTACGGATCACAAGGTTGAATATGGTTATAGGAAATTATTAAGGAGCATGTGTACTTCCCCATCGGAAGGCACATAACCCGAGATAATTACCTCGGTACCGAGTAATGGTGAACACTTAGATGCAAATAGGAGTATCCTCCCCATAGGAGTCACTACTTTTATTTGTAGGGCCGAAGAGGAACCAACTATTAATTTTATTTGTCAAAAGCTTAGGTTGACAAGATAGTAAAATTAATGGGTAAAACGTCCTCTTACAAATGTAGAATTCGTATAAGTCCACACTATCGTGGCATACGATATTCTCGGTGTTTTGAGGTGTTGGTTGATTTTAAAATTTTATTGTTTGAGAAATCAATAATTTTTTAAAATCTAATGTTTTGATCTATGTGATTCTTAGGTTTTTTTCAAAATGACTTTCAACCTGCTTGTTGTGATACTGAAAGAAAATAAACTTACTTGACCCAATTATGTTGATTGGAAGAGGAATCTTGACATTGTCTTGACTGATGAGGAATACAAATATGTACTCCTCGAAGAGTGCCCTCCTAAGCCTGCGGATGCTTCTGGGGAAAAGGAGAAGGAGAGTTGTAAGAAGTGGATCAAGGCCGATGAGATGGCGCGGTGTTACATTTTTGCATCTATGTCAAATGTACTGCAACATCATCATCAAGCCATGCCCACTATTTATGACATGATGCTCAATCTCAAAGAGCTTTTCGGACACCAGAATCGGGCTGCTAGGTAGGAAGCCATGAGGAACTTGATGATGACCACCATGATCGAGGGAACACCCGTGAGGGATCATGTTCTCAAGATGATGGCTCATTTGAATGAGCTAGAAGTCCTTGGAGCTGAGATCGATGGGGAAACCCAGGTCGATATCATTCTCCAGTCTCTACCTAAGAGTTTTGAGCAGTTTTGCCTGAACTATAACATAAACAGGAGGTTGTATTTGTTGGCCGAGCTTCTGACAGAACTCCAGGTGACAGAGGAGCTTTTTCATCAGAGTGCTCTGGCGCAAGCCATGGTTGCCCAAAAGGTTTCTACTTCTAAGACGAAAGGCAAGAAGAAGAAGAAATAAGCTGGGGCAAAGGTGGCGGGAGGAACTCAGGGAGGAGTGATGAAGCCAAAAGGCAAGTGCTTCACTTGCAAGCAGACTGGACACTGGAAGAAGGATTGCCCCAATCGGAAGCAGAACAAAGGTATATCTTTTGGTCTAGTCATTGAAACATGTTTAGCGGTGTTATCTACCGGCACCTGGTGTGTAGATACGGGAGTCATTGATCTTGTCTGCAATACTTTGCAGAGGTTCCAGGAAACCAGACGACTGGCTGAGGGGGAGATTACCGTATACTTGGGCGATGCCAGGAAGGTGGCGGCTGTTACAGTGGGAGATGTTTATTTGTCTTTCGAAAGGAATAAAGTTTTGGTTCTTAAAAATTGCCTTTATGTACCTTTATTTAGAAAGAATTTAATTTCAGTTTCTAAATTATTTATGGATGGATATTCTATTTCTTTTAATGACAGAGTTATTATAAAAAGGAATAGGGAGATTATCTGTTCTGGTGCATTGATAGGAAATTTATATACACTTGAACCAAAATCTCCCACGATGCAAATATAAGTTAATAACTCATCTTCTAACTCCAATAAGAGAAATGAACCTTTGAAGATGAACCAAACATATCTTTGGCATCTAAGGCTTGGACATATTAACCTAAGCAGAATTCAAAGGTTGATAGCTGATGGACCTTTGAGTTCATTAGTGGTGGAAGACTTCCCAACCTACGAGTCCTGCTTGGAAGGTAAAATGACCAAGAGGCCTTTCAAGGCCAAGGGGTATAGAGGCAAAGATGTATTGGAATTAGTTCATTTTGATTTGTGTAGTCCTATGTCTATCTAGGCAAGAGGTGGCTTTGAATATTTCATCTCGTTCATAGACGATTATACAAGATATGGATACATTTAGTTGATACGCTGCAAGTCTGAATGATTTGACAAGTTCAAAGAATTTAAGGTTGATGTGGAGAAACACCAAGGTAAAAGTATCAAGACACTACGATCTGATCGTGGTGGTGAGTGCCTCTTGGGAATGTTTAGGAATTACTTATCAGAGGCTGAGATTCAATCCCAATTGTCTAAACCTGGCACACCCTAGTAGAATGGTGTAGCAGAGCGAAGGAATAGGACTCTTATGGAGATGGTTAGATCGATGATGAGTTATTCTGAGTTGCCAGATTCATTTTGGGGGTATGCTCTAGATACGACAGTATATATTCTGAACTTGGTACCATCTAAATCAGTGCCTTCTACTCCGACAAAATTGTGGACTGGGCGAAAGCCTAGTCTAAGACATATTCGAATATGGGGGAGTCCAGCACATGTACTGAAGGCAGATGCAGGTAAGTTGGAACCTCGTACAGAAGTGCGCATGTTCGTTGGCTATCATAGAGGAACAAAAGGTGGTTTGTTTTATAGTCCTAGAGATCAGAGGGTGATCGTTAGCACGAACGCCAGATTTCTAGAGGAAGACTATGTGATGAACCACAATCCCATGAGTAAGATTGTTCTGGAGGAATTGAAAGGGGAAGTCACTACTTCAGTACCACCGGTACAAGAGAATATACCACAAGTCACTGCACCTCGTGTCACAGAGGATACATCGGTGATACCTCATCGTAGTGGGAGGGTTGTGAGATAGCCTGATAGATTCATGTTCTTGGGAGAATCTTCTGATTTGGTCAATGGTGAACATGAACCTGATCCCTGGACATATGATGAGGCAATCCAAGATAAAGATGCGGTATCTTGGCAAAGTGCAATGAATGCTGAGATTGAATCTATGGATTCAAATCAGGTCTGGGAGTTAGTAGAACCACCCAATGGTGTAAAAGCCATTGGATGCAAGTGGATCTACAAAAGAAAGAGAGGAATATACGGGAAGGTTGAGACCTTCAAAGCAAGGCTTGTAGCGAAGGGGTATACTCAGAAAGAGGCTATCGATTATGAGGAGACCTTTTCGCTGATAACCATGCTTAAGTCTATCCGGATTCTCTTATGCATTGCTGCTCATATGGATTATGAGGTATGGCAGATGGATGTCAAGATAGCTTTCCTTAATGGAACTCTTAAGAAAAACATCTATATGAAGCAACCAGAGGGATTCATTGCAAAGGGCAAAGAACATCTTGTGTGTAAGCTTAATCGGTCCATTTATGGATTGAAGCAAGCTTCGAAGTCTTGGAACATCCACTTTGATGAGGTAATCTAGTCTTATGGATTTATTCAAAGCCCGGATTAGTCTTGTGTATACAAGAGATGTGATGGAAACGTAGTGGTATTTCTTGTACTATACGTAGATGACATTTTGTTAATTGGCAACAATGTCAAGGTGTTATCTGATGTAAGAGTATGGTTGTCCAAACAGTTTGATATGAAGGACTTGAGAGAAGTGGGACACATCCTTGGGATCAAGGTTATAAGGGATCGTAGGAAAAGGATGTTGTGCTTATCTCAAGCTTCATACATAGACACCATTATGGATCGTTTTAGCATGCAGAACTCCAAGAAGGGTTTTCTACCTTTCAGGCATGGAGTTCTTTTATCTAAGGAGATGTGTCCTAGAACAACTGAGGAGATAGAGGAGATGAAGGCGGTTCCTTATGCTTCGGTAGTAGGAAGCCTCATGTATGCGATGCTATGTACGAGATCGGATATCTGCTTTGCCGGGGGCATGGTCAGTAGATATCAGAGTAATCTAGGATAGGGACATTGGACTGCGGTAAAGCATATATTGAAATACCTGAGAAGGATTAGGAATTATATGCTAGTTTACTAGGCAGACCAATTACTCCCCGGGGGTTACACAGATTCAAACTTCTAATCAGATAGGGATAACAGTAAGTCTACCTCTGGTTTTTTATTTACTTTGGGAGGTGGGGCCATTGTATGGAGGAGTGTCAAGCAGAAATGCGTAGCGGACTCCACCATGGAAGCTGAGTATGTGGCAGCCTCTGAGGCGGTCAAAGAGGCTGTGTGGCTCAGGAACTTCTTGATGGACTTGGATGTGATTCCTAGTTTGCCTAGAACTATCACAATTTATTGTGATAATAGTGGTGCAGTTGCAAACTCGAAGGAACCACGAGGCCATAAGGCAAGTAAACACATAGAGGACAAGTACCACATGATACGAGAAATCGTAAAGGAGGTAGAAGGTGTTGTCGCCTAGATTGCATCAGAGGATACCCTAGTAGATCATTTCACTAAGGCCTTTCTAGCGAGAGCTTTTAATAGGTATATGGAGGGAATGAGAATCATATGTATGGCAGAATGAGGACAGTATAGTCTTTTAGCATAAGTGGGAGATTATAGGGATGTATACTGAAAAGTCTATCTTTTGTATGAACATCTTTATTTTTGAAATAAGAATCACATGATCATTGTTTGCATATTTATGGTTATGCATATTGTCTAATATATTACATTGTAGATAACATGGTGTGTAGTGTCACACAGGAGATCATGTTATCGATTCCTTGTAAAGTATAAGTAAAGGCTCACAACCTAGATGGCTTTGGACAAACCATTGGTATGGTTGTAGTGTGATTTGGTATTGGTTTGTCTTGACCATAGAATTACACTAGTACACTTTGTGTGTATTGAGCAGGACCGACTTAGAGGTGATTCGATTTATTGCTAACTACATAATTGAATCGGACCTCGGATATTATGGTGTACATGCTCTTAATCCCGATATAATTACGGGCACGTATACTTAGTATTCATTTCTTTGATTCACCAATGGGCGAGATTTATAGAGTAAATCGATAGGCTCGGTATGTTGGAAAATTGTATTATTTATATGGTATGTCGTTGATTATAGAAGAAAACTGTGCCCTATATATTAGGATGATGATGTCCCCATGAGGAGCTCATAAGGTTCATCATGTAAAACCTGCAGGTGGACTTGGTCCGGCATGATGATAAGGTTGAGTGGTACTACTCATGGAGTTAGATGTTGATTAATTAATTGTCTATAAATTAATTAATTGACGGACATTTGAGATCTTAAACACGGGGAGATAAATGTACAAATAATATATGGAGCCTATATTAACTTATGGGGGTTGGTGAGGTAGATCAATGATAATCCTCTAGTGGAATGGATTATCATTAATGGATCGGACTTTATGTGGGCTTGATCTATTGGGTGGCAAAGTTCCAACTCCTCCTCATGGTCCCTATTGTAGCCTAATAAACCCTCATGGAGCCTAGATCCAATGGTGGAAAATGGAACTTTAGATCCGATGGTGGAGATTAAATCTTTAGATCCGACGGTTGAGATTAAATCTCTAGATCCGGCGGTTGAGATTAAATCCCTAGATCCGACGGTGGAGATTAAAACAAGGCTTAGGACTAACTCTATAAAAGGAGGCTTAAGGTGGGCGGCAAGAAGAGAAATTAGAGAGATTAGGGTTTTGCTTCCTTGGCTTGGGCGGCAAGGAACAAGTGGGCAGCTAGGGTTTTTGGAGGTGTCTTGGGCGGCCACAATTTTGGAAGGTTTTCTTCTTTCTTAGGTGATGCCGGCACCCTTCCTTCTCCTCTCTACCTTGGACGGCACTCAACCTAATTTCCCTCTTCTCTTTGGCCAGTGGAAACAAGGGTTAAGATTATTCCTTGGAGCTCTTGGCCGGCGTCCATAACCTTCATCTCCTTTCCTTGGCCGGCGGCTACAACTAGGTCTCTTGACTTGGTGGCCGGTCCTAGATAGGGAAGAGTTTTGTTTTATTCTTCCTTTTGTTCGGAGCAAGCAAAGAAAGGAAGATTGGTGATCTAGGAGGCTTCGACTTTTGGAAGATCATCGCCCACACGACGTCCAAAAGGAGGAAGGACATACAATAGAAGATCGAGAGGTATAATGCTTGTTTATATTCTTTTGTATCATGTCTATAATTGTTTTTCAATTATATGCATGTTGTATGTTTTTTTATGTGGCTAATTTACTTGGACCCCGAATACAAACACAAAAACTGGCGATCCGTACATCGTCTATTCCGTGGCTATTCGTAGAATAGAGGTTGGTGGCTTGAACAACAAGTTTGTTCAAGTGACTACTCTAATCGAATAGCACGATGATGAAACGGTAGCTTGGGTAATCCCTCCTTATCAAGGATAAATTTTTTTTATCCGGGGACGTAGAAGGGATCGCCATGAACAAGCGACCGAGTTAAAGTGGGAAGCGAAGTTTCCTACCTTCAAGGAGTGGTTAGGAAACTTTACCATAGCTGAAAACGGGCTAAACAACCTTGTTTTTATCGAAATCAGCCTGGCAATCGACTCTATCAGAGATCAGTCGATTGTCATGCCAATCAGTCAACTGCCAACAAGGGCAGTCGACTGATAACTCAAAAAAAAAAAAATCAGATTTTCAATTATCAAAAATGAAATTCGGAAAAGTATAAGTAATTATACGTATATTGAAAAATCGTGAAAATTCATATGTATATTACTTATAAGCAATACAATGGGTGAAAAATGTTATAAAAATATTTTACCCATAAAATAGCAAAATTGATACAAAGTTCAAAAGTGAACAAAACTTCAATGTTTTAGCTCACTTTGTATCAACTTCATCAATGGTGATTGCTATCAAAAGATATACCTCACCATGATTTTTTCAAAATGATTTTAAAATAGTTTTAAAACCTTATATTGGATCATATTCCTTGGGCTTAATGTACATGACTTGTACACAAGCTTTCCCAATGGTCAACATTTAGTAAAAGATGAGTTTTACTTCATCTAGATGCAAAAACTATGCACCTTAATCTTAACTCATATCCTAGCATCTCACATATATCTAGAGTGTATCAATACAATTACATGTCAATTTAGATGTGAGATGTGGGTTTTGGTTTATCTTAAACTAAGGTCTCATGCATTTTCTAAGGAAACACTACTTGATTCCCTTATAAATGGGACTTCAAGTCATGCCATTGTCCTTAACTAAATTTTAATCAAATTAAATCCATGAATGATCATGGCATAAATGATAACATAATTAAGCATTGTAGGATCATTGGCGTCGCTAGAAAGGGGGGGGGGAATGAATAGCTACGCTCGTCTTTTCGATTCGTTGTACCCTTCTACAATGAATAGTACGCAGCGGAAACAAGAAAATGAATACATAAAGAATGACAAACGCAAACAATTTTATGTGGTTCGGAACACAAGTCCCTACTCCACGGTTGAGCCCACGTCGGCTCTAGTGATACACACCACCACTATAAACTTCTCCTTCTCAGTGATACACCGAAGGTGGAGAAACCCTTTTGCACAGTTTATCAGAAACGTTACAAGAAAGCTTACAGTAGACAATGAAGAAGGAGTAAAACGAGTACAGATTTCAGAGTGAATGAAAATGCTTCTTGCTTGCTGAATCGTTGACACTCTTGTTGGATGATCAAGGCTTTTAAGAATGAAGAAGCTTTTTCCCTCGTGTCTTTCTTCAGAAAATGTCGTAAGTACTTCTTTTTTTAACTTTGAAATATATAAGCCCAGAATACTTGATAGCTCGAGCCTGATTAGGGCTTTTCTGCCTACCCAGTTGAGTCGCCTCGGCTGGTGCCTCGACTGGAGCATTAATTGGCATTTATTAATGGCTTCAACGGTAAGATTTGGACCATAATTAGTTTTATTTCCATTGAAAACATAGGTCCAGTCGAGGCGATGATCCGACGCCTTGACTGGCAGGCTTTGGTTCCAATCAAGCGAGCAACAATCGAGCTCGGTCGGCGATCCCTTGCTTCCGTTGGATTAAAGATCTAGTCGAAGTCGCCGCTTTGATCGGCGAGCTTTGGTTCCAATCAACAGCAACAATCGAGCTCGATCGGCGATCCCTTGCGTCTGTTCCGTTGGATCAAAGCTCTAGTCGAGTCGCCACCTCGACTGCTGTCGGTTTTCCTACGAACATACAGGCCACAGTCGAGACATCAACCGACTGTGGCTTGCCTCTGCTCGTAAGAAATAACCTTAGTCGAGGCGTTGCCTCGTGATCTGATCGAGCCTTCGTCGACACCTCCTTGCTTCTGTTTAGTTGAACCAAGCATCAGTCGAGGCGTCGCCTCGACTACCACCTTTACCTGATGCCTATGAATTACTGTTCATAGGTCTTCCATGCCAGGAATCATCTCCGGGACTTCGTGCCAAGACTCCCTGTCCGGGTCTTCACTGCCAAGAGGCCACGCCTTCGGGACTTCACTGCCAAGACTCCTCATCCGGGTCTTCACTTGCCAGGACTCCACGTCCGGGTCTTCACTTGCCATGACTCCACGTCCAGGTCTTCACTTGCCAGGACTCCACATCCGGGTCTTCACTTGCCAGGACTCCACGTCCGGGTCTTCACTTGCCAGGACTCCACGTCCGGGTCTTCATCAATCTTGCATCCAGTCCTCGACCTACAAGAGATTTCCTGAAAATACATCTCAAACAACCGTATGAGATAACACATAATTATCACCTTGACTTAAACCCTTGTCAATCACCAAAAACATCCTTTGGGTCTGATTGCACCAACAATCTCCCCCTTTTTTGATGTTTGACAATACGGTTTAAGTCTAGGTGATGAAATTATAGCACAATATAATGTATTCGAAATTTAATATGCAAAAAGAAGAGATATAGATGTGTAGTTTCAAAAGTTTTAATTTCAGATTAAATTAAACTTAAAGCCCATCTTCTCCCCCTTTGGCAAACACCCAAAAAGAAGAGTTGCTTATAGAAGCACTTGTTGGGATCTCTTTATGCAAAATAGCATATGCGCAACAGAAAAATTAGGATCCCTTCCAAGTGATCCTTACGAAAGAAAAACTCGTACAAAAATAAATTTCTCAAAAGAAAGCCTATCTTATAGGAGAATTCTACCTTTGTTGCGTGCCCTTTGCAATCCCGCTTTTCCTTGGATGTGTTGGATCTTTTAGCACGTTCAAATGTCCGTGCCTCTATATGTATCCACACGAGCAAGCTCTTGTCTCACAAAAGAAAACTAGAAGATCTCTCCTTTACTTCTTGCTAGAGAAGTCCCTAAAGGAGAGGAAGGTAGGGAAGAAGAGAAAGGAAGAAGAAGACTACTCTTCTTGCTAGCTTACACTCACAAAACCACACAACAAAAGCCTCTCCCACCAAGCTCTCACCAAGCCTTAAGCTCCAACTCAACTCCTTTGGCCGGCCACCCCATGGGGTGTTTTATAGGATTTGAAAAACCTTTCATCTCCTATCACATTCAATGCAATCAATGGCATTGAAAGATAATTAAACAAGGAGTTATAAAAAAAAAAAAAAGAGCTTAGGTGGCTTCGTTCAGTTACGTATTGCTATGCTTGACTCCTTCCACCTCGTAGGCTTAGGTGTGGCATTCATGGCATGCTTAGATTGCTTCAATGCTTATGTAATTGATGCATGTTATCATATTGAATTAATCTCCAATTGAAATCAACTAATTAATCATATTGAATTAATCTTATTAAATCAATTAAGCTTAGCATATTGAATTAATCTCATTAGATCAATAAGCTAAAATTCTCATTAAGCTTAAAGTCCAAAAACCATTTTGTACTTAAGCTTATTCCCAAATTATTCTAGTCAAACTAGAATGCACTAATTCTTCTAATCATCATGCTCTTTGTGTGTGACCCTATAGGCTCTCATAGCGTTGGCGGTGGATCTAAACTCTTTTAGATACACAAGCAAGCAATGGCATCTAGCAATACATCATTGCTACCCAAGTTCTGAGATAAGTCAAGATCAGGCTAACCTTTGTGACTACTATAATATATGGCCGTGTCCTTCTATCCTTGATATCAGTTGACCAATGAGGCATAGACCGTGTCATCCTCGATCAATCTATGTGTTTCTTGATCCCTGAGTAAACTAACTCAAACAAATGAGCTCAATATCTCATATTGACTCATTCGAGCATAGCCATGCGTTTTAGTAGTTCTACTCAATCAAGAACCGATATCACTCCGTCATATGGGAGGATAGATCCCATCTACATCACTCACATCCCTCCGCATAATTTGTTATATACCCGATGTCGCCTTTATGGTCCACCCTGTTACGGGTGACGTTTGACGATACCAAAGTACATAACTCCTTATGTAGGGAACCGTAGTGACTTCAGGTTTGAGGACTATTCATACCAATAGTCACATGAGAAAGTTTATGACACTCATATGACAATCCATGAAACTTTCTCATGGCGGGTCAGTTCAGTATATATTCTCTAATATATACCCATGTGTCAACTTGATATCATATATCCATGACTTGTGAGATCAAGTCATCAATTGACCTACATGCTAGTCTTTATGTATTAATATTGCCCTTGCATATTAATACTTGACTAGGAACATTTAGGAAAGTGTTCTCTACAGCCTCTCATAATCAATTCTGCCAATTGATGTGCTGTAGGAAAGAACCTACTTTTCTAGGGCATTATTATATATTTAATTTAGCTGGCACAAGCAAGACGTAAATATATAATAACCAATCCTTTGCCTTTATGAAATATGATACAAAATGTTCCCTATTCAACCATCACATGATTGGTTCTAGGGCTATAACTAACAATCTCCCACTAGCACTAGTACCAATCACTATGATATCTAATACCTAGTGACCTAGTGTGACCATCATGCTTCCTCTGTGCCAAAGCCTTGGTCAATGGATCTGCGATGTTAGCTTCTGTTGGTACTCTGCATATCCTCACATCTCCTCTATCGATGATCTCTCGAATGAGATGGAAGCGCCGCAGTATGTGTTTGGTCCGCTGATGTGATCGAGGTTCCTTAGCCTGTGCAATAGCCCCATTGTTGTCACAATAGAGGTCTATTGGATCTGCAATGCTAGGAACTACTCCAAGTTCACTGATGAACTTGCGGAGCCAAACAGCCTCCTTTCTTTGCATCGACGCGACAATATACTCAAACCATTGTAGAATCAACAAGCGTGTCCTGCTTGAACTTTTCGACTCACACGGCTCCACCATTCAGGCAAAACATGTACCCCGATTGCGATCTATAGTCATCCTTGTCTGTTTGGAAGCTTGCATCACTGTAACCCTTTATAGTTAGCTCCTCATTGCCTCCAAATATCAGGAAATATTCTTTCGTTCTTCGTAAGTATTTAAGAATATTTTTGACTACTATCCAGTGACTTTCACCTGGATCCGACTGGTATCTACTCGTCATGCTCAAAGCATACGAGACGTCAGGACGAGTACAAAGCATGGCGTACATGATAGACCCTATAGCAGATGCATAAGGGATCTTATCCATGCGATCTCTCTCCTCCTTAGAAGAGGACATTGAGTCTTGAAGACTCACACCATGTGATAAAGGCAGAAATCCTTTCTTGGAATTTTGCATAGCAAAACGATCTAGCACTTTATCAATGTATGTACTCTGACTTAGGCCAAGTAATCTTTTAGATCTATCTCTATAGATCTTGATGCCTAAAATATAGGCAGCTTCACCTAAGTCTTTCATCGAGAAATAATTCCCTAACCACATCTTCACAGACTGGAGTGAGGGAATATCATTTCCGATGAGAAGTATGTCATCTACATACAGGACAAGAAATACAACTGTGCTCCCACTATTTCTCTTGTAGACACAAGGTTCATCTTCATTCTTGATGAAACCAAACTCCTTGATTGCATCATCGAATCGAAGATTCCAGCTTCGAGAGGCTTGCTTTAGTCGATAAATGGACCTTTGCAGTTTGCATACCATTCCAGGATGCTTTGGATCTTCAAAACCCTCAGGCTGTGTCATGTACACATCCTCGAGTAGCTTTCCATTCAGAAAAGCGGTTTTGACATCCATCTGCCAGATCTCATAATCGTGGTAGGCTGCAATAGCAAGTATGATCCGAATGGATTTAAGCATCGCAACTGGTGAAAAGGTTTCATCATAGTCAATACCATGAATTTGTTTGAATCCTTTAGCCACCAATCTACCTTTATAGGTATGCTTATTACCATCCATGTCAGTCTTTACTTTAAAGACCCACTTACACCCAATAGGTTTTACCCCTTCAGGTGGATCAACCAAAGTCCATACTTGGTTAGTGTACATGGATTCCATTTCGGATCTCATGGCCTCTAGCCATTTCTCGGAATCTGGGCTCATCATAGCTTCTTGATAGGATGTAGGCTCGTCAAGATCGACAAGCAATACTTCACCGTTTTCAGTCAAGAGAAAAGAATATCTCTCGGGTTGACGACGGATCCTATCAGATCTACGAAGAGGTTGGTCTACATGAACAGGTGTTTGCTCCACAACTCTTTGGGCAACAATTTCCTCATCCACAACACTTTGTGGTGCCTGTTCATTTTCCATCGAAGCCTTTGTGTTATCTTCATTCTGAATTTCTTCAAGATGAATTTTACTCCCACTAGTTGTTCTAGAAATAAATTCTCTTTCTAGAAAGACAACATTTCTGGCAACAAACACCTTGCCATGTGTGGGATTGTAAAAGTAATATCCCTTAGTTTCCTTGGGATATCCTACAAAATAACACTTATCTGATATGGGTCCTAGTTTATCTGAGACTTGACGTCTAACATAAGCTTCACAACCCCAAATCTTTATAAAAGACATTTTGGGACTCTTCCCAGTCCATAACGTGTATGGTGTCTTTTCTACGGCTTTTGATGGGACGCGATTAAGTGTGAAAGTGACTGTCTCTAGAGCTAAACCCCAAAAGGAAGTAGGTAGATCAGTCTGGCTCATCATTGATCGAACCATATCTAATAGAGTATGATTTCTCCTTTCAGATACACCATTCCATTGTGGTGTTCCAGGTGGAGTGAGTTGGGATATTATCCCACACTCAGCCAGGTGATCACGAAATTCTTGACTAAGGTATTCACCACCTCGATCTGATCGAAGTAGCTTAATACGCTTACCAAGTTGGTTTTGTACTTCATTCTTGAATTCTTTGAACTTTTCAAAGGATTCTGATTTATGTCTCATCAAATATAAGTAGCCAAATCTACTCATATCATCAGTGAAAGTAATAAAGTACTTATAGCCTCCTCTGGCTTCGACATTGAAAGGGCCACATACATCAGTATGTATGAGTCCTAACAAGTCCGTCGCTCTCTCGCCATGTCCACTAAATGGAGTTTTAGTCATCTTTCCTAAAAGACAAGATTCACATATCTCATATGATTCAAAATCAAATGAGTCCAATAATCCATCTTTATGGAGTTGGGATATGCGTTTTTCATTTATGTGACCTAGGCGACAGTGCCAGAGATATGTTTGGTTTAAATTATTCGATTTGAACCGTTTGGTATTTACATTATAAATTGGGTTTTCTAAATCTAGAACATAGAGACCATTCATAAGTGGTGCATTACAATAGAACATTTCATTCAAATAAATGGAACAACATTTGTCCTTTATTATAAAAGGGAAGTTTTTCTTGTCTAAACAAGATACAGAGATTATGTTCTTTGTTAATGCAGGTACATAAAAGCGGTCCTCTAGTTCTAAGATAAGCCCAGTGGGCAAAGACAAAGAATATGTTCCTACAGCTACAGCAGCAACTTTTGCGCCATTGCCTACTCGTAGGTCCACTTCGCCTTTTGCCATTAGTCTACTATTTCTCAGTCCCTGCACATTAGTACAAATGTGAGATGCACATCCGGTATCTAATACCCATGTAGAAGAAATAGATAGATTAACTTCTATAACGTGTATACCTGAGGCAGAAGTCCCACTTCTTTTATTCTTTACTTCCTCAAGGTAGACTTTGCAGTTCCGCTTCCAGTGTCCAGTCTCACCGCAATGGAAACAGTCCCCTTCCTTAGGTACTTTACCATTATCCTTTGAAGTGGATGAATTGTCCTTGCCTTTGGCTTGGGTCTTACCCTTGCCTTTGCGCTTACCTTTTCCCTTCTTGACCATTAGTACATTACTAACTTTCTTTTTGAGATTGGTTGTGATTCTTAACATCTTTGAGAATCTCAGGCAAAGGTTTATCAATTTCATTCATGTTATAATTCATGACGAATTGATTATATTCTTCCGGCAACGATTGCAGGATAACATCGGTTGCCAATTCTTGGCTCAATGGAAAACCTAGTCTTTCAAGGTTCTTAACGTACCCAATCATTTTAAGTACGTGAGTTCCTACAGGTGTTCCTTCTTGCATCTTGCATGCAAAAAGAGCCTTAGACACTTCAAAACGCTCGTGCCTAGCTTGTCCTTGATATAGTTGTTTTAAATGCTCAACCATATCATAGGCATCCATGTTCTCATGTTGCTTCTGAAGCTCAGAGTTCATGGTGGCAAGCATAAGACATGACACATCTAATGCGTCATCTTGATGCTTCTTATAAGCATCCTTTTAGACAGTGGCGCATGGGGGTGTTTCGGGGATAGACTGCTCTAGGACATACAATTTACGTTCTTGCTTGAGGATAATCCTCAAGTTCCTATACCAGTCTAGAAAGTTAGCTCCATTGAGCTTGTCTTTCTCAAGGGCCAGATCATAAGTTGAGGGGGTGTGTCGTGTTAGATGACATGGTGATCTACAATATTAAAATGCAAAATTAAGTATCATACCTAAGTCATTTAATTAGGCCTTTAATTAAATGAGGCTCCCACTAAATTCTCATAGCTTTGATATGAGCTAATTATTGATGTAGGCAAACACATTTTGCTTACATCATTAGCTTCTATTTAGCTATAAATTTATATGGGATAAAGATCCACATCATAATTCGTCTTGAGTTAGCTTTGGCTAATCGCCCAAGACGTAGTATGATTAGGTAGGCAATCTTTTGCCAATTACATCTGATGTAACTCTTTAATAGCTTTGGTTAAGTTTAGATTAGTTTAGTGCTTATTCCTAAACTACTTCGGTAGTGTGGCGAGAGGTCTTCTTTGATATCGAACAGCGACCACTTCTAAGACAAAGTGATGTTGAATCACACAAAACTAATTTTTAAAACTTATGTTCAAAGCTAATATATGCCTCTACTTTCTTAATTAAGTCTTAACCAAGTTTGATAGCGGGACATCACGATTGTCCACTCGCACTCTTCCAAGATAAAATGCATTGCTTTGCTTTGGCAAACCCAATAACAAATGATCGAGGAAGTAGTGAGTACCAAACTTTGGTAGGCATATCGTTTAGACTTATTAAGAAATAAACTTAAACATGCATCACATATATATTAGCATACATCACATATAAGCTAAATTAACATGCATCACATACATATTAGCATACTAAGTGTGTCATGGTTATGGCCCTTATTCTATAATCTTCTCAAGCCAATGAGAAGATTGATTGGTCAACCTAGGGATAACATCTTCTCCCAAGTGCTTCCTTTTGGTTGTCATGTGTTGTTGACTTCCTCCTTGTAACATCATCTTCCAATGGACCCTCCATCTTTATTTTGTATATTACAAAAGGAGAAATACTTGAGTTACATTTGTAGGGGATCGGTACGGCCGGCTAGAGGGGGGTGAATAGCCCTTTTCGTTTGGATGTCGGTATTTGCTCGTCTACAAAACTAATTAGCGCAAGCGGAAGACTAATAAAGACAAGCAAATAGAAATACAAGAAAACAAACGCTAACAAAGAATGTAACGTGGTTCACGGCTACGCCGCTAATCCACGGTCCCCGATTCGTCCTCGGTGAATCACTCCGCTAAACCAATCCACTAAATGGTCTCTCCTTTGCACCAAGCTAGGTGGAGGTAACCTTTACAATCAAGATCACTCTTCTTACAAATAGAATAGAGTAAAAGCGAGTAAGAAGAGTTTAGAGCTTGTGGGGCACTAGGAAGATCACTTGGAGCATAAGCATTAGCCTCTCAAAGGCTTACACCCTCTCTTTTTATAGAGAGGGTTGTTTTCTTTCCGTTGGCCGCCATCAGTCGACTGCCGCCCTCAGCAGTCGACTGCCGTCACTACAATGGCCTCCGAACACGTCGGATCCCGACCGTTGTAGTCCAACGGAACTCTTGGCAGTCGACTGATGGACCTCATCGATCACGCTCGTAGTCGACCGCCGCCCGATCGCTACGAGCGGTTGGCCGAAACCCTATTGACGGTCATTCGCCTTTAGCGATCGTGATCATGCGATCGGCGCCTCGTATGGCGATCGGCTGGCCCGCAATCCGGTCGATCGTATACGGTCGAACTCACTCGACTCGGGCGATCCCATGACATGATCGGTCGGTGTCGAAAAACCCATCCGACACTTGGCCAAATAGCCAAGTTTCACCTAAGAGCTACCCTTCCCCGGGTTACAATCGCTCACTCTCATTTCTCGGAGTCCCTCGCCTTCGAAGTTCTCTTCGTTCGCCACGTCCTCGGCGACATCGAGCACGGCTCTGCAATGCTCCTTCGCGTCTCTTGCCTCGAAGTCTACTTCCTCCGGCTTCACTCCAAGCTTCTCGTCCGGCGGTCCCTCGGATGCTCCAAGCGCACGGCTTCCGCAAAGCTATCCTTCACCGAATCAAGGCACGAGTCATGAGATGTGAAACTCGCCACGGCTCCATGTGCGAATTACTAAGTCCTGCACGACTTCAACGCACATATCACATTAACATATCAAACTAACTTAAACCCTTTGCCACACCATCAAAACCATATTACGACAAGAGATTGCCCTAACAATCTCCCCCTTTTTGATGTGTGGCAATCCGTTTAAGTTAGGTAAAAACATTTGATATAAATTCTAAGGTAAGAAAGCATGTAAAGATAAACATGATATAACAACATGCAACTCCCCCTTAATCCATGAAACTCTCTATGCAAATTTTCTCCCCCTATCATATATTCCTCCCCCTAAAATATATTTCTCCCCCCTAAAATAATTAACTTAAACATAATTATTTCTCCCCCTTTGACACCATCAAAAAAGATTAACACTAAGTTATAAGCTCATGGCATCAAGTATAATGGAGGGAAAATATGACAAGTTGATTTAAAATTGGGTACCACTTGTTGATGGCATCAAGTATATGTCTACCACTTGTTGTAGGTTTACAAACTGAATTCGACCTTCAATGTTCTGATTTACAGGCCACGATCATTGCTATCGATGTAATGACGATCAGTAGCACAAAGGAATCCGAATTTTTGATTTTCTGGATGAATTTCAGAAATGCATTATAAATTCCAGAAAATTCGAAAAATCATGAAATTTGGGGAACATATTTCTTTTAAGTATATCTATCAGTGAAAAATATGTTTTCATGAAAAATCATTATATTTCTACATATTTGCCAAAAATCCAAAAGCTCTAAAAACCACTAGGTTTTTGATCATTCTAGTATCAAGTTAGCTACCTAGTTTTGCATCCAATTGTTTCAAAACATGAATACATGTATTTTAAAATAAGAAATTGTTTTGAAAACTTATGAAATATCCAATCATGATCTTTGGGCAATATGTCTATGAATTAAACATAAGCTTTCCCCATGATTGGTCTATTATTGCTATGTTGATACTTTAAATGACCATCTAAATGCCATAGGCATTAGTGGACATTTGTATCATCCTAACATCTCACCCATGCTAAGTTTGCAATCAAGTTAGCCTATAGTGAGTGTGAGATGCATCCTAGGGGGTATTTGTATATACTTAACCAATATATTCATGTAATTCTATCATGGTTAGGTATCAACCTAACAACCTACATGATCATAATGACATATATGATTTAATTTCACATTATGATCATGAAACTCATGTATCCATCAAATTATAATCATGCATTAGGTATTTTATGATGATAATAAACAAAGTATCACCTAAAGCATGATTCAAACCTATTTCTTATGATAACGTGCCAAATTTCAAAAACATAAATCATGATTGTAAATATACATAGAAATTACATCAATCATCATGATTTAAGCATTATTACCTATTTATGGGCACGTTATCATCACCCAACACTATCTAAAAAATGTTGTCCCGTCATCCTAAGTCAACCAAAATATGATATAGGTTAGGACTATATGGTTGACTACCCTAGGGGTTTTCTAACCCTTAAGGATGGATTTTGGAACCCAAAATAGATTCTTTCCTATTGGGTTCACTAAATACTCCTTGGGGATCCATTTCCTAGCAATTACCTTCTTCTTATCTTGTCCCCTAGCTATAAGGCATTTGTAGGCTTTTTCATTTTTCTTTTCCTTGTAGCCTAGGCCCTTTTTGTTGAAGCTAGCTCTTTGGCTCCCTAAGATCATATTTAAGGTGTTGGAGCCAATAGTGAATTTTTCTAGGGCTTTGGTTAAATAATCTACCTTTTCCCTTAAGGCCCTATTTTCATTTATACATGCATCACTAACATCTAATGGCACATAAAGGTCATGTGAGCATGCATCATCTAAGCTAGAAGAAATATTATCATTTAAGCATGCATTTTCTAGCTTATTTTCTAAATCCTTAATTTTATCTAGCATGCTCTTATTTTTCTTTTTCATGCCAAATAAGTCCTTAGTTAAACTAGAGATTATGGAAACTATTTTCTTAGGAGAAGCATTTGTTACCATAGTTTCCATGTCTTCTTCTTCTTCTTTGGATGATGAGGATGTAGAAGCTCCCCCTTCACTTGAGCTCTCTCCTCTTGAGCTTGATCCTTCATTTTCGGAGGAAGAGCAATCCAAGTCATCAAAGGCCATCAAGGCCAAATTGGTGACAAAGGCATTCTCCTCTTCCGATGATGATGAAGAGGATGAGGATGGATCATCCCAAGTCCTTGCCTTGAGAGCTTTAGCCTTTCCCTTTTCCTTTGTCTTCTTCTCCTCTTCCTTCTTTTTCTTGCTCCCCTTTTTCTTCTTCTTTTCTTCCTTCTTTTTCTTTTCTTCTTTGCTTTTGTTTAGGAGGGGACAATTATCCCTTATGTGCCCTTCTCCTTGGCAATTGTAGCATATGACCTTCCCCCTTGGTCTTCTATTCCTATCATTAGATTTATCAAATCTAAAATTATTAAAGGCACGTCTTACCCTCCTTACCATATAGGCTTCTTCGGTGCTATCCATGGAGGAGGAGGAGGCTTCATCGGATGAGGAGGAGGGGACTTCCATCTTCTTCTTCCCCTTGTTTGCCATCAAAGCCACTCCTCTTGAGGGTTGAATTCTAGGCTCCTCTAGTATTCCTTCAAGCCTAGTTTCGTGGAGTTCCATTGTTGAGAAGAACTCCTCCAAGGTGCTCACTTCTAAATTCTTTGAGATATAGAATGAGTCCACCATGGAGCTCCACTTTGAGGACCGGGGAAAAGCATCTATGGCCTTCATTACCATATCCCGGTTGGAGAGCTTTTCACCTACACTTGACAAACCGGTTATAATTTCCTTGAAACGAGAATGTAAGGAAATTACCTTTTCTCCCTTTTCTAATTTAATGTTGGATAATTGGGAGCGGAGGAGGTCTCTCCTTGCTAGCTTTGCCTCGGATGTGCCTTCATGAAGCTCAATTAGCTTCTCCCACATCTCCTTGGCACTTAAGCATTCTCCTATTCGGTTGATCTCTTGTTGGGGGAGCACATTGAAGAGATGATGTTTGGCTTTTGAATTTGCAAGGTGCTCTTCCCTTTGCCTTTTGGTCCACCTAGATTTCTCTATTGGCTTCCCTTCTTCATCCCTAGGCAAAACGAAACCGGATTCCATTGTAATCATTATATCAAAATCCGTTTCGAAAAATACCTCCATTCGCTTCTTCCACCAAGCGAATTCTCCTTCAAACTTCGGAAGATGGATGTTGGAGCCGGCCATTTTGAAAGTTGCTTGTTGTGGTGGTTAGTCCTCGACAAGCTTTCCTCGGCTCTGATACCACTTGTAGGGGATCGGTACGGCCGGCTAGAGGGGGGTGAATAGCCCTTTTCGTTTGGATGCCGGTATTTGCTCGTCTACAAAACTAATTAGCGCAAGCGGAAGACTAATAAAGACAAGCAAATAGAAATACAAGAAAACAAATGCTAACAAAGAATGTAACGTGGTTCACGGCTACGCCGCTAATCCACGGTCCCCGATTCGTCCTCGGTGAATCACTCCGCTAAACCAATCCACTAAATGGTCTCTCCTTTGCACCAAGCTAGGTGGAGGTAACCTTTACAATCAAGATCACTCTTCTTACAAATAGAATGGAGTAAAAGCGAGTAAGAAGAGTTTAGAGCTTGTGGGGCACTAGGAAGATCACTTGGAGCATAAGCATTAGCCTCTCAAAGGCTTACACCCTCTCTTTTTATAGAGAGGGTTGTTTTCTTCCCGTTGGCCGCCATCAGTCGACTGCCGTCACTACAACGGCCTCCGAACACGTCGGATCCCGACCGTTGTAGTCCAACGGAACTCTTGGCAGTCGACTGATGGACCTCATCAGTCGACTGCTGCCTCCGTAGTCGATCGCCTATCGGCTCGAACGGCTGGGTCAAACCCTATTGACGGATCGGCCGCCGTGATCGATGGTCTTAGCGATGACCGCCTCGTATGGCGATCGATTGCTGGCCAATCCATCGATCGTATACCGATCGAACTCACTCGACTCAGAGCAGTCGACTGCCATGACATGGCGCGATCGGTGTCGGAAAACCCATCCGACACTTGGCCAAATGGCCAAGTTTCACCTAAGAGCTACCCTTCCCGGGTTACAATCGCTCACTCTCATTTCTGAGTCCCTCGCCTTGAAGTTCTCTCTTCGTTCGGCCACGCGTCCTCGGCGATCGCGCACGACTGCGATGCTCCTTCGCGTCTCTTGCCTCGAAGTCTACTTCCTCCGGCTTCACTCCAAGCTTCTCGTCCAGCGGTCCCTCGGATGCTCCAAGTGCACGGCTTCCGCAAAGCTATCCTTCACCGACTCAAGGCACGAGTCATGAGATGTGAAACTCGCCACGGCTCCATGTGCGAATTACTAAGTCCTGCACGACTTCAACGCACATATCACATCAACATATCAAACTAACTTAAACCCTTTGCCACACCATCAAAACCATATTACGGCAAGAGATTGCCCTAACAACATTCGAGTCTAAAACTAATTTTACAACAAGATTTTTAGGAGAAAGGCACGACTCGCAGGCCATATTAAGAATTACAACACACATTCACAAACTTTTTGGGACTAGGCCATAACCATGCACCATGTCATTTTTAACTTTTAAAAGACATCAGATATTTTATTATGTTTGAAAAATTGCTAATGCAATTATCAACTCATAATAAAATTTATCCTACTTCTATATCATATATAAAATAGAGAAAAACTATTTTTTATACGATCTTTCGCAAGTGGCTCTGATACCACTGTTGGGATCTCTTTATGCAAAATAGCATATGCGCAACGGAAAAATTAGGATCCCTTCCAAGTGATCCTTGCGAAAGAAAAACTCGTACAAAAAATAAATTTCTCAAAAGAAAGCCTATCTTATAGGAGAATTCTACCTTTGTTGCGTGCCCTTTGCAATCTCGCTTTTCCTTTGATGTGTTGGATCTTTTAGCACGTTCAAATGTCCGTGCCTCTATATGTATCCACACGAGCAAGCTCTTGTCTCACAAAAGAAAACTAGAAGATCTCTCCTTTACTTCTTGCTAGAGAAGTCCCTAAAGGAGAGGAAGGTAGGGAAGAAGAAGACTACTCTTCTTGCTAGCTTACACTCACAAAACCACACAACAAAAGCCTCTCCCACCAAGCTCTCACCAAGCCTTAAGCTCCAACTCAACTCCTTTGGCCGGCCACCCCATGGGGTGTTTTATAGGATTTGAAAAACCTTTCATCTCCTATCACATTCAATGCAATCAATGGCATTGAAAGATAATTAAACAAGGAGTTATCCTCCTTGTTTTGGCCGGCAACATGTGGAGTTATCCTCCTTGTCTCCTTCCAACTCATCAAGCTTAGGTGGCATGCTTATGTGGCATGCTTAGGTGGCATGCTTATGTGGCATTCATGGATGTTGAATTAATCTTATTAATTCAATAAGCTTATGTTATCATATTGAATTAATCTCATTAAATCAATAAGGTAACATATTGAATTAATCTTATTAAATCAATTAAGCTTAGCATATTGAATTAATCTCATTAGATCAATAAGCTAAAATTCTCATTAAGCTTAAAGTCCAAAAACCATTTTGTACTTAAGCTTATTCCCAAATTATTCTAGTCAAACTAGAATGCACTAATTCTTCTAATCATCATGCTCTTTGTGTGTGACCCTATAGGCTCTCATAACGTTGGCAGTGGATCTAAACCCTTTTAGATACACAAGCAATGAGCGACATCTAGCAATACATCATTGCTACCCAAGTTACGAGATAAGTCAAGATCCGACTAACCTTTCCGTAACTACTATAATGTATGACCGTGTCCTTCTATCCTTGATATCAGATTGACCAATGAGGCATAGACCATGTCATCCTCGATCAATCTATGTGTTTCTTGATCCCTGAGTAAACTAACTCAAACAAATGAGCTCAATATCTCATATTGACTCATTCGAGCATGGCCATGCATTTTAGTAGTTTTACTCAATCAAGGGGCCCACAGATATCACTCCCATCATATGGGAGGGATAGATCCCATCTACATCACTCACATCCCTCCGCATAATTTGTTATATACCCAGTAATCGCCTTTATGGTCCACCCTGTTATGGGTGATGTTTAACGATACCAAAGTACATAACTCCTTATGTAGGGAACCGTAGTGACTTCGGGTTTGAGGACTATTCATACCAATAGTCACATGAGAAAGTTTATGACACTCATATGACGATCCATGAAACTTTCTCATGGTGGGTCAGTTCAGTATATATTCTCTAATATATACCCATGTGTCAACTTGATATCATATATCCATGACTTGTGAGATCAAGTCATCAATTGACCTACATGCTAGTCTTTATGTATTAATATTGCCCTTGCATATTAATACTTGACTAGGAACATTTAGGAAAGTGTTCTCTACAGCCTCTCATAATCAATTCTGCCAATTGATGTGCTGTAGATAAGAACCTACTTTTCTAGGGCATTATTATATATTTAATTTAGCTGGCACAAGCAAGACGTAAATATATAATAACCAATCCTTTGCCTTTATGAAATATGATACAAAATGTTCCCTATTCAACCATCACATGATTGGTTCTAGGGCTATAACTAACAGCACTCCCTGTGAATTCATTACCCTTAGGTTATCAAATGCACTAACAATATATTTTAGCAAGATAAATGTCAGTCATGCATTTCTAAAGAAAGATATAAACCACCGGAAGAAAAATTTGACATAATTTTCCTTAATATTTGTTGTAATATCCCTGTTCATGACAGCTCAAAAAAAAAACAAACCTACATACACAGAGATATTAGAAGCAAATATACAAGCATACACCCAAAAAGTCACCCAAAACATCTTGATATATATATTTTCTTGAATTCAAACTGTTCATACAGATAAAAAGAAAAAGAAAAACTAAACTACTGAAGATGATGGTCCTGATGAATCCGACATCATGGCATAAAGGAGACTTAGAATTTTCTCCTGCTGGGCAGAGACTTCGGAAAACCGAGCATCTAGCTTGGAGTGAAGCTCTTCGAATTTAGTGTCGATTGACGTACTAAGGTCCATGAATTTAGTATCAACTGAGTTTGTGAACTCAGCATGATCTTTTCATAGATTCTCCAGCTGTTCAGACATGGTGGAAGATGGTTCAACAGCTGGACATTCTTGTTCACCTTCTTCCTCCATATCCCACCTTTCACCCGCTTGATGTCCATCCGCCCACTCAACGGTGCTACCAACTTTTGACATGCCGGCCAAAGAAAAGTTTCTCCACTTTATGAAATCAAAGTCTGTCATCTGCCTAATTTTCCCCCTGCTTGTGTTGATGCCTATGGATTCTAGCCAGAATGTGATGATATGACCAAAAGGCATGTAAATTTTCTTTTGGACAGAAGTTGAGAAGTGGACTATGCAAAGAAAGATGTTTAAAGCAACATTAAAGTTTAAACGTTGCTTTAAGAGATGTAGAGCTAGTAAATGATGTGGTCTTATCTTAGCTTGCCCCCTAGTAACAATTGGAAGGATGCAACCTACAATGACCTTATATAGGACATTATCGGGGGCAGCTAATGCCATGGCCGGAAATAGAGTAAGACCAGGTTGTCTGGGTTTTTTAAAGAAGTACTCATGAATTACATTTATGGAGTATCCCTCAACAGGTTCTTGAATGCTTGGATAGCATTCAAGGGTTGAGTTTGACTCTCGACACTCTAGAAATGCTCTGAGGATATCAGGAGTGAAAGATATGTCCTTTCTGGCTACCCTACTCTTAAAGATGAGCCTATCACTTGTAGGTTGTAGATTGTTGTAGAATTCACTAACTAAGTCTATATTGATGTCATGATCACAATAGACTAGTTTATTGAGGCCATAGTAGTTGATCATTTGTATAACATGTTGAGCATGTTTTTCAAAAAATTCTTTATCTAATGATCTAGTATGCATCAATTTAAATTTGTGGGCAGTAAAGGTATGTTGATGATGTGTGGAGGGAAACCGGGGATCCGTAGATGGATTTTCCCGAGGTGTTTCACTTGACTCGCCTATCCTACGTTTTTGTCTAATGAATGCCAAAATGATGTTAAAAAAAATAATATGATGGTATGATGAGTGGCAATAACCAACACCCAATTAGTTAACCAATATTACTAAGTTGTGTAATCAAAGAGATGAGTTTAGAAATTTACTTAGGTGTCATTTTTCCTGTTGTTGACTGGTCTTGTGGGATAAAGAAGATGACTTCTGTGAAATCACCTTCTCCAGCTAGAAAAAAAAAATTGGCGAACCCTAGAAAATCTGGCAAAATCTAGGGTTTGAGAAAATCGTCGTCTAGGGTTAGGGATTGACCAAAAGAGGGAATGAGGGGCTGGAGAACTTACTTGAAGTTAGTTTAGGAGTGAGTGAGGTAATCCAGGGTTTTGTCGGTGTTAAACTTGGCCGGAGACTCGAACGGCGACAGAAGAGAAAAAACGCGGCGAGAGGAGTCGAGGCGAGTCGCGAGTTTGGGAGAGGCGGTAAGTGAATTTCCTTATATATTTCTTAGTTACGCAGTCGAGGCAGTGATTTGAACGCCTCGACTGTTATATCAGTCGAGGCGCCAGTCGAGTGCGCCTCGCTTCTGTTTGCTCACACCCTCTGTCAGTCGAGGTGATTATTGAAATGCCTTGACTGTTATTCTGAAGGTTCATTTTTGTCTTAGATATTTTAAGTTCCAAATTCGTTGTATTTAGGTATTTAAAACATTTTAAAAGTGACAATATACTCTATCGACAATATCAAACATATATTGGATGTTTCACTTGAGTTTTATCATTATTTAAGATGTCCAACCAATTTTACTTGGTTGGAATGTCCAATTATTTTTTTTTTAAACCAAATACACATGAATTATGTATTGGTCTTCCCCATAATTGGTCAACTTAATGATTCATGCAGTTTTCAACCGCATTACTCAAGTTATGCATCATAACAAGCAATTTGAGTAAATTGGTTGCTCCTAACATCTCACCCCTATCTAGCAATACACAAGCATAGTTAATCCTATGATTTGTGTGAGATGTTTCCCAAAGGTATCCCAAACATTATTTTCCCATTTCTTTTGAACTTATGAATTAGTCCTTATGATCACGGAGAGTTTTCACTCAGCTGCACACATTCCCAACTCTCTTCTTAAATGACTAAATTCATTTTCTGGAAGAGGTTTTGTGAAAATATCAACAAGATTCGCCTTAGACTCAACATAATTGAGTATAATATCTCCTCTTGCTACATGATCCCTAATAAAGTGATGTCTCACTTCAATGTGTTTTGTTCTGGAATGATGGACTGGGTTTTTTGTTAAGTTGATCGTGCTAATATTATCACATAGCACTTGCACGTTCTTATATGAAAAACCATAATCCTCCAATGTGTGAATCATCCATAACAATTGTGACACACTCTCTCCCATGGCTATGTACTCAGCCTCAGTGGTAGAGAGAGCAACACAATGTTGCTTTCGACTTGACCAACCAACTAAAGCTGAACCTAGGAATTTGACTTTCTATCTAGTTTACATCCTGCATAATCTGAATCTGTATAGCCTACTAAATCAAAAGACTCAGTTCGGGGATACCACAGTCCAACTGATATTGTTGCTTTAAGATCTCTCATAATTCTTTTAACAACAACCCAATGAGACTCTTTAGCACACAATTGATATCGTGCACACATGCCCACAGCAAATACTATATCAGGTCTACTTGCTGTAAGATATAAAAGACTACCTATGACACTCCTATAACGCTTTAGATCAACAGTTTTACCATCTACATCACTATCTAGATGAGTGTTTTGTGCCATTGGAGTTGCAACCTCCTTAACATTTTCCATATTGAATCTTTTTAGCAATTCCATGGTATATTTTGATTGACAAACATGAATTCCTTCTTTGGTTTGTTTGATTTGAAGTCCATGGAAAAATGTCAACTCCCCTACTAGACTCATCTCAAACTCACTCTCCATGTGTTCTATGAATTCATTGAGATAATCCCTATTGTTTGAACCACAGATTATGTTATCGACATAAATCTGAGCTACAAATATGTCTTCACCGTTTCTTTTCAGAAAAAGTGTGGGATCAATTTGACCTCTTCTAAAACCCTTCTCAACTAGAAAAATTAACAACCTTTCGTGTGGGGGATCGAACGGCCGGCTAGAGGGGGGTGAATAGCCCTCTTACGATGGATGTCGGAATTCTCTCATTCGTTTGCTCGTCTACACAATCGTTAGTGCAAGCGGAAGCATAAACAATAAAGACAAAGCAATAAATGAAAATACAAACGCTAACAAAGAGGATGTAACGTGGTTCACGGCTACGCCGCTAATCCACGGTCCGATTCATCCAAGGTGAATCACTCCTCCAAATCTATCCACTAGATCTCTCCTTTGCACAAAGCTAGGTGGAGGTAACCTCTTTTACACAAGGATCACTCTTCTACAATAGAATAGAGATTAGAACAAGTAGAAGAGTAAGGAATCGTGTATGGCACTTTGGGAGAAGTTTAGAGCTCAAGCATTTTCCTCCCAAAGTCCCACTCCCTCTCTTTTTTATAGAGAGGAAGATTTTCTTCCCGTTGGCCGCCACCAGTCGACTGCTGGCCTTTGGCAGTCGACTGCCGCCACTCCAACGGCCTCCGAACACGTCGGATCCCGACCGTTGTAGTCCAACGGAACACTTGGCGATCGGATCGATGGTCCTCACCACGATCGTCGCTTCGTAGTCGACCGCCTACCGACTACGAGCGGTTCTGCTCGCGACATCCTCTCTCGCAGATCGCCATTCCATAGATGGGCATAAACCCATCACGGATATCAGAACACACTGACTCGGATCGGATTTCCATTACATGGCGGCAACTCAAACTTAATATAAGTTTGAGCTTCCGGCGGTCGGGTAAACCTTAACCCTTGCAGTCAAGTTTCCGACACTCAGCCATTCGGCCAAGTTCACCTAATGAGCTACTTACATTTCACTCATTCTCTCATCTCGCTCAAAGTCCCTCGCCGAAGCTCTCTTCGTTCGCGGCCACGTCCCTCGGCAGCATCAGGCGCACGACTTTGCAATGCTCCTTCGCGTCTCTTGCCTCCGAAGTATGCTTTCTTGGCTTCACTTCAAGTCATCTCGTCCGACGGTCCCTTGGATGCTTCAAGCGCACGACTTCCGCAAAGTCATCCTTCACCGACTCAAGGATCGAGGTTGTGAGGGTGAACCCGCCAAGGCTCCATGTGCGAATTACTAAGTCCTGCAAGAATCCAACGCACATATCATATAACAATATCATCCTAACTTAAACCCTTTGCCACACACATCAAAACCTTATCATGGCAAGAGATTGCCCTAACAATCTCCCCCTTTTTGATGTGTGGCAATCCGTTTAAGTTAGGTAAAAACATTTGATGAAAATTCTAAGGTAAGAAAGCATGTAAACATAAACATGATATAGCATCATGCAACTCCCCCTTAATCCATGAAACTCCCCATACAAATTTTCAAATTTTCTCCCCCTATCATAATTTACTTAAACATAATTACTTCTCCCCCTTTGACACCATCAAAAAGATTTACACTAAGTTATAAACCCATGGCATCAAGTTTAATAGAAGGAAAATACCAAAAACATGATTAAAATTGAAATTAGAAAATATTGGAAGATAGTTAGTGCAATGATCGCATTTTATCGATATGTGATCGGCACAAATTGATTTTCTGGGTGAAATTCAGAAATTCATTATAAATTCCAAAAAATTCGAAAAATCATGAAATTTGAGGAACATATTTCTTTTAAGTATATATATCAATGAAAAATAGTTTTTCAAGAAAAATCATTATATTTTCCTAGATTTTCCAAAAATCCAAAGGCTTTAAAAACCACTAGTTTTTGAGCATGTAAGTATCCATTTTAACACCTAGTATTGCTTAGGATTGTTTCAAAACATGAATACATGGATTTTAAAATAAGAAATTGTTTTGAAAACATATGAAATATCCAACCATGATTTTGGGCAATATGTCTATGAATTAAACATAAGCCTTCCCCATGATTGGTCTATTTTTGCTATTTTGATACTTTAAATGACCATCTAAATGCCATAGGCATTAGTGGACATTTGTATTATCCTAACATCTCACCCATGCTAAGTTTTCAATCAAAGTAGCCTATGGTGAGTGTGAGATGCATCCTAGGGGGTATTTGTATATACTTAACCATTATATTCATACAATTCTATCAAGGTTAAGTATCAACCTAACAATCCTCATGATCATAATGACATATATGAATGAATTCTACATTATGATCATGAAATACATGTATTCATTGAATTAGGTATTATATCATGATAATAAACAAAATATCACCTAAATCATGATTTAAGCCTATTTCTTATGATAATGTGTCAAATTTCAAAATCATAAATCATGATTGCAACCATACATAGGAATTACATTAATCATCATGATTTAAGCATTATTATCTATTTATGGGCACGTTATCATCACCCAACACTGTTCTAAAAATGTTGTCCCGCCATCCTAAGTCAACCAAAATATGATATAGGTCAATTCCATATGGTTGACTACCCTAGGGTTTTCCTAACCCTTAAGGATGGATTTTGGAACCCAAAATAGATTCTTGCCTATGGGGTTCACTAGAAATTCCTTGGGAATCCATTTCCTAGCAATTACTTTCTTCTTATCTTGTCCCCTAGCAATTAGGCATTTATAGGCCTTTTCATTTTTCTTTTCTTTATAACCTAGGCCCTTCTTGTTGAAACTTGCCCTTTGACTCCCAATTATCATGTTCAAGTTGTTGGAGCCAATTGTGAATTTTTCTAGGGCTTTTGTTAAATAGTCTACCTTTTCCCTTAAGGCCCTATTTTCATTTATACATGCATCACTAACATCTAATGGCACATAAAGATCATGTGAGCATGCATCATTTAAGCTAGAAGAAATATTATCATTTAAGCATGCATTTTCTAGCTTATTTTCCAATGCCTTAATTTGATTAAGCATGCTTTTATTTTTCTTTTTCATTCCAAATAAGTCCTTAGTTAAACTAGAAATTATGCAAACTATTTTCTTAGGAGAGGCATTCGTTACCATAGTTTCCATATCCTCTTCTTCTTCTTCAGATGAGGAGGATGTAGAAGCTCCCCCTTCACTTGAGCTCTCTCCTCTTGAACTTGATCCTTCATTTTCGGAGGAAGAGCAATCCAAGTCATCAAAGGCCATCAAGGCCAAATTGGTGACAAAGGCATTCTCCTCATCCGATGATGATGAGGAGGATGAGGATGGGTCATCCCAAGTCCTTGCCTTTAGAGCTTTGGTCTTCCCCTTTTCTTGTCTTCTTCTCCTCTTCCTTCTTTTTCTTGCTTCCCTTTTTCTTCTTCTTTTCTTCTTTCTTTTTCTTCTCTTCCTCGCTCTTGTTTAGGAGGGGACAATTATCCCTTATGTGCCCCTCTCCTTGGCAATTGTAGCATATGACCTTCCCCCTTGGTCTTCTATTCCTATCATTTGATTTATAAAAATGAAAACCTTTTAAAGCACGTCTTAACCTCCTTACCATATAGGCTTCTTCGGTGTTATCCATGGAGGAGGAGGAAGACGCTTCATCATCATCAGAGGAGGAGATCTCTATCTTCTTCTTCCCCTTATTTGCCAACAATGCTACTCCCCTTGAAGGTTGTATTTTTGGCTCTTCTTGTATTCCTTCAAGCCTAGATTCATGTAATTCCATAGTGGAGAAAAATTCATATAGAGTACTTACCTCTAGATTCTTTGAAATGTAAAATGAGTCCACCATTGAACTCCACTTGGATGATCAGGGGAAAGCATGTATGGCCTTCATTATCATATCGCGATTGGAGAGCCTTTCTCCTACACTTGTTAGTCTAATTAAAATTTCTTTGAATCTAGAATGCAAAGAAGTTACCTTTTCTCCCTTTTCTAATTTAATGTTGGATAGTTGGGAGCGGAGGAGATCTCTCCTTGCTAGCTTCGCCTCGGATGTGCCTTCATGAAGCTCAATTAGCTTCTCCCACATCTCCTTGGCACTTAGGCATTCTCCTATTCGGTTGATTTTTTGTTGGGGGAGCACATTGAAGAGATGATGCTTGGCTTTTGAATTTGCAAGGTGCTCTTCCCTTTGCCTTTTGGTCCACCTAGATTTCTCTATTGGCTTCCCCTCTTCATCCCTAGGCAAAACGAAATCGGATTCCATTGTAATCATAATATCAAAATCCGTTTCGAAAAATACCTCCATTCGCTTCTTCCACCAAGCGAATTCTCCTTCAAACTTCGGAGGATGGATGTTGGAGCCGGCCATTTTGAAAGTTGCTTGTTGTGGCGGTTAGTCCTCGACAAACTTTCCTTGGCTCTGATACCACTTGTAGGGGATCGGTACGACCGACTAGAGGGGGGTGAATAGCTCTCTTACGATAGATGTCAGAATTCTCTCGTTCGTTTGCTCGTCTACACAATCGTTAGCGCAAGCGGAAGCATAAACAATAAAGACAAAGCAATAAACGAAAATACAAATGCTAATAAAGAAGATGTAACATGGTTCACGGCTACGCCGCTAATCCACGGTCCGATTCGTCCAAGGTGAATCACTCCTCCAAATCTATCCACTAGATCTCTCCTTTGCACAAAGCTAGGTGGAGGTAACCTCTTTTACACAAGGATCACTCTTCTACAATAGAATAGAGATTAGAACAAGTAGAAGAGTAAGGAATCGTGTATGGCACTTTGGGAGAAATTTAGAGCTCAAACATTTTCCTCCCAAAGTCCCACTCCCTCTCTTTTTATAGAGAGGAAGATTTTCTTCCCGTTGGCCGCCACCAGTCGACTGTTGCCCTTTGGCAGTCGACTGCCACCACTCCAACGGCCTCCGAACACGTCGGATCCCGACCGTTGTAGTCCAACGGAACACTTGGCAGTCGACTGATGGTCCTCACCAGTCGACTGCTGCCTTCGTAGTCGACTGCCCAATCGGCTACGAGCGGTTCTGTGCTCGCGACATCCTCTGGCAGTCGACTGCCATTCCATGGCAGTCGACTGCTGGGCATAAACCCATCAGTCGGATACCAGTCGAACACACTCGACTCAGATCAGTCGACTGCCATTACATGGCAGTCGACTGGTGCCGTGTGAAACTCAAACTTAACATAAGTTTGAGCTTCCGGCGGTCGGGTAAACCTTAACCCTTGCGGTCAAGTTTCCGACACTCAGCCATTCGGCCAAGTTCACCTAATGAGCTACTTACATTTCACTCATTCTCTCATCTCACTTGAAGTCCCTCGCCGAAGCTCTCTTCAATCGCGGCCACGTCCCTCGGCAGCATCAGGCGCACGACTCTATAATGCTCCTTCGCGTCTCTTGCCTCCAAAGTCTGCTTCCTTGGCTTCACTTCAAGTCATCTCGTCCGGCGTTCCCTCGGATTCTCCAAGCGCACGGCTTCCGCAAAGTCATCCTTCACCGACTCAAGGACCGAGGTTGTGAGGGTGAACTCGCCAAGGCTCCATGTGCGAATTACTAAGTCCTGCAAGACTCCAACGCACATATCAAATAACAATATCATTCTATCTTAAACCCTTTGCCACACACATTAAAACCTTATCATGGCAAGAGATTTCCCTAACATTTCGCACCAAGCACGAGGTGCTTGTTTCAGCCAATAAAGAGCCTTCTTGAGCTTATACACGTGATTTGGAAATTCAGAATTTTCAAATCCCGGTGGTTGTTCAACATAGACCTCTTCCTTTATAAACCCGTTAAAAAATGCTGACTTCACATCCATTTGATATAATTTGAATCCTCTATATGCTGCAAATGCGAGCATTAATCGAATGGATTCTAACCTAGCCACGGGTGCATAAGTTTCACCATAATCAAGTCCCTCAATTTGATTGTATCCTTTGGCAACTAACTTAGCTTTATTTCTCACTATTTCTCCTTTATCATTTAATTTATTCTTGAATACCCATTTGGTTCCTATTATGGTAGCTTGATCAGGTCTTGGAACTAAATCCCAAACTTGACTTCTCTCAAATTGTCCCAATTCATCCTGCATTGCTATAATCCAGTCCAGATCAAGCAAAGCTTCATCAATTACTTTTGGTTTAATTTCAGAGATTAATTCTACTTGATTCACTTCATTTTTAAAGTATGATCTTTTCCTCACCCCTTGATGGATGTCTCCAACAACTTGTTCTAGGGAATGACTAGTGCCCATTCTAGTGGATCTTGGTGCTTGAGATGTTTCTTGAACCTCATTGTTAGATACAATCTCAAGCAATGACCCTTCTGATCTAGATTTTTCATTTTCGGAGTCAGATTTGACTCCCCCTACACTTGTGTCCTCCTTCAAACTTAATCTTTTGAGTTCGACCTTTACTGCATCACTATTATCCTTAGAATCAATTTGGTCTTTACATTCCTCAAAAACCACGTTTGATGATTCCTCAACCAAATTTGTTCGTTTGTTGTAAACTCGATAAGCCTTACTAGTGAGGGAATATCCTAACAGAACACCTTCATCTTCTTTTGCAGTGAATTTTCCTAGATGATCCTTAGTGTTTAAAATGAAAACCTTGCAACCAAAAACCCTAAGATGTTTGACTGTTGGTGGTTTTCCAAACCATAGTTCATGAGGCGTTATTCCTAAGAATCTATGTATCAAAACTCTGTTTTGAACATAGCATGCAGTGTTAATTGCCTCAGTCCACAAGTAACTAGGAAGAGTATACTCATTTAGCATACTCCTCGCAGCTTCTTGCAAAGCTCTATTCTTCCTCTCTACCACACCATTTTGTTGTGGTGTCCTAGGAGTGGAAAACTCATGTTTATAGCCTTTTTCTGAACAGAATTCCTTAAACCTCATATTTTCAAATTCTCCTCCATGATCACTCCTAATTGTTTTAATTGTTGAGTTTTTCTCATTTTCAATTCTTCTACAAAAAGGAATAAAAATTTTTAATGTTTGATCCTTATGTTTGAGAAAGAAAGTCCATGTATATCATCTACTACTACCAAGCAATATCTACTTCCATTCAAGGTTTTTGTGGAGCTACTACCAAACAAATCTAAATGCAATAAATCTAAAGCATTTAAAGTACTTACAGTGTTCTTGCTTTTATGTGATGCTCTTATTTGTTTACCTTTTTGACATGCATCACATAGCTTGTCCTTTTCGTACTTGAGCAATGGTAGACCCCGCACAAGCTCTTCCTTGGCCAACCTCTTGATATTTTTCATGTTGACATGTGCTAGTCTCCGATGCCATAGCCATGATTCATCTTCTTTGGACAAAAAACACTTCACACGCAGGTTAGTAGCACTACTAAATTGAACTTGATAGATATTTTCCTTCCTCGTCCCTACTAACATGATAGTATCGGTTTCATTATGTTTAATTAAGCATTTAGTTGAATAAAATTCTACTCTATATCCTTCATCACATAATTGACTCACACTTAACAAATTAAAAACCATTCCTCTAACTAGCAGAACATTCTTAATCCTAAATTGTTCAGATATTACTATGTCTCCTACTCCTATGACTTTTAGTTTGCCACTATTACCAAAAGAAACAGTACCTTTACTCCTGTTTTTAAATATAGCAAACTTTGTGGAGTCCCCGGTCATGTGCTTGGAGCATCCGCTATCTACGACCCACATCATTGGATACTCCCCCTCGATTGGTACCTAATCAAACACGAAAAACAAGATCTTTTGGAACCCAGATTTTGGGTCCATTAGCATTTGCGACATATTGTTTAGGAATCCACGCCTTAGTTGTGTTTGCTTTACCAACATGAGTTCTATTGACTAATGACATGAAACTGAATTCCCTTTTTGTTGGTTTGTAGCCTATTCCTGCTCTGTTGTAAACTGCCCTTTGGGCATCTAAAATCATGTTAAGAGTTTGAGAGCTTGTTGTGAATCTCTCAAGTGTGCACTTGAGATCATCAACTTGTGCTCTCAAGAAATTGTTTTCTTCCCTAAGTTTTTCGATTTCATAAGTATCAATCCTAATTTTTGCAGGAACAGAATTCTGAGTTTTAAGCTCCTCTAATTCTGATTTTAACATCTTAACTTTATTTTTTGATCTACTCAAGGCATTAGTTAAGCATGCTACTGTTTCATACAATTTATCTAGTTCAGGAGATGTTACCTCATCATCATCATATGATGATGATGTGTCCTTCCGTGAAGACTCATCTTAATCTGTGTGATCAAACGCCATTAGTGCCGTATGCTTGGCTCCTTTTGCCCTGTCTTCATCTTCTGAGGAACTGGAAGAAGAGTCATCCCATGTTGCCCTCAAAGCCTTCTTCTTCCTGGACTTGTCCTCTTTCTTGTTGAGAACAGAACATTCACTCTTGATGTGCCCTTTCCTGTTACACTCAAAACAAACCACATCAGATTTACATCTAAATTTATGTGATGACTTACCTTTCCTCTTGTCTACGAAGATTTTCTTTACATCCTTCTTATTGTAATTTCTGCTTCTCCTCATCATCCTCCTCATTAAATTGGCTACCTTGCTGGATGAGGACTCATCGTCACTGTCACTATTTGTCTCAGATGAGGATGAAGATGACTCCTTCTTCTTCTCCTTTTTCTTGTTCTCCTTGTATTGCTCACCTGCAACAAAAGCAATACCTTTCTCTTTTGGACCCTTGTTAGCTTGCTCATGTAATTCCATTTCACAAAATAATTCATCCAACTTTATAGTAGACAGATCCCTTGATACTTTGTAGGCATCTACCATAGATGACCACAAAGCATTTCGGGGAAAAGACTTTAGAACGTACCTGATAATGTCTCTGTTCTCCAAATTTTCTCTGACTGAATGCAGCCCATTCAATACTTCCTTGAACCTTCCATGCAACTCACCAACAGTCTCGCCATCTTTCATAGCAAGATTTTGTAGCTGATTCATGTAGAGATCTCACTTTGCTATCCTCGAGTCTCTTGTCCCTTCGTTCAGTTCTATCAGTTTATTCCAGAGATCTTGTGCGCTGCTGAACGGACCCACTTTGTTGAGTTGATCCTTCGCTAGACCACATTGCAGAGTCACAGTGGCCTTAGCATTTGCTTGCGCCTTGCATTTTTGTTCTACAGTCCACCTTCCAGACTCAAGTACTTTGCCTTCTGCGTCCATCGGTGTCGTGAAGCCTTCGGTTACCGAAAACCACATATTTATCTCAGTCATGAGATAGTACTCCATCCGGCTTCGCCAATACTGGAAGTTCATTCCGTCAAAGAATGGAGGCCTGTTTGTGTTGTAACCTTCTTGCATCGCCATTTGAACTTGCTCTTGCGGTTGTGAATCCGAAGAAGAGAACCTGGCTCTGATACCAATTGTAGGATCGTTGGCGTCGTTAGAAAGGGGGGGGATGAATAGCTACGCTCGTCTTTTCGATTCATTGTACCCTTCTACAATGAATAGTACGCAGCGGAAACAAGAAAATGAATACAGAAAGAATGACAAACGCAAACACACCAATTTTACGTGGTTCGGAACACAAGTCCCTACTCCACGGTTGAGCCCTCGTCGGCTCTAGTGATGCACACCACCACTATAAACTTCTCCTTCTCAGTGATACACCGAAGGTGGAGAAACCCTTTTGCACAATTTATCAGAAACGTTACAAGAAAGCTTACAGTAGACAATGAAGAAGCAGTAAAACGAGTATATATTTCAGAGTGAATGAAAATGCTTCTTGCTTGCTGAATCGTTGACACACCTGTTGGATGATCAAGGCTTTTAAGAATGAATAAGCTTTTTCCCTCATGTCTTTCTTCAGAAAATGTCATAAGTTCTTCTTTTTTTAACTTTGAAATATATAAGCCCAGAATACTTGATAGCTCGAGCCTGATTAGGGCTTTTCTGCTCGTCCAATTGAGTTGCCTCGGCTGGTGCCTCGACTGGAGCATTAATTGGCATTTATTAATGACTTCAACGGTAAGATTTGGACCATAATTAGTTTTATTTCCGTTGAAAACATAGGTCCAGTCGAGGCGATGATCCGACGCCTGATCGGGTGAGCTTTGGTTCCAATCGAATGAGCAGCAATGAGCTCCCGATCCCTTGCTTCTATTCTGTTGGATTAAAGCTCTAGTCGAGTCGCCACTTCGACTGGCAGGCTTTGGTTCCAACTGAACAGAGCAACAGTCGAGCTCCCAGTCGACAGTCCCTTGCGTCTGTTCCGTTGGATCAAAGCTCTAGTCGAGTCGCCGCCTCGACTGCTGTCGGTTTTCCTACGAACATACAAGCCACAGTCGAGACATCAACCAACTGTGGCTTGCCTTTGCTCGTAAGAAATAACCTCAGTCGAGGCGCTGCCTCGACTGATACAGTCAGAACCTGCTGTTTGTCCAGATCAGTCGAGCTCTTAGTCGACACCTCCTTGCTTCTGCTTAGTTGAACCAAGCATCAGTCGAGGCGTCGCCTCGACTACCACCTTTACCCGATGCCTATGAATTACTGTTCATAGGTCTTCCATGCCAGGAATCATCTCCGGGACTTCGTGCCAAGACTCCCTGTTCGGGTCTTCACTGCCAAGAGGCCACGCCTCCGGGACTTCACTGCCAAGACTCCTCGTCCGGGTCTTCACTTGCCAGGACTCCACGTCCGGGTCTTCACTTGCCAGGACTTCACGTCCGGGTCTTCACTTGCCAGGACTCCATGTCCGGGTCTTCATCAATCTTGCATCCAGTCCTCGACCTACAAGAGATTTCTTGAAAATACATCTCAAACAACCGTATGAGATAACACATAATTATCACCTTGACTTAAACCCTTGTCAATCACCAAAAACATCCTTTGGGTCTGATTGCACCAACAAGCATGACCAATGATCATGATGTCATGGCATGTGATATAATCTAAAAACACATGACATTAAACCTTAATCCTAAACATGATCATGACATATTAAATGATTAAAAATAGATATGATGTCATGGCATGTAATATGACAAGCAAAGCATGGCAAATAAAATGTATAGGTATAATAATACCTAAATTTTAATATTTGTTGCCATTTGATATAATTATGTATATTTTTTCATATTACCCAAATTTCCCAAGTGTGCCAAAAATCCAAAATGACACACCAATACCTCTAAACCTAAATTGTGCAAATTTGATTGATTTTTCAAACTTCTTAAATAGTATTGGCACATCCTAAAAACCTTTAGGATTTAAAATCAAAACACATTCCCAAGGTAACCATAACCTTGCAAATGACCTAAAGTGCCACCTTTACCATGGTTAGGTTAACTACCCATCAATTTAAAGTTGGCACAACCTAAACCCTGTTGGCAATCGTGCTATTTCTCGGAATGCTCATAGGCTCCCATGTCCCCGGATTAAAATTTTCACTAATGAAAACTAATCCGGATGGGATGAGTTTCCTAAGCACAACCAATTCGTCGTCGTGCTAACGATTTGAGCGATCGCTTGAACAAACTAGTTGTTCAAGCAACACAACTCTTCTAGTCGGTTAGCCGCGGAAGAGACGACGGACGGATTGCCGGTTTTTGTGTTTCTTATCGGGGTCCATGATTATACAAATACATGCAAATGTAAACTAGTATAATCAACATATACTAACATAATGAACATAAGCTAGCATATCAAATAAGAACATGAAAAGAACAATAATAAAAGTTGTGAAACTTTTATACCTCTTGATCTTCTATCGTATGTCCTAACCTCCTTGTAGACTTCGTGTGGGCGAAGATCCTCCACAAGTTGAAGCTTCCTAGATCTTCTTCAATCCAAAGAATGAAGAACTCTCTTTCCCTTCTTGCTTGAGCCAACCACCAATCTACAAAGGATTGATGCCGCCGGCCCCAAGAATAGAGAGAATAATATGGAAACAACCAAGGAACCGAACTAGGGACAAACCCTAGCTCCTAGTGCCGCCGGCCAAGAGGAAAACAAAGGGAAAAGAGGAATAGGTTGGGCACCACCAAAGGTATAGGAAAAAGGATAGGAACCGGCCAACACCCTAGGAAGAAGAAGAACACTTCCCCTATAGTTGCCACCTACCTTACCTTCCAAACCCTAGCCGCCCAACCAAGCTTCCTTTGGATTTCTTGCCACCCAAGGTAGAGGAAGAGAAGGTAGTGGCCGGCCAACCCTTAGAAGGAAGAAGATGAGCCCTTCCCCTATAGTTGCCGCCCAACCTAACTTCCAACCTAGCCGCCCAATCCAAAGAGCCAAACCCTAATCTAATTAGGGTTTCCTCCATAGGTTTCTTGCCGCCTAAGCATGGTGGAGAGGAGAGATCTAGGAGCTAGCCCCCTCCAAGGAAGAAGACAAGCTCCTCCATAGGTTGCCGCCCACCCTCCTACATCACCTTGGCCGCCCAACCTAAGGAGCCAAAACCCTAATTAGGGTTTCCACCTTGAGGTTGCTTGCCGCCCAAGCATACTAGGCAAAACCCTAATTTCCTTCTCATCCATTATGAACCAAAAAACTTAGTTGCCGCCCAACCCATGCTCCCTTATATAGAACTTAGGAGAAAATTGGTTATTGATGAGGTAGCCAAAAATATAGGAACTAATTCCCAATTTTCTTGCCGCCCACCTTATCCAACCTTTCCTCTCCCTTTTATATAGAGTTAGGTTTAGGCCTTGGTTTAATCTCCACCGTCGGTTCTAGGGTTTTAATCTCAACCGTCGGATTTAGAGATTTAATCTCAACCGTCGGTTCTAGGAAATAATCCCAACCGTCGGATCTAGAGATTTAATCTCAACCGTCGGTTCTAGGAATTTAATCCCAACCATCGAATCTAGAGATTTAATCTCAACCGTCGGTTCTAGGAATTAATCCCAACTGTCGGATCTAGAGATTTAATCTCAACCGTCGGTTCTAGGGATTCAATCCTAACCGTCGGATCTAGAGATTTGTTTTCCATCATTTGATCTAGACTTCATGAGGTTTATATTAGGCTACGATAGGGACCATGAGGAGGAGTTGGGTCTTGGCCACCCGATGGATCGGAACCACACAAACTTGATCCATCAATGATGTTCCATTCCACTAGAGGATCATCATCTAACTACCTCACCAACCCCCATAAATTAATATGGGCTCCATATATTATTTGTACATCCATCTCCCCGTGTTTAAGATATCGAATGTCCGTCAATTGATTGATTTACTGACCATCAATCAATTAACATCTAACTCCTCGAGTAGTACCACTCAACCTTATCATCATGTTGACTAAGTCAACCTGCAGGGTTTACATGATGAACCTTATGAGCTCCTCAAGGGGACATCATCAACCTAATACATAGGACACAGATTCCTCCTATAATCAACGACACACCATGTAAATAATATCATTTCTCAACTTACCGGGCATATTGATTTAATCCATAGAAATCTCACCCTCTGGTAAATCAAAGAAATAAATACTAAGTACATGTGTCCGTTATTATATCGGGATTAAGAGCATGTACAATATAATATCCGAGGTCCGATTCAATTATGTAGTCAGCAACAAATTGAATCACCTCTATGTCAGTCCTGCTCAATACACCTAAGTATACTAGTGTAACTCTATGTTCAAGACAAAACAATACCAAGCTACACTACAACCATGCCAATGGTTTGTCCAAAACCATTTTGGTTGTGAGCCTTTACTTATATTCTACAAGGGACTGATAACATGATCTTCTGTGCCGCACCCAGGCACCATGTTATCTACAATGTAAAATATTAGACAATATGCACACATATAAATATAACGTGCAAACAATGATCATGTGATTCTTATTTCAAAATAAAGATGTTCATACAAAAGACCTAGGCTTTCAGTATACATCCCAATAATCTCCCACTTATACTAAAGGACTATGCTGTCATCATACTGCCATACATCTGATTCCCCTTCCCTCCACATGCCTTTCAAAGCTCTCGCCAGAAAGGCCTTAGTGAAAAGGTCTACCAGGTCATCCTTTGATGCAATCTAGGCGACAGCAACTTCTACCTCCTTTACGATTTCTCGTATCAGGTGGTACTTGCACTCTATGTGTTTACTAGCCTTATGGGCTTATGGTTCCTTCGAGTTTGCAACTGCACCATTATTATCACAATAAATTGTGATAGTTCTGGGCAAACCAGGAATCACATCCAAGTCCATCAGGAAGTTCCTGAGCCACACAGCTTCCATGGTGGAGTCCGCCACGCATTTCTGCTGGGCACTCCTCCATACAATGGCTCCACCTCCTAAAGTAAACACAAAACCTGAGGTAGACTTACTGTTATCCCTATTTGATTGTAAATCGCAATCCATGCAACCCATAGGGAGTAATTGGTCTGCCCGGTAAACTAGCATATAATCTCTAGTCCTTCTCAGGCACTATAATATATGCTTTACCACAGTCTAATGTCCCTGTCACTGGATTACTCTGATATCTGCTAACCATGCCCACGGCAAAGCATATATCTTGTCTCTTACATAACATACATGAGGCTTCATACTGACGAAGCATAAGGAACCGCCTTTAGCTCCTTTATCACCTCAGATGATCTAGGACACATCTCCTTAGATAAAGGAACTCCATGCCTGAAGGGTAGAAAACCCTTCTTGGAGTTTTGTATGCTAAAACGATCCAAAACCATGTCTATGTATGAAGCTTGGGATAAGCATAACAACCTTGATCCCCAAGGTTGTGACCCACTTCTCCCAAATCCTTCATATCATACTGTTTGGACGACCATACCCTTACGTCTGATAACACTTCGATGTTGTCGCCAACCACCAAAATGTCATCTACGTATAGTACAAAAATACCACTACGTTTCCGTCACATCTCTGATATACACAAGACCCATCCAAACTTTGAATAAATCCATAAGACTGGATTTACTTCCTCAAAGCGGATGTCCCAAGACTTCAAAGCTTGCTTCAGTCCATTAACGGACCGATTAAGCTTATATACAATACGCTCTTTGCCCTTAGCAATGAATCCCTCTGGTTGCTTCAAATAGATGTTTTCCTCAAGACTTCCATTAAGGAAAGCTGTCTTGACATCCATCTATCACACCTCATAATCCATATGAGCTGCAATGCATAAGAGCTCCCAGACCTGTCTTGAATCCATAGATTCAATCTCAGTATTCATTGCACTTTGCAAAGATGCTATATTTATATCTTGGATCGCCTCGTCGTATGTCTAGGGATCAGGTTCATGTTTGCTAGGGACCAAATCAGAAGATTTGTCCAAAAACATGAATCTGAGAGGCTGTCTCACAACCCTCCCACTATGACGAGGTATCATCTGTGTATCCTCTGTGACACGCGGTGCAGTGACATGTGGTATATCCTCTTGTACCGGTGGTACTAAAGAAGTGACTTCCCTTTTAACTCCTCCAGAACAATTTTACTTTTGGGCTTGTGACTTATCACATAGTCTTCCTCTAGAAATCTGGCATTCGTGTTAACGATCACCCTCTGATCTCTAGGACTACAAAACAAGTCAGAATAACTCATCATCGATCTAACCTCTCCATAAGAGTCCTATTCCTTCGTACTGCTAAACTGTTCTGCTGGGGTGTGCCAGGTGCAGTCAATTGGGATTGAATCCCAACCTCTGATAAGTAGTTCCTAAACTCTCCCAAGAGGTTGTCACCACTACGATCATATCATAGTGTCATCCATATCTTGAATAATCATCTATGAAAGAGACGAAATATTCAAGATTACCTCTTGCCTAGATAGTCATAGGGCCTCACAAATCAGAATGAACCATTTCTAACAAATCATTGGCTCTATACCCCTTGGCCTTAAAAAGGCCTCTTGGTCATCTTACCCTCCAAGCAAGATTCGTAGGTTGGGAGATCCTCCACCACTAATGAACCCAAAGGTCCATCAGCTATCAACCTTTGAATTCTGCTTAGGTTAATGTGACCAAGCCTAAGAAGCCAAAGATATGTTTGGTTCATCTTCGAAGGTTCTTTTCTCTTATTGGAATTAGAAGATGAGTTATTAACTTCTATTTGCATCGTGGGAGCTTGTGGTTCAAGTTATAAATTTCCTATCTATGCACCTGAATAGATAATGTCCCTATTCCTTTTATAACAAATCTGTCATGAAAAGAAATAGATTATCCATCCAAAAACTATTTAGAAACCGAAATCAATTCTTTCTAAATAAGGGTACATAAAGGAAATTCTTAAGAACCAAAACCTTTATTTTTCTCAAAAGATAAATAAAACATCTCCCACTGCAATAGACGCCATCTTCATGGCATTGCCCAAGTAAATGGTAATATCCCCTTTAGCTAGTCATCGGGTTTCCTGGAACCCCTGCAAAATATTGCAGACATGATTAGTGGCTCCCGTATCTACTCACCAGGTGCCGGTAGATATCACCGCTAATCATGTTTCAATGACTAGTCCAAAAGATATACCTATGTTCTATTTTGGATCGGGACAGTCCTTGTTCCAATGTCCATCCTGCTTGCAAGTGAAGTACTTGCCTTTCGGCTTCTTCACTCTTCCCTGAGATCCTCGCACCATCTTTGCTTCACCTTGTTTCTTCTTCTTCTTGCCTTTCGGCTTAGAAGTAGAAACTCTTTTGAGCAATGATGACTTGAGGACACTCTTCGAAGATTGCATACTAGTAGATAAGACAATATTTGGATTCATTTCCAATCAATATTGTTTGGGTACAGTAAGTTTATTTCCTTTAGTATCAAAATAAGTGGACTGAAAGTCATTTTGAAAATCCTAAGAATCACAATGATCAAAACTTTAGATTTCAAATATTATTGATTCCTCAAAACAATAAAATTCCGAAATCAACCAACACCTCAAAACACCGAGAATATCGCATGCCACACAGTGTGGACGTATACGAATTCTACATTTGTAAGAGGAGGTTTTACCCATTAATTTTATTATCTTGTCAACCTTACTTTTTGACAAATAAAATTAATAGTTGGTTCCTCTTTGGCCCTACAAATAAAAGCAATGACTCCTATGGGGAGGATACTTTTATTTGCATCTAAGTGTGCACCATTACACGATACTAAGGGAATTATTTCGGATTATGTGCCTTACCTCTGTGGAAGTACACACGCTCCTAGATAATTTCCTATAACCATTATTTGACCTAGTGATCCGCAAACAAACCCGTCCTCGGGGAGGAAGGCACTCAGAGCCAACACACAAGTTTGTTTGCATCACACGTCAAATTGTAATGGAGGCCGCGGGAATTAATTAAAATATCCCTCTCCCACTTAGTAAATTGAAAATGAGGAATTTTCAAGCACACACAACATGCATATAAAACAAATCAGCAATAAATATGGAAAAAACAGAATTTTTTCCAACTATTATGGAATTGTTCTTCAATACGCATCCCGTCGTGTCGCCACCTCGTCCGCTCCATCTTTTCCCGTGTGCAAGTCACCAAAGAGTTCCGAGCCGAGATAAAAACATTTTAATTTACATCCATCGATCCTATACTCCACGAAGGAGTGTACAAATAATCTAGATCGAAAGTAAACTAAAATGAGCTGCTAAACAATGCCGTATTTAATTACAAAAATTAAATACTAATCTAGCCTCGTCAACCCCGAGGATTCAAATAATATACATACAATCACACACAAACAACCACATACACACATATAGCCATAATAGTCGGATCTTATGCCTGCAACCAAAAAGTTAGCCTACGCACATCCTACTATTATCCGGCATACACAATATATGATAAATGAGTGAAAGTAACCGAATCCAAAACACACAAAACTGGAAACCGTGGCTCTGATACCATTTGTTGGCAATCATGCTATTTCTCGGAATGCTCATAGGCTCCCATGTCCCCGGATTAAAATTTTCACTAATGAAAACTAATCCGGATGGGATGAGTTTCCTAAGCACAACCAATTCGTCGTCGTGATAACGATTTGAGCGATCGCTTGAACAAACTAGTTGTTCAAGCAACACAACTCTTCTAGTCGGTTAGCCGCGGAAGAGACGACAGACGGATTGCCGGTTTTTGTGTTTCTTATCGGGGTCCATGATTATACAAATACATGCAAATGTAAACTAGTATAATCAACATATACTAACATAATGAACATAAGCTAGCATATCAAATAAGAACATGAAAAGAACAATAATAAAAGTTGTGAAACTTTTATACCTCTTGATCTTCTATCGTATGTCCTAACCTCCTTGTAGACTTCGTGTGGGCGAAGATCCTCCACAAGTTGAAGCTTCCTAGATCTTCTTCAATCCAAAGAATGAAGAACTCTCTTTCCCTTCTTGCTTGAGCCAACCACCAATCTACAAAGGATTGATGCCGCCGGCCCCAAGAATAGAGAGAATAATATGGAAACAACCAAGGAACCGAACTAGGGACAAACCCTAGCTCCTAGTGCCGCCGGCCAAGAGGAAAACAAAGGGAAAAGAGGAATAGGTTGGGCACCACCAAAGGTATAGGAAAAAGGATAGGAATCGGCCAACACCCTAGGAAGAAGAAGAACACTTCCCCTATAGTTGCCACCTACCTTACCTTCCAAACCCTAGCCGCCCAACCAAGCTTCCTTTGGATTTCTTGCCGCCCAAGGTAGAGGAAGAGAAGGTAGTGGCCGGCCAACCCTTAGAAGGAAGAAGATGAGCCCTTCCCCTATAGTTGCCGCCCAACCTAACTTCCAACCTAGCCGCCCAATCCAAAGAGCCAAACCCTAATCTAATTAGGGTTTCCTCCATAGGTTTCTTGTCGCCTAAGCATGGTGGAGAGGAGAGATCTAGGAGCTAGCCACCTCCAAGGAAGAAGACAAGCTCATCCATAGGTTGCCGCCCCCTCTCCTACATCACCTTGGCCGCCCAACCTAAGGAGCCAAAACCCTAATTAGGGTTTCCACCTTGAGGTTGCTTGCCGCCCAAGCATACTAGGCAAAACCCTAATTTCCTTCTCATCCATTATGAACCAAAAAACTTAGTTGCCGCCCAACCCATGCTCCCTTATATAGAACTTAGGAGAAAATTGGTTATTGATGAGGTAGCCAAAAATATAGGAACTAATTCCCAATTTTCTTGCCGCCCACCTTATCCAACCTTTCCTCTCCCTTTTATATAGAGTTAGGTTTAGGCCTTGGTTTAATCTCCACCGTCGGTTCTAGGGTTTTAATCTCAACCGTCGGATTTAGAGATTTAATCTCAACCGTCGGTTCTAGGAAATAATCCCAACCGTCGGATCTAGAGATTTAATCTCAACCGTCGGTTCTAGGAATTTAATCCCAACCATCGGATCTAGAGATTTAATCTCAACCGTCGGTTCTAGGAATTAATCCCAACTGTCGGATCTAGAGATTTAATCTCAACCGTCGGTTCTAGGGATTCAATCCTAACCGTCGGATCTAGAGATTTGTTTTCCATCATTTGATCTAGACTTCATGAGGTTTATATTAGGCTACGATAGGGACCATGAGGAGGAGTTGGGTCTTGGCCACCCGATGGATCGGAACCACACAAACTTGATCCATCAATGATGTTCCATTCCACTAGAGGATCATCATCTAACTACCTCACCAACCCCCATAAATTAATATGGGCTCCATATATTATTTGTACATCCATCTCCCCGTGTTTAAGATATCGAATGTCCGTCAATTGATTGATTTACTGACCATCAATCAATTAACATCTAACTCCTCGAGTAGTACCACTCAACCTTATCATCATGTTGACTAAGTCAACCTGCAGGGTTTACATGATGAACCTTATGAGCTCCTCAAGGGGACATCATCAACCTAATACATAGGACAGATTCCTCCTATAATCAACGACACACCATGTAAATAATATCATTTCCCAACTTACCGGGCATATTGATTTAATCCATAGAAATCTCACCCTCTGGTAAATCAAAGAAATAAATACTAAGTACATGTGTCCGTTATTATATCGGGATTAAGAGCATGTACAACATAATATCCGAGGTCCGATTCAATTATGTAGTCAGCAACAAATTGAATCACCTCTATGTCGGTCCTGCTCAGTACACCTAAGTGTACTAGTGTAACTCTATGTTCAAGACAAAACAATACCAAGCTACACTACAACCATGCCAATGGTTTGTCCAAAACCATCTTGGTTGTGAGCCTTTACTTATATTCTACAAGGGACTGATAACATGATCTTCTGTGCTGCACCCAGGCACCATGTTATCTACAATGTAAAATATTAGACAATATGCACACATATAAATATAACGTGCAAACAATGATCATGTGATTCTTATTTCAAAATAAAGATGTTCATACAAAAGAGCTAGGCTTTCAGTATACATCCCAACAAACCCATCTAGCGTAAATCGATCACGCTCCTAGGAATCCAAAACTTATTTGAGCTCCTTGGGTTCACTAGGTATTCCATAGGGATAACCTCCCTAGATACCCTCCTAATGACCCTTCTAGGCTTGTTAGCCTTGGTCATTGTGGTCTTGCCATGGTTAACTCTAGGAGTGACTCCCCTTGTAACCTTCTTAGTGGACACCCTAGGTTTCTTCGAAAACCTAGCCACTAGGCACCTACCTTGGTCAACCTTGTTGGATCGAAGTGGATCGCTAGAGGGGGGGGGGTGAATAGTGATAAAACCTTTTTCTTTTCTTTTCGTTCGTTAAAACTCGAGAGATAATTAATTGCAGCGGAAATGTAAATATAAAGTAAAAAGAGACAAAGGAGTTTTACTTGGTTCGTAGCCTTCGGCTACTACTCCAAGGCCCTAGCGGTCCTCGACCACGTATGGAGGGCAAAAACATTAAAGAACTCCTCCCCTTTAGAGGTAGGAGTTTAATCGATACAAGTAAAGCACAAAGCTTGAGGTAGAGGGACACTCCCCCTCTCCTCGTTACGATAAAAGCTCCGAAAATGAAAGTACTAAACTGAAATAAAACTCTGACCGACGTAATAAAATGAAAACAAATAAACCTAGACATCGGAGAAGAAGCACTTCGTTGTCGGAGAAGTTGTAGCTTTGCGGAGGCTTTTGGAGGCTTAGAATTGATGATGAAACCCTAGGTTAGGACCTCCTTTTATAGCCTTTAAGCCCCTTATCGAATGGGTCTTCAACCAATAGGAATTGGGCACAAAACTGCTTGAAAAATGGTGATAAAGCTTGACTCCTCGAGGCTGATTTTTGACTATCGGTTGAACTGATTTCTTGGCCGGTTGAACTAATGGCTCAGCAGTTGAACTGATCCTTGGCCGGTTGAACTGATGGCTTAGTAGTTGAACTGATCCTTGGCCGGTTGAACTGATGGCTTAGTAGTTGAACTGATTTTTGGTCGGTTGAACTGATTTTTAGACTTTTCGACTGTAATAAAGAGTTAGCTCGAAATATAAGTGAATTCGACGGCCACTTGCCATCCGATCTCAACATAGACCTTCCATGGGAAGTCTTGGTCGGATCGTCGCCTAAGGATGTCCCCGTATGGAGGACTCGACCTTACTTACGCTCACTCACACGAGCTTACCTTAACATTTACCTTTGAAGCCTTGCTTTCGGTCTCCACCTGATTCCTTCGGCTCCCTTCGAAGTCCTCCCGGTGTCGCCCGACCACCGCGGCTTCCTCCGGGTGTCGCTAGCCTTTAGCTCCAGCTATAGCAATCTTCTGCACACTCGATTCAGCTCGTGAGATAACGACATGAGATTAACTTTGTATCGTTTGCTATAATCAAAACTCAGGTTCGATTTAGGTGCCTACTGCACTAACAATCTCCCCCTTATTGATTTATGGCAAACCCACATACAAAGTTAAGTAAATAGCAAGCATGAAGAATAATGTGCATTAGAAACAAGAAATAAAGAAGATTAAGTTAGAGTAGTAAGGATTTTCTTCAAGTACTCCCCCTTGAGGAAACCTCCCTCTTGACCGAGGGTGAGTCTTGAAGAAAGACCTTAATCCTCCCCTTTGAGGGTTTCTTTAAGTAATTAACATTACTTAAAGTTGGCCTTAGTAAAAACGTTCAAGTTAAGAGTTCTTCTTAACTTGGCCCTTTCTCCCCCTTAAGTAAAATATTAAGGGCATAATAAAAAATAAGTAAAACGTTGACGCCACAAATAAGTTTAAGTTAAGAATTCTCTTAACTTGGCCTTTAATAAGTTTTCAAAACTTAAAGTTAACTTTTGGTTTAAATATAAAGTAAGAGTTAAGTTATAAAAAAAAATTTTGACCCCTTAACTTTGACCTTTTTCTCCCCCTTTTGCCATATATCGAAAAGAGTGAGTGTGTGTGTGGAAAACAAAAATAAGTGTTAAATTTAAAGTCCAAGCATGTTCCACATTATTTTGAAAATAATATACTGAAAATAAGTTCATCTATAAGATGTTCGACTCATATTTGGCTTGATTGATATGAAAGATCAACCAGTCCTGGTCAGAGTCGGTTAGTATGTATGATTATACTCCGTGGTTCATAGCGATGCACTAGCTCTACATTTGGAACCAGGAGTAAGGTCATAACATCTCACGCCCATCTACGTGGCTAAGTACACAAACACATTAGTCCTATGTGTTGTGAGATGTATTGGCTCCTTAAATCTATAGGTGCATGATATCTAAGGTATGTCCTATACTAGTTCCATAAAAAATGAAAGTTAAGAAATAGTAGTAAGAAAATATAATTTGCAAGTTCCTATTCTACTACACACATGCCCAATTTTCGTCTTAATAGACTAAATTCGGCTTCGGGTAGGGGTTTAGTAAATAGGTCTGCTAAGTTAGACTTTGATTCGACGTATTCGAGTTGTATGGCTCCGTTGGCCACATGTTCTCGAATGAAATGGTGTTTGACCTCTATATGTTTGGTCCTAGAGTGACATATCAGATTCTTTGTAAGATTAATTGAACTAATGTTATCTACGTGAAGTTTAGTATTCGTAAAGTCTAACTTAAAGTCGCGGAGAGTGTGCTTCATCCAAAGAAGCTGCGTGACACACTCACCCATCGCGATGTATTCGGCTTCGGTGGTAGATAAAGCAACACAGTGTTGCTTCCTACTGCACCAACTCACTAGACTCGAGCCGAGAAGTTGACAACAACCACTCGTACTCTTTCTATCGAGCTTACTACCGGCATAGTCCAAATCGGAGTAGCCGGTTAGTTCGAACTCGGTAGATCTAGGATACCAAATCACATTAAGTGTACCCTTTAGATATCTAAGGATACACTTGACTAGAGTTAGGTGAGACTCCTTGCAGCAGGTTTGAAACCTTGCGCACATACTTCTGCAAATAAGATATCGTGTCGGCTTGCGCTTAAGTAAAGGAGACTCTATTATGCTCCTATAGTATTTTAAATCAATTGAATTTTCGATTACATCTTCTTCTATATTCACATTAGTTGCCATTGGGGTATTAATAATTTTAGCGTCTTGCATTCCAAAGCGTTTAATTAATTCCCTAGTATATTTGCGTTGATGTAGGTATATTCCATCTTTAGTTTGTTTAATTTGTAGACCTAAAAAGAAACTTAACTCACCTACTAAATTCATTTCAAATTCACTTTCCATAAGTGAAATGAACTCATTTAGTAGGATTGAGTTGGTGGTTCCGAAAATAATATCATCTACGTAGATTTGGGCTATGAATATGTCTTTACCTAAGGTTTTTACGAAAAGGGTTGGGTCAACTACACCTTGGTTAAAGCCTTTGGACTTAAGATAAATCGAAAGTCTCTCGTACCAAGCTCGAGGAGCTTGTTTAAGTCCATAAAGAGCTTTCTTTAACCTAAGGACATGATCGGGTTTGTCTAAACTTTCGAAACCGGGGGGTTGACTAACATAAACTTCTTCTTTAATGTATCCATTTAAGAATGCAGATTTCACATCCATTTGAAACAACTTAAATCCTCGATGTGCTGCATATGCTAATAGCATTCGAATGGACTCTAATCTAGCTACTGGGGCATAGGTCTCGTCATAATCTAAACCTTCGACTTGACTAAACCCTTTAGCAACTAGTCTAGCTTTATTTCTAACTACTTCACCTCTATCATCAATTTTATTTCTAAACACCCACCTTGTTCCAATGATTGTTTTATCTTTAGGTGGTGGTACTAATTCCCATACTTCATTCCTAGTGAATTGAGCCAACTCTTCTTGCATTGCAATAATCCAATCGGGATCAAGAAGAGCTTGGTCAATAGTTTTGGGTTCAATTTTAGAAATCAAAGATATTTGACTAAGGTTTCTGTATGAGGCTCTAGTTCGAACTCCTAGACTTGGATCACCTATCACTTGGTCGATAGGATGATTCGTTTGAGTCCTAGTTGGATTTGGGTTTGAGTCTACAACTTGATCCATAGGATGACTCATTTGAGTTCTAGTTTGGTTGGAGTCATCTATCACTTGGTCGATAGAGTGACTTGGTTGACTTAGGTTAGGATTAACACTAGACCTGATCTCCGGATCAGAGTTAGGTCTAGTATGAGTCGGTTCGCTAATTGGGGTTGCCGGGGGTTTTGTAGGTTCGGGTCCTTCATCAAATACTACATTGATAGTCTCCTCGACTCTAAGGGTGTCGTGGTTATATACTCTATAAGCTCTGCTTGTAGTCGAGTATCCTAGAAAGATTCCGGTCGTGGTTTTCGATGTAAATTTCCCTAGGTAATCCTTAGTGTTTAGGATATGTACCTTACACCCAAATACCCTAAAGTACTTGATGTTAGGTATTTTATCATGATAAATCTTGTATGAGGTCTTAAGGTGCCTCTTTACCATAAGGATTCTATTTTGGACATAGCATGCCGTACTCACGGCTTCCGCCCAAAACCTATCGGGTAGGTTATACTCATTTAACATTGTCCTAGCGGCTTCTTGTAGGGTTCTATTTTTGCGTTCTACTAGGCCATTTTGTTGTGGAGTTCTAGGGAAAGAGAACTCGTGGTGGTATCCATTTAGGTTACAGAATTCTGTAAACCTATGGTTTTCGAATTCACCACCATGATCAGTCCTAAGTCTTTTGATTTTAATGCTTTGTTGATTTTCTATTAATTTAAATAGATTGATTAATTGATCTAGGGTATCACTTTTGTGTTTGATGAACCTAACCCAAGTAAATCTAGAATAGTCATCAATTATGACTAAGCAGAATTTACTTCCGTTAAGTGACTTAGCTCCGTGTGAATCAAATAGATCCATGTGTAGGAGCTCAAGCACACTTTTGGTTCGTTCTTGACTAGTTAGTTGATGTTGTGTCCTAGATTGTTTACCTTGTTGACAAGCATTACATATTTTATTATCCAAGTTATTGAGGTTAGGCAAACCTCTAACTAAGTCACTTTGACTCATCTTGTGGATGAGTCTTGGGTGTGAGTGACCGAGTCGTCAGTGCCACAACCATGATTCCTCTTGTCGTGTCATAAGACACTTAGTTGAGGAGTTAGTTAAGTTAATAGTGTAAATGTTATTTTTTCTAGTTCCCTTAAGAATTGTTTTAGAGGTTTTGTTTGTATTAATTACGCATTCGTTTTCTAGAAATATGACCTTATAGTTATTATCACACAATTGGCTTACACTGAGAAGATTATATTGAAAATTTTCTACTAATAAAACGTTTTGAATGACAAAATTTGAGTTAAGCTCAATATCACCTGATCCGATGATTTTGAGCTTGCCGTTATTTCCGAAGGCTACCGATCCTTGTCGTTTGAATCGAAGCTTCGAAAACTTGAGTTGATCCCCGGTCATGTGTCGGGAGCAACCACTGTCCAACATCCATTGATCCTACACGCAAGGTAGTTGGATCGGATATTGGATTTATTAAAAATTGGTTGAAAATTATTAAACTAAATCATCTCACCCATGTCTACATGATCAAACATGTTAATCCTATATGTTCTTGTGAGATGACTTCCAATTTTAGTTGAATTAAATTTAATGACTTAAACACTTGTCAACCTTGCGTTAGATTCGGATTTGACCTTAGGCTCATCAAGTCACCTTTTCAAGATCATGGCTTCAGTCATGGCGAGGCACGAGGCCTTCTTTGATCGGAACAACGACCACTTCCTTAGACAAAGCCATTTTCAAGAAAATAGAGACTTGACTCACCTAAGACCACTTCCTGGTCTAACTAGTCTAGGATACGGCGAGGTAGCTTCAGCTAGTTCCGCTCGGTCAAGTGCACCGAACTAGATACGCCTTATCTAGCCCGAATACACAAGACTCCGCTTTCCTAGCGTACTATCATCTCGCCGCATCCTGGTACTATGTTATCAAGTATTGACGAGTTATAGTTTTATCTAACCATTCTAAAAAGAAAAATAAAAACCTAAGCATGCAATTTCTAAGTTAAAACACAAACAAATTTCGTACTAGCTCCCCCTGGATCATTAAATCGATTCGGTCTCTCCACATAGTGGATTTGGTCCTTGGGAACCCAGTACTGGTTTGATCCTAAGTTTGAAATTAAGGTGGTCTTAGGGACCCATGCTTGGACACGTTTTTTATGTCTACTTACGATTGACATATACGACTTATTGGTCGTGTTTGAGCTAAACCCTAGCCCGACATTGTTGTACACGGCCCTTTGCGATCCAAGTAGGAGGTCAAGTCCTTTGGATCCCAAAGTAAACCTTTCCAACGTATTCCTAATATCTTCGACTTGACTTTTCAAGAGTGAGTTCTCAACTTCGAGTTTTTCAACCCGAGTTGAGTCCTTCTCTTGAACTCGACTAGTCGAAGAGGTTAGGGAGACCTCGTGTTTGAGGAGTTTAACTTCCTCAACCAGGGTCTCGACCTTGGACTCGGACTTAGCTAACTTTCTATTTAAAAACTTAATTGCACTATAAAGTGTGGTAATAAGAGAGCGACTTACCTTGAGTTTATCTTTTGAACCGGATGCGTATCCGTGGCTTGTCTTGAATAGTGCTTCGCAGTCCGACTCATCTTCGGTTTCCGATTCAAGTTCCGGTTCTGACTCCATCTCCGATTCCACCGGTTTATCCATAAGGACTCGATCGTTGTCTTCTTCCTCGGAAGCTTCTTCCCAAGTAGCGTTGAGTGCCTTTTTGTATTTTGGTTCCTTGCTCTTGAGTTTTGGGCATTCGGACTTAATGTGTCCAAACCTGTTGCATTCATAACATCTTATGTTTGAACTTTTAGGCTTACCTTCGTTGGGTCGAGTGACGGCTTGTTTTCGGCCCTTGACTATCCTCCGAACTAGGTTGACTAGTTTGGCTTCCATTTCTGAGTCGACCTCCGAATCCGACTCATCCTCTTCTTCCTTCGGAGGTGGCTTGCTAGCGGTTTTCTTCTTTGAACCTGCAAATAAAGCTATACCTTTCTCGGGTTCCGAATTAGACTGCTCATGAAGTTCAAAATCAGAAAAAAGTTCATCTAATCTAAGTTTAGAAAGATCCTTGGAGACCTTGTAGGCATCGACCATGGATGCCCACAAGGTAGTCCTTGGAAAGGAGTTTAGGACATACCTTATAAGATCGCGGTTTTCGACCTTTTGCCCGATTGCGTGTAGGTTGTTGACTATGTTCTAGACTCGGGCGTGAAGTTGCGTCGCGGACTCGTGTTCCTGCATTTTTAGGTTATATAGTTTATTGAATAGAAGATCACGCTTACATACCTTGGCTTCATCGGTCCCTTCGTGTAGCTCCACTAGTTTTGTCCAAAGGTCCTTTGCGCTTATGAAGGGGCCGACACGATTTAGCTCTTCCTTGGATAAGCCACATTGGAGGATTTGTGTTGCCTTGGCGTTGGCTTCGACTTGTCGTTTTGTCGCAATGGTCCATTGATCATAATCCAAGGAGTCACCCACTTCATTAGTCGGAAGTGTGAAACCCGTTTGGATTATGATCCACATCTCGATTTGGGTTTTGAGAAAGCATTCCATCCGACCCTTCCAATAACGGAAGTCATCTCCATTGTAAAACGGAGGTCGGACGGTGCTAAAACCCTCGAGATGGGCCATTAGAACAAAAGACACAAGGAGACGAAGACGAAGAAACTAGCAACGACAAAAACACAAAAAAAAGTACCAAGACTCGCGTCTTGGATTAGTAGTGCGGGAGAAAAAATAACAAAGCGAAATAAATCTGAAATAAACAGAATTAAAAAGAAAAAAAATCTATAAAATGGCTAGATTGGTGGTTTCACCAAATCTTAGCAACCCCCGGCTCTGATACCAATTGTTGGATCGAAGCGGATCGCTAGAGGGGGGGTGAATAGCGATAAAACCTTTTTCTTTTCTTTTCGTTCGTTAAAACTCGAGAGATAATTATTTGCAGCAGAAATGTAAATGTAGAGTAAAAAGAGACAAAGGAGTTTTACTTGGTTCATATCCTTCATCTACTACTCCAAAGCCCTAGCAGTCCTCGACCACGTACGGAGGGCAAAAACACTAAAGAACTCCTCCCCTTTAGAGGTAGGAGTTTAATCGATACAAGTAAAGCACAAAGCTTGAGGTAGAGGGACACTCCCCCTCTCCTCGTTACGATAAAAGCTCTGAAAATGAAAGTACTAAACTGAAATAAAACTCTGACTGACGTAATAAAATGAAAATAAATAAACCTAGACGTTGGAGAAGAAGCACTTCGTTGTCGGAGAAGTTGTAGCTTTGCGGAGGCTTTTGGAGGCTTAGAATTGATGATGAAACCCTAGGTTAGGACCTCCTTTTATAGCCTTTAAGCCCCTCATCGAATGGGTCTTCAACCAATAGGAATTAGGCACAAAACTTCTTGAAAAATGGTGATAAAGCTTGACTCCTCGAGGATGATTTTTGACCATCGGTTGAACTGATGGCTCAGCAGTTGAATTGATCCTTGGCCGGTTGAACTGATGGCTTAGCAGTTGAACTGATTTTTGGCCAGTTGAACTTATTTTTAGACTTTTTGACTGTAATAAAGAGTTAGCTCAAAATATAAGTGAATTCGACGGCCACTTGCCATCCGATCTCAACATAGACCTTCCATGGGAAGTCTTGGTCGGATCGTCGCCTAAGGATGTCCCCGTATGGAGGACTCAACCTTACTTACGCTCACTCACACGAGCTTACCTCAATATTTACCTTTGAAGCCTTGCTTTCGGTCTCCACCTGATTCCTTCGGCTCCCTCCGAAGTCCTCCCGGTGTCGCCCGACCACCGCGGCTTCCTCCGGGTGTCGCTAGCCTTTAGCACCAACTATAGCAATCTTCTGTACACTCGATTCAGCTCGTGAGATAACGACATAAGCTTAACTTTGTATCGTTTGCTATAATCAAAACTCAGGTTCGATTTAGGTGCCTACTGCACCAACAAACCTTAGGGATGACTTTCCTATTGACCTTGGTCTTCCTAGGCCGAGATTTAGTTCCATAATCAAATGGAACCTTATGATAAGTTTCCTTGGGCTTAGGTTTGTGACCCAAACCTTGCTTGCCCTTGGATGACCCTTGTCTCCTAGGCCCTAGGTTTTGACTTTGACTTCTATACCCTAGAGTTTGACCATTTGACTTTTGCATTTGATTTTTCATTTTTGCAAGAGTCTTTTCAAGTTTCGAAAGCCTTGATCTCAAGGCTTGATTTTCAAACTTTAATTGCCCAATTTTTGAATTTTGATTTAATCCTTGGGCATTGTTCTTTCTAGGCATATGCCTAGTCTATTTGGGGTTAAAACCTAGGTGGTCTTCGATTTTCTTAATGCTTGCCCTAGGTAAAGTCTTTCTAGAGACATTAGTCCAAAATTTCTCCTTATTTGAAATGTGGATATTTTTAGCTCCTAAACAAAAGTATTTGTTATTCCTAATATGCTTTTCATGATAAATTGCAAGAGAATTAAAATTTCTAGCATGCTTTTTGACATTTAAACTAGAAAGTGCATTACTAAAATGTACCTTAGGGTTAGCCTTAGCTCCCCCTACTTGTGATGCTCATTCTTGGGTCTTTTTGCTCCCCCTAGGGCATTGACTCCTATAATACTCTCTTTAATTACATTTGAAGCATATAATGTGCTCCTTGCTTTTGATGGTTGGGGAATCGGCTTCCTTTGATTTTTCTTGACTTTTAGGTGCCGGTGGAGTCTTCTTGACCTTCTTTGGGCACTTACTCTTATAGTGCCCAAACTCCCTACACTCAAAACACATTATATGAATTTTATTTGAAATTGAAGTGTTTGAGTCACCTAGGGTGGTGGTGAGGGTCTCTTGAGCTTGCTATTCCTCTCGATCGGATCTAGATGGTTCTTCTTGTGGTTCATCTGGTGTGGAAGGTCTAATCTCCTCCCCCTCAATCCTAGGGGTGGAGGCTTCTTCCAATTACACCTCTTCTTCCACTGATTCAGAGGTTGACTCTCTATCAACTTTCGAATCCTCACTTGCTTGTGAGAATAAGGATTCATCTTCGATCTTCTCTTCTTCTTGTGCCGAGTGGGACTCCTCATGAAATCTTGCCAACTTGCTCCATAGCTCCTTGGCATCCATGTAATCCCCTAGCTTGCACAAAATATCATTAGGTATCAAATCTTCTAAAAGCTTTGTTACCTTGACTTCGGTCTTGAACTTGAGACGTTGCTCTTGTGTCCACTTCTTCAACTTCAAGACATTTCCCTTCTTATCTATAGGAGGTTCAAAGCCTTCCATGATGATGAACCAATCTTCTATGTCCATCATCAAGAAGTTCTCCATTCTTGCCCTCCATGCCGGAAAATCCTCTTGATCATATGGTGGTGGTGTGTGGATGTCTTATCCTAATTTTCCTTCAAATTCCATCTTTCCTTCTAGCGGTGCTCTCTTGGCGGTTAGTCCAAATAAAGAGTGGCCTCACTCTGATACCAATTGTTGAGGATTCGTTGACCGCTAGAGGGGGGTGAATAACGCATTTCGATGCGTCGATGGAATTCATTCGCGATCGCGTCTACAAATCGTGTTAGTACGCAGCGGAATAATAATAAAAACAATAACACGATACACAATCAAAAACACTACATAATAATATAATGTGGTTTAGAACCCAATGATTCCTACTCCACGGATCGAGCTTTAAAGAGCTCTAACAATGCCACAAACATGACTAAATAATAAACCCCTTCTCGGGACAATCTGAAGGTGGAGAAACCTCGTACAATAGCTCTTACAACAGTAAGAAACAAATACAAGCAAGATACAAATGAAATACACAACAAGTAAAGAAAACAACACTTTACAATTGCTCTTTTGATTGCTTGCTTGATGGTTCCTTGAAATGCACTTGGAGACCCTGATTTGCAGCAGCAAATCGCCCCAAAACTCCTCAAGAACCAGTTGCCAAAATCTACTCCATGAGCTCCTTTTAAAGCTATTGCCTGGGCTAGATTTCAACTATCAGTCGATTGGTCGGGACGATCAGTCGACTGATGACACTGTTGCTGTGAGACAACGGTGCGATCAACGTTGGAAAAATTCAACGAATAGGACATCAGTCGACTGATCATGTCCATCAATCGACTGATCGAGCCTTCAATCAACTGCTAACCCCAACAGTCGAGTCTGACTCCATTCTGTGCTCGAAATACGGAGCACTAATCGACTGATCACAAGATCAGTCGATTGCTCGATCGATGATTGCCCTTACGGCGGTGGTGCTAGGGACTCCTCGAGCCCTAGTTGACTCACGATCGATTGTCGTACATCAGCGATACACCTCAAACATGAGGTTTTAACCTCAAACATGAGGTTTAACCCAAGTATAGTTCCCCCATACTTGCTAGACCACCCGTAGCCTAGACCTAAGCCTTCTAGCCACCTCCGTCAGCCTCGCGCCTATTGGATCCCTCCAAGTCATCAATGACTTGTTCATCCATATGCTAGTCTTCAGGTGCTTCCATCGGCTATGTCATGCTAACGGTGTCCACACTGCCAAGGCACATTGGACTTACGCTGCCAAGACTCCGCTTAGACTTTACGTCGCCAACCATTGGACTTATGCTACCAAGACTTCACGCTTGGACTTTATGCCACCAATTTCAAACCCCTTAGACTTTCCAAATGCCAAGTACTCATGACTTGGACTTTCATCGCCAAGACTACACCCTTAGACTTGTTGGTGCAATCGGCCCAGGTTGACTCAAGTTTAACTCGAGCAGTATTTTGATGATAGACAAAACTCATGGCATGGGATTGTCTTGGAAAATTTAAGCATGGAGCTTGGTGTAGAAAAGTCCAAAGCATTGTGAAGTCATGCACTTGGTGCTTGGTGAGAAATGCATTCCGAAGTCGTGCGCTGGTGCATGTGGGAAGTCTTGAGGACTTGGCAAGTTCACTAGGCTCGGGGTCTTTGAATCGGTGAAGGATGGCATTGCGAAGCCGTGCGTTTGGTGCATCTGAGGGACCGCCGGACGGGGAGAGAATGGAGTGAGACCAAAGGGAAGCATACTTCGAGGGCATGAGACGCGAAGGATAGCATTGCGAAGTCATGTGCTTGACGCATCCGAGGGACGTAGGCCGAGGGAAGAGAGCTTCGGTGCGGAACTCCATGAGGGATGAGGTGGACTTTGCCAAGTGGCTAAGACTGAGTGTCGGATGCTCAAACAACTTGGTGTTTGAGGTTTTACCCAACATCAGTCTGTTGGGATGTATACTGAAAAGTCTATCTTTTGTATGAACATCTTTATTTTGAAATAAGAATCACATGATCATTGTTTGCATATTTTTATGGATATGCATATTGACTAATACATTACATTGTAGATAACATGGTGTGGGGTGTCACACGAAAGATCATGTTATCGGCTCCTTGTAAAGTATAAGTATAGGCTCACAAACGAGATGGCTTTGGACAAACCATTGGTATGGTTGTAGTGTGATTTGGTATTGGTTTGTCTTGACCATAAAATCACACTAGTACACTTTGTGTGTATTGAGCTGGACCGACTTAGAGGTGATTCGATATATTGTTGACTACATAATCGAATCGGACCTCAGATATTATATTGTACATACTCTTAATCCCAATATAATAATGGGCACATATACTTAGTAGTCATTTCTTTGATTTACCAATGGGCGAGATTTATAGATTAAATCGATAGGCTCGGTAAGTTGGGAAATGATATTATTTATATGGTGTGCTGTTGATTATAGGAGGAAACCGGGTCCTATATTTTAGGATGATGATGTCTCCTTGAGGAGCTCATAAGGTTCATCATGTAAACCCTGCAGGTGGACTTGGTCCGGCATGATGAAAAGGTTGAGTGGTACTACTCATGGAGTTAGATGTTGATTAATTAATGGTCAGTAAATTAATTAATCGACGGACATTCGAGATCTTAAACACGGGGAGAAAATATACATATAATATATGGAACCCATATTAACTTATGGGGGTTGGTGAGGTAGATCAATGATAATCCTTTAGTCGATTGGATTATCATTAATGGATCGGACTTTATGTGGGCTTGATCTATTGGGTGGCCAAGATCCAACTCCTACTCATGGTCCCTATTGTAGCCTATTAATACCTCATGAAGCCTAGATCCAATGGATGGAAACAAAACTCTAGATTTAGAGGTAGAGATTAAATCTCTAGATCCGACGGTTGAGATTAAATCTCTAGATCCGACGGTTGAGATTAAATCTCTAGAACCAATGGTGGAGATTAAAACAAGGATTATCCCTAAACTCTATAAAAGGAGCCTTTAGGGTTGGCGTGGAGAACAATCAAGGGAAGCAAGGGTGTTAGGAGTTGGCGGCAAGAGGTAGGAGCTAGGGTTTGGAGCTTGGCGACACCAAATAAGAAAATACTTTCCTTCTCTTCTTCTTCTCCATTGGTGGCCGGCATCCATACAGCCCCTCTCCCCTCTTGGCCGGCATCCAAACCTAGCTCTCCTCTTCTCCTTGGCCGGTGGAACCAAGGCTTAGGGTCCTCCCTTGGAGGTTTTGGCCGACAACCATTCTTTCTCCTTCTCCTTGTTGGCCAGCGACATGTAACTTCCTTGTTGCTTGTTGGTTGGATAAAGGAACGAGAAGAGTCTTGTTTCTATTCTTACTCTTGCTCGGAATGAGCAAGGAAGGAAGATTGGTGATCTAGGAGCTTCAACTTTTGGTAGATCGTTGTCCACACGACGTCCGAAGGGAGGAAGGTCATACAATAGAAGTTCGAGAGGTATATCGATTCTCTATTTTCATTTGTTACATGTTTATATTTTCTTTTCAACAATTATATGCATGATATATATTCTATTTTGTGGCTAAATATACTTGGACCCCGAACATAAACACAAAATCTAGTGATCCGTACATCGTCTATTCCGCGACTATTCGTAGAATAGAGGTTGGTCGCTTGAACAACAAGTTTGTTCAAGTGACCACTCCCAACACGACGATGACAAGGTTGCTTGGGAAATCCCTCTTGTCAAGGATAAATTTTTTTTATCCAGGGACGTAGAAGGGATCGCCATGAACAAGCGACCGAGTTGAAGTGGGAAGCGAAGTTTCCCCTCCCAACATGTGGTATCAAAGCCACGGTTTCCAGTTTTGTGTGTTTAGGATTCGGTTACTCTTATGCATTTTTCATATATTAATATGTGCCGGATAATAGTAGGATATGCGTGGGTTAACTCTTTGGTTGCAGGCATAAGATCCGACTATTATGGCCATATGTGTGTATGTGATTGTATGTGTGTAATTGTATATTTTGTTGAATCCTCGGGGTTGTCGAGGCTAGTATTTAATTTTTTGTAAATTAGATATGACATTGTTTAGCCACTCCTTTTATTTTAGTTTAATTTTGATCTAGATTTCATGTACACTCCCTCGTGGAGTATAGGATCGATGGATGTAAATTAAAATAGTTTTTAGTCTCGGCTCGGATCTCCGGATGGCTCGTACATAGCATAGGAGGAGCGAATGAGATGGCGATGCGACGGGAGACATATTGAAGACAAAAGCCATAATAGTTGGAAAATAATTTATTTTTTATATTTATTGCTTATTGTTTGATATGCATGTCGTAGGCTAGAAAATTCCTCAATTTCAAATTACTAAGTGGGAGAGGGATATTTTTATAAATTCCCACGACCTCCATTACGATTTGACAAGTGATGCAAACAAACTTGCGCGTCGGCTCTGAGTGCCTTCCTCCCCATCGGATGAGTTTGTTTGCGGAACACAAGGTCGAATATGGTTATAGGGAATTATTAAGGAGCGTGTGTACTTCCCCATCGGAAGGCACATAATCCAAGATAATTACCTTGGTACCGAGTAATGGTAAACACTTAGATACAAATATAAGTATCCTCCCCATCGTAGTCACTGCTTTTATTTGTAGGGACAAAGAGGAACAAACTATTAATTTTACTTGTCAAAAAGTTAGGTTGACAAGATAGTAAAATTAATGGGTAAAACCTCCTCTTACAAATGTAGAATTCGTATACGTCCACACTATTGTGGCATATGATATTCTCGGTGTTTTGACGTGTTGGTTGATTTTAAAATTTTATTGTTTGAGGAATCAATAATTTTTTGAAATCTAATGTTTTGATCTATGTGATTCTTAGGTTTTCTTTCAAAATGACTTTCAACCCGCTTGTTGTGATACTGAAAGAGAATAAACTTACTGGACCCAACTATGTTGATTGGAAGAGGAATCTTGACATTGTCTTGACTGATGAGGAATACAAATATGTAATCCTCGAAGAGTGTCCTCCTAAGCCTGCGGATGATTCTGGGGAACAGGAGAGAGAGAGTTATAAGAAGTGGATAAAGGCTGATGAGATGATGCGGTGTTATATTTTGGCATCTATGTCAAATGTACTGCAACATCAGCATCAAGCCATGCCCACTGCTTATGACATGATGCTCAATCTCAAAGAGCTTTTCGGACACCAGAATCGGGTTGCAAGGCAGGAAGCCATGAGGAACTTGATGACGACCACCATGATCGAGGAAACACCCGTGAGGGATCATGTTCTCAAGATGATGGCTCATTTGAATGAGCTGGAAGTCCTCGGAGCTGAGATCGATGGGGAAACCTAGGTCGATATAATTCTCCAGTCTCTACCTAGGAGTTTTGAGCAGTTTCGCCTGAACTACAACATGAACAAGAGGTTGTATTCGTTGGCGGAGCTTCTGATAGAACTCCAGGCGACAGAGGGGCTATTTCGTCAGAGTGCTCAGGCGCATGCCATGGTGACCCAAAAGGTTTCTACTTCTAAGCCAAAAGGCAAGAAGAAGAAGAAACAAACTGGGGCGAAGGCGGTGGGAGGAACTCAGGGAGGAGTGAAGAAGCCGAAAGGCAAGTGCTTCACTTGTAAGCAGACTGGACACTGGAAGAAGGACTTCCCCAACCGCAAGCAGAACAAAGGTATATCTTTTAGTCTAGTCGTTGAAACATGTTTAGTGGTATTATCTACCGACACCTGGTGTGTAGATATGGGAGCCACTGATCATGTCTGCAATACTTTGCAGGGGTTCTAGGAAACCAGACGACTGGTTGAGGGGGATATTACCGTGTACTTGGGTGATGCCACGAAGGTGGCGGCTGTTGCAGTGGGAGATGTTCATTTATCTTTTAAGAAAAATAAAGTTTTGATTCTTAAGAATTTCCTTTATGTACCTTTATTTAGAAAGATTTTAATTTCGATTGCTAAATTATTTATGGATGGATATTCTATTTCTTTTAATGACAGAGTTGTTATAAAAAGGAATAGGGACATTATCTGTTCAAGTGCATTGATAGGAAATCTATACACACTTGAACCAAAAGCTCCCACAATGCAAATTGAAGTTAATAACTCATCTTCTAATTCCAATAAGAGAAAAGAACCTTCGAAGATGAACCAAACATATCTTTGACATCTTAGGCTTGGTCATATTAACCTAAGAAGAATTCAAAGGTTGATAGCTGATGGACCTCTGGGTTCATTAGTGGTGGAAGATTTCCCAACCTGCGAATCTTGCTTGGAGGGTAAAATGACCAAGAAGCCTTTTAAGGCCAAGGGGTATAGAGCCAAAGATGTGTTAGAATTGGTTCATTCTGATTTATGTGGTCCTATGTCTATCCAGACTAGAGGTGGTTTTGAATATTTCATCTATTTTATAGATGATTATTCGAGATATGGATACATTTACTTGATGCGCCGCAAGTCTGAATGCTTTGACAAGTTCAAAGAATTCAAGGCTGATGCGGAGAAACGTCAAGGTAAAAGTATCAAGACACTGCGATCTGATCGTGGTGGTGAGCACCTCTTGGGAGAGTTTAGGAACTACTTATCAGAGGCTGGGATTCAATCCCAATTGTCTGCACCTAGCACACCCCAGCAAAATGGTGTAGCAGAGCGAAGGAATAGGACTCTCATGGAGATGGTTAGATCGATGATGAGTTATTCTGAAATGCTAGATTTGTTCAGGGGGTATGCTCTAGATACGGTGGTGTATATTCTGAACTTGGTTCCATCTAAATCAGTGCCTTCTACTCCCACAGAATTGTGGACTGGGAGAAAGCCCAGTCTAAGACATATTCGGATTTGGGGGAGTCCAGCACATGTGCTGAAGGCAGATGCTGGTAAGTTGGAACCTCGTACAGACGTACACATATTCGTTGGTTATCCTAGAGGAACGAAAGGTGGTTTGTTTTATAGTCCTAGAGATCAGAGGGTGATCGTTAGCACGAACGCCATATTTCTAGAGGAAGACTATGTGATGAACCACAAGCCCATGAGTAAGATTGTTCTGGAGGAAATAAAAGGGGAAGTCACTTCTTCAGTACCACCGATACAAGAGGATCTACCACAAGTCACTACACCGCGTGTCACAGAGGATACATAGGTGATACCTTATCGTAGTGGGAGGGTTGTGAGACAGCCTTATAGATTCATGTTCTTGGGAGAATATTCTGATTTGGTCCCTGGCAAACATGAACCTAATCCCTGGACATATGACGAGGCAATCCAAGATAAAGATGCAGCATCTTGGCAAAGTACAATGAATACTGAGATTGAATCTATGGATTTAAATCAGGTCTGGGAGCTAGTGGAACCACCCGATGGTGTAAAAACCATTGGATGCAAGTGGATCTACAAAAGAAAGAGAGGAATAGACGAGAAGGTTGAGACTTTCAAAGCAAGGCTTGTTGCGAAGGGGTATACTCAGAAAGAGGGTATCGATTATGAGGAGACCTTTTCCCCGGTAGTCATGCTTAAGTCTATCCGAATTCTCTTATGCATTGTAGCTCATATGGATTATGAGGTGTAGCAGATGGATGTCAAGACAGCTTTCCTTAATGGAAGTCTTGAGGAAAACATCTATATGAAGCAACCAGAGGGATTCATTGTGAAGTGCAAAGAGCATCTTGTATGTAAGCTTAATCGGTCCATTTATGGATTGAAACAAGCTTTGAGGTCTTGGAACATCCGATTTGATGAGGTAATCCAGTCTTATGAATTTATTCAAAGTCCGGATGAGTCTTGTGTATATAAGAGATGTGACAGAAACGTCGTGGTATTTCTTGTACTATACGTAGATGACATTTTGTTTATTGACAACAATATCAAGGTGTTATCGGACGTAAGGGTATGATTGTCCAAACAGTTTGATATGAAGGACTTGGGAGAAGTGGGACACATCCTTGGGATCAAGGTTATAAGGGATCACAGGAAAAGGATGTTGTGCTTATCCCAAGCTTCATACATAGACATGATTATGGATCGTTTTAGCATGCAGAACTCCAAGAAGGGTTTTCTACCTTTCAGGCATAGAGTTCTTTTATCTGAGGAGATAGAGGAGATGAAGGCGGTTCCTTATTCTTCGGCGGTAGGAAGCCTCATGTATATTATGCTATGTACGAGACCAGATATCTGCTTTGCCGTGGGCATGGTCAGCAGATATCAGAGTAATCCAGGACAGGGACAGTGGACTGCGGTAAAGCATATATTGAAGTATCTTTGAAGGACTAGGGATTATATGCTGGTTTACCAAGCAGACCAATTTCTCTCTGTGGGTTATATAGATTCCGACTTCCAATCAGATAGGGATAACAGTAAGTCTACCTCAGGTTTTGTGTTTACTTTGAGAGGTGGAGCCATTTTATGGAGGAGTGTCAAGCAGAAATGCGTGGCGGACTCCACTATGGAAGCTGAGTATGTGGCAGCCTCTGAGGTGGCTAAAGAAGCTGTGTGGCTCAGGAACTTCCTGATGGACTTGGATGTGATTTCTGGTTTGCCCAGAACTATCACAATTTATTGTGATAATAGTGGTGCAGTTGCAAACTCGAAGGAACCATGAGCCAATAAGGCTAGTAAACACATCGAGCGCAAGTACAACCTGATACGAGAAATCGTAAAAAGAGGAGAAGTTGCTGTGGCCAAGATTGCATCGGAGGATAACCTGACATATCCTTTCACTAAGGCCCTTCCGGCGAGAGCTTTTGATAGGCATGTGGAGGGAATGGGGATCAGATGTATGGAAGTTTGAGGACAACATAGTCTTTTAGTATAGGTGGGAGATTGTTGGGATGTATACTGAAAAGTCTATCTTTTGTATGAACATCTTTATTTTGAAATAAGAATCACATGATCATTGTTTGCATATTTTTATGGTTATAGATATTGTCTAATATATTACATTGTAGATAACATGGTGTGTGGTGTCACACGGGAGATCATGTTATCGGCTCCTTGTAAAGTATAAGTATAGGCTCACAACCGAGATGACTTTGGACAAACCATTGATATGGTTGTAGTGTGATTTAGTATTGGTTTGTCTTGACCATAAAATCACACTAGTACACTTTGTGTGTATTGAGTTGGACCGACTTAGAGGTGATTCGATTTATTGCTGACTACATAATCAAATCGGACCTCAGATATTATATTGTACATACTCTTAATCCCGATATAATAACGGGCACATATACTTAGTAGTCATTTCTTTGATTTACCAATGGGCGAGATTTATAGATTAAATCGATAGGCTTGGTAAGTTGTGAAATGATATTATTTATATGGTGTGCCGTTGATTATAGGAGGAAATCGTGTCCTATATATTAGGATGATGATGTCCCCTTGAGGAGCTCATAAGGTTCATCATGTAAACCCTGCAGGTGGACTTGGTCCGGCATGATGAAAAGGTTGAGTGGTACTACTCATGGAGTTAGATGTTCATTAATTAATGAACAGTAAATTAATTAATCGACGGACATTCGAGATCTTAAACACGGGGAGAAAATGTACATATAATATATGGAGCTCATATTAACTTATGGGGGTTGGTTTCGTAGATCAATGATAATCCTTTAGTGGATTGGATTATCATTAATGGATCGGACTTTATGTGGGCTTGATCCATTGGGTGGCCAAGATCCAACTCCTCCTCATGGTCCCTATTGTAGCCTATTAATACCTCATGAAGCCTAGATCCAATGGATGGAAACAAAACTCTAGATCCAAAGGTAGAGATTAAATCTCTAGATCCGACGGTTGAGATTAAATCTCTAGATCCGACGGTTGAGATTAAATCCCTAGAACCAATGGTGGAGAATAAAACAAGGCTTATCCCTAAACTCTATAAAAGGATCCTTTAGGGTTGGCGTGGAGAACAATCAAGGGAAGCAAGGGTGTTAGGAGTTGGCGGCAAGAGGTAGGAGCTAGGGTTTGGAGCTTGGCGGCACCAAATAAGGAAATACATTCCTTCTCTTCTTCTTCTCCATTGGTGGTCGGCGTCCATACATCCCCTCTCCCCTCTTGGCCGGCGTCCAAACCTAGCTCTCCTCTTCTTCTTGGTCGGTGGAACCAAGGCTTAGGGTCCTCCCTTGGAGCTTTTGGCCGGCAACCATTCTTTCTCCTTCTCATTGTTGGTCGGCGGCAAGTAACTTCCTTGTTGCTTGTTGGTTGGCTAAAGGAAGGAGAAGAGTCTTGTTTCTATTCTTCCTCTTGCTCGGAACGAGCAAGGAAGGAAGATTGGTGATCTAGGAGCTTCAACTTTTGGTAGATCGTCGCCCACACGATGTCCGAAAGGAGGAAGGTCATACAATAGAAGATCGAGAGGTATATCGATTTTCTATTTTCATTTGTTACATGTTTATATTTTCTTTTCAATTATATGCATGATATATATTCTGTTTTATAGCTAAATATACTTGGATCCCGAACATAAACACAAAAGTCGGCGATCCGTACATCGTCTATTCCGCGGCTATTCGTAGAATAGAGGTTGGTCGCTTGAACAACAAGTTTATTCAAGTTACCACTCTAATCGATTAGCACGATGATGACAAGGTTTCTTGGGCAATCCCTCTTGTCAAGGATAATTTTTTTTTATCCATGGACGTAAAAGGGATCGCCATGAACAAGCGACTGAGTTGAAGTGGGAAGCGAAGCTTCCCCTCCCAACACAGTCGACTGGCATAGGTGCCAGTCGATTGCTCCAAGTCAACTAGGGTTCGATTGGTGTTCGATTGAACAAGATCTAGCTGACCAGTTGATTGTCGAGGGAAAGCAATCGACTGCTGACGCCATCAGTCAACTGATGATGGGCATCAGTCGACTGATCGGGGCGATTTCAGCCATAGAAGGGTTTTTAGTCGAGTGCTCACACTCTACTGATGGGATGATCAGTCGACTGATGGGTATCATCAGTCGACTGATGTGTGATCTGTTGGAACTTGACCAACGTGGATCTGGCCGTTGTGAGACAACGACTACAGGACCAGTCGACTGATGGTCATGATCAGTCGACTGATGGGTGCGAAATCTTCTTTATGCAGGTTATAAATGGAGCTCAAGAGGGAGGATTTCTCTAAGACTTTAAGGGTGACATTAGAGGGGAATTGTTGTTGCATTCTATACCTTCAAGAGCCAACCAAAGCAAGCAACAAACAAGCGATCAAAAGCAATCGGTGAAAAGTGTTCTTTGTATTGTATTTGTATTCTTGTTTTTATTTCATATTACTTGCTGTAATAGCTTGTACGAGGTTTATCCACCTTTGACATGTTGTCGAGAAGGAGTGGTTTAGTTAGTGTCGTGTGCATAACTAGAGCTCGGTGAGCTCGCCTGTGGAGTAGGAACCATTCGGTTCCGAACCACGTATATCTTGTGTATGCTTGTATGTGTTAGTATTTTCATTATCATTGTTATTCCGCTGCACTAACAACAATCGTAGACGAGCGACGCAAGAAGAATGATCGTATTCCATCATACGACAATTGAGGGCTATTCACCCCCTCTAGCTGGCCAACATCGACCCGACAAGTGGTATTATAGCTAGGATCTTGTCGAGGACTAACCGCCAACACAAGCACTGCAAGATGGCCGACTACAACCTCCAACCACCAAAATTCGAAGGAGATTTTCAATGGTGGAGAAGAAAAATGGAGGTATATCTAGAAATCGATTTTGATTTCATGCTAATCTTAGAAAATGGTTTCGAATTAACTAAGGATGAAAGAAATAGGCAAATTGAGAAGTCAAGGTGGACCCAAGACCAAATCAAGGACTTCGAGACAAATCTCAAGGTAATCGAATTACTTTGTGATTTGATTCCTAACAACATTTGGTCTGGGCTAGGTGACTATAGGGATGCGAGGGAATTATGGAATAAAAGGATCAAATTCTAAGAAAATTCCCAACCAGCACAAATAGAAGAGAATGCCGAGGAAGAAGCACCATCCACATTCGAAGATATGGATGACTTGGAGGAAACCTCCACCTCTAGCATTGAGGGGGAGGAAAAGATTTTCATTCCGGAGCAAGATCAAAATGAAGCTTCTACCTCCGGAAGAAGTGAAGAGGCCTCCACCATCTCCCTAGGTAACTCAAGTATTATAATTTTAAATAAAGATCATAAAATTTGTTTTGAGTGTAGGGAGAAAGGCCATTACAAGAGTAAATGCCCAAAATTGGCTAAGGAAAAGGCATCGGCACCAAAAGTCAACCAAAAGTCAAAGGATGTCGGAGTCCCCACAACTAGAAGGAAAGAGCACATTGTGTGCTTTAAATACAATCAAAGGGGACATTACTGAAGCCAATGCCTTAGGGGGAGGAAGAAGGGGCAAGAAGGTGTATCTCATGTAGGGGGAGCTTCCAAAGCTAACCCTAAGGTATATTTAAATTATGCACCTTCAATTTCTAAAGTTAAAAAGCACGCTAAAAATTATTTTAGTTCTCTTGCAATTATTAATGAAAAGCATGCTAGTAGAAATAATAAGGTTTATTGCTTAGGTGTCAAGCATGTAGAATTACCTAAGGACAAACCAAGGACTCAAAATTCTAGAAATATTTTAGCAAAGGAGTCCATTAGGAGAATAGAAGAAAATATAGACATTAACCCTAAGAAGGGTAGACACATGCCTAAGAGGAAGAACATTTCCCAAAAATCTAATGAAAAATCAAAATTGGGAAAATTAGAGCTAGAGAACCAAGTCTTGAGGTCAAGACTTGAGATAATGGAGAAAACCCTTAGAATTATAGAAAGTTCGATTCAAGGGTCCAATACCCAAAAGTCAAAACCTAAAAAGCAAGAACGGTCTAAGGGCAAGAATGGTTTGGGTCACAAACCTAAGCCCAAGAAGACTTATTATAATGTTCCATTTGATTATGGAACAAAGCCTAGGGTTAGGAAAACCAAGGTTAGTAGGGAAGTCATCCCTAAGTCTAACCATGGTAGGTGTCTAGTGGCTAAGACCTCAAAGAAATCAAATGTAGCCACTAAGATGGTCAAAGGGGGAGTTACCCCTAGAGTTGACTTAGGAAAGACCCAAAAGACTATGGCTTCAAAGCCTAAGAGGGTAATTAGGAAGGTATCTAAGAAAGTTATCCTTAGTGAATACCTTGTTAACCCAAGGAGCTCCAATAGGTATTGAGTTCCTAGGAGTGTGATCGATTCACGCTAGATGGGTTAGGGTGTGTCAAACTTAAGTGGATGGGTAGTTAACCTAGCCATGGTGAGTTGACATATTAGGATGTGCCAATGTGCTTGAGAAGTTGAAAAATGATTAAATTGGCACAAATAAGTCTTAGAGGTATGGGTGTGCCATTTTGGGTTTATGACACACTTGGGAGATAATGGTATTAAGGCAAAATAGAATTAATTTCTAGAAATGACAATTTGGATTTAACACTTAGGTATTTTATAACTTAATATATTTTACTTTTCATGATTTATTTGCCTTGCCATGACATGACATCATTCTCATTTTTATCTATAAAAATGTCATGATCATGTTTAGAATTATTTTTAGATGTCATGTATGCTTAGATTTCTTTCACATGCCATGACATCATGATTTTGGCATATGCTTTTATCTATATCATATCTATGCCATAATCATCATCATGCATATAATTAAAATGGATTTAAGGACATGACATGATTTGAAGTCCCATGCATAAGGGAATCACATAGAGTTGCCTTAGAATATGCATGAGACCATTAAATAACAAAAACCCACATCTTACTAAAAACATGACTTGTATGTGTTTTACACATCTAGATACAAGTGAGATGTTTAGGAAAAAGGAATTAAAGGTTTAAAAAACATTTTGAAAACATTTTGAAAAACTTTGGTGAAGTCTATCTTTTGATAGCTATCACCATTGAATGGGATGATACAAAGAGAGCTCAATATTGAAGCTTTTCTTAACTTTTGAACTTTGTATCAATCTCACTAATTTGTGGGTAAAATAATTTTCCAATATTTTTCACCCATAATATCTGTGATAAGTATTATATGTATGAATTTTCAAGATTTTTAAAATTATGTATATTTACTTATGGATTTCAAAAATCCAAATTCTGAAATTGAAAACTGCAGAATGCAGTTATCAATCGACTGCCATGGATGGCAGTCGACTGATGCCAAGCCCAGTCGACTGGTATCTGAGAGAGTCGACTGGCAATGGCTGATTTCGGATAAACCTTGGTGGTTAGGCCCATGTTCAGCTAGTTTTTGGTCCCCTAACCACTCCTAACCCTAGGAAATGCTTGGGAGAGCATTAGAAAGGGTGGAAATCCATTGGATGTGGATTAGGAGAAGTGTTTAGGGAGAGTATCAATTTTAAGGTATGTGAGAGTTCATTGTTGAACTTTTGCCTTAATTTTGATGGCTTTTGTGTTCCTATTGGCTTAGGGGTTTTTCAAAGATATTGTTGGTGCAATGGTTAAGAGGGAGCAAGCCATTAGGGGGAGGTATCCATCATGGGAAGATGGATGTGTATTTTTCCTCATGAGAGGAAAATTGAGGGATTGCGCCTCTCTTAAGTGATATGAGATTATCACTAGAAAGATTGAGGGCATGCTAAGGGGAAGATTGTAAAATCTCATTGGGATAAGAGACGTTGACACACTTGAGGACCTTTTTGATGTAATGTCAAAAAGGGGGAGAAGTTACCAAGTTACCAATTAGGGTTCGTTGGAATTCTCATTGGGATATGAGAATTGCCAATATGAAGAATTGGTAGACTTGAGATGGTAGTTTTGTCAATCATCAAAAAGGGGGAGATTGTTGGTGCAATCGGCCCAGGTTGACTCGAGTTTGACTCGAGCAGTATTTTGATGATAGACAAAACTCATGACATGGGATTGTCATGGAAAATCCAAGCATGGAGCTTGGTGTTCCAAAGCATTGCGAAGCCGTGTGCTTGGTGCTTGGTGAGAAATGCATTGTGAAGTCATGCGCTTAGTGCATGTGGGAAGTCTTGAGGACTTGGCAAGTTCACTAGGCTTGGGGTCTTTGAGTCGGTGAAGGATGGCATTGCGAAGCCGTGCGCTTGGTGCATTTGAGGGACCACCGGACGGGGAGCAAATGGAGTGAGACCAAAGGAAAGCATACTTCGAGGGCATGAGATGTGAAGGATGACATTGTGAAGTCGTGCGCTTGGCACATCCGAGGGATGTAGGCCGAGGGAAGAGAGCTTCGGTGGGGAACTCCATGAGAGATGAGGTGGACTTGGAAAAGTGGCTAAGACTGAGTGTCGGATGCTCAAACAACTTGGTGTTTGAGGTTTTACCCGATATCAGTCGACTGGCATAGGTGTTAGTCGACTGCTCCAAGTCGACTAGGGTTCGACTGGTGTTCGACTGAACAGGATCTGGCTGACCAGTCGACTGCCGAGGGAGGGCAGTCGACTGCCGATGCCATCAGTCAACTGATGATGGGCATCAGTCGACTGATCATGGCGATTTCAGCCATAGAAGGGTTTCCAGTTGAGTGCTCACACTCGATTGATGGGATGATTAGTCGACTGATGGGTATCATCAGTCGACTGATGTGTGATCCATTGGAACTTGACCAACGTGGATCTGGCCATTGTGAGACAATGGCTATAGGACCAGTCGACTGATGGTCACGATCAGTCGACTGATAGGCACGAAATCATCTTGATGCATGTTATAAATGGAGCTCAAGAGGGAGGATTTCGCTAAGACTTTAAGGGTGACATTGGAGGGGAATTGATGTTGTATTCCAGACCTTCAAGAGCCAACCAAAGCAAGCAACAAACAAGCTATCAAAAGCAATCGGTGAAAAGTCTTCTTTGTATTGTATTTGTATTCTTGTTTGTATTTCATATTACTTGTTGTAATTGCTTGTATGAGGTTTCTCCACCTCCGACGTGTTGTCAAGAAGGAGTGGTTTAGTTAGTGTCTTGTGCATAACTAGAGCTTGGTGAGCTCGCCCGTGGAGTAGGAACCATTCGGTTCTGAACCACGTATATCTTGTGTATGCTTGTATGTGTTGTTAGTATTTTCATTATCATTGTTATTCTAGTACGTTAACAACAATCATAGACGAGCAATGCAAGAAGAACGATCGTATTCCACTAAACGACGATTGAGGTCTATTCACCCCCTCTAGCCGGCCAACATCGACCCGACAAGACTTACATGGCCAAGACTACACCCTTGGACTTTCCAAATGCCAAGACTGAAGCTTGGACTTTCCCTTGCCAACCCATGTTGGACTTTCCATGCCAAGACCAATGCTTGGACTTTTCCTTTCCAAGTACTCAAGACTTAGACTTTCCATGACATGGTCAACCCCAGTCATCCATCAAAATCCCTCTCGAGTCAAACTCGAGTCCGGTCAATCATGACCCAGGTCGATTGCACCAATAATCTCCCCAAAACATTATCAGACATCAGTGTCAAACATCAATGTCAAACCTTCATGTCAAACATCAAAACATCGCCCAAGTCAAACTTGAGTCCGGTCAATCGTGACCTAGGTCGATTGCACCAACACAAATCAGGGTCATCAAGCATGGTTCAAGCAATCAACAAGCAAGCACTCCAAAGCAATAGTTGTAAAGTTTTCATTACGTTGTTTTGTATATTCATCTTGTATTTGCTTGTTTACTTCTTATATTACTTTTGTAATCTTTGTACTAGGTTTCTCCACCTTCGGATTGTTCTGAGAAGGAGTTATTTGAGTAGTAGTGTGTGATTGGCATCGCTAGGGCTCTTACGAGCCCAATCCATGGACTAGGAACCATTCGGTTCTGAACCACATTATATTCGGTGTTGTGATTGTTCTTGTGTGTATTTGTTTTTGTTATATATATATATTCCACTGTGTATAACACATTTTGTAGCAAGCATGTGATTAAATTCCATCATCGACAAGCGACATGCTATTCACCTCCTCTTTGGCGGCCACCGAGTTCCTAACAAAAACTACTCCTAAAATCCTATATATTTTTCTCACATCAATCACCACTGATTGTAATCATAGGTGACATCTTCTTATTCAAATTTCGAAGGTTCAAATATATCTGGACAATTGTTAATGGTATGCCACGTTTCACCACAATGCTTACAATAAATGTTATCGAAACTCATAGCATTAAATTGATCATAATCATGAGTAAAAGCATGCATCTTTATATATAGGAAAATATAGACAAGGAAAGGAACAACAGTGCCTTGGAAAGTGTCTTAAAAAAAATACTAAGAAAATAACTAAAAGAAAAAACTGTCAGAAAATAACTTATGCTAGAAGAAAACTAAGATCTAAATTAGTACTAAATTAAACTTGAAGTTAATAAATAATAGGAAAATAACCCTAAATTGAATAGGGATAACAAAAATTTAAAACTAAATAAAGTGAAATAAAGTAAAACTAGAAAGTATATCTAATCTAGGTCTGATTCAACTATCCACCTCTTGTTCGATATCGAATCAATCAGTCCCCAACATCGAATCAAGAGTTGGATAGTTGGATCGGAGATTCATTTACTTACATTATATTTATTATTTTTATTTTATTTATTTCAGTTTTATATTTTTTACATATACCTAGATTTAGTTTAGATTAAGTTTAATTGGCTTCTTGTATTTTCTTTTTGTTTTAGTTTATTCTTCATCTAACTTCGCATCTTTAAAATCTTTTTAATTCCTTTTCTTAAATAATAAGATATACTCCTAATTTTGGGGGCTCCATTCTTCATATGCATAGATGTTTAGGATCAGAAGACCTGATTTCGATAGATCTAGAAATCGAACGAACCTACCATCGTAGGAGAGCTGAATAGAAGAGGATGGAGGACCAAGATGCATCCGTGGTGAATAGGTAGCTGACCTTTGCAGGATTATGCAACCCCTAGTGCCAGAGGATTTAGGCCGAGTATAGCTGGACCATCCCTTATAGCTAACAATTTTGAATTAAAACCTGCTCTTATACACATGGTCCAGCAAAGTCAATTTGGGGGAGCTGCAACTGAAGACCCGAACTGGCACCTAGAGATATTTTTGGAAATTTGCTCGATGATGAAGATCAATGGAGTACCTACCGACGTGATCTGCTTGAGCCTATTCCCTTTCTCATTGCGGGATAAGGCTAAGTCATGACTTCACTCCTTGCCGTTGGGAAGCATTACTACATGGGAGCAGTGTGAGCAGCAATTTTTGAACAAATTTTTCCCACCAAGCAAGACTACTCACATGCATCATTTAATTACTAGCTTCCGTCAAAAGGAAGGGAAGTCTTTATTCGAAGTCTGGGATCGCTACAAGGGGCTACTCTACCAATGCTCCCATCATGGACTGGAAAGGTGGTTGGTGATCTACATCTTCTATAATGGGATCACGTATGCCACAAAGGTGTCCCTCGATTCTGCTGCAGGAGGAGCGCTAATGAACAAGACTATCGAGGAAGCGGAGGAGCTGATTGAAGAGGTGGCCCAAAACCACCATCAATGGGCTTTCGAGCATAGTCACCCAGCTCCTGCATTAGGTAGATATGCTATCAACTCGATTGACCACCTAGTAGCAAGGATGGATGCACTTAGCAGACAGTTTGACTCTCTAAACCCTAATTCTTCATGTGCGGCCAATACCTTTGGAGAGGGAGCATCAGCATATCAAGAGAACTATTATGGGGGGCAGGGTAGCTTAGAAGAGCAGATCTAGCATGTCGATGCGGTTGGCAACCACAACCAAAGACCCAACAACCCATATTCTAGTACATATAATCCCGGATGGAGGAACAACCAAAACTTTCTTATAGGAATAATTCGAGGAATTTCTAACAATCGGAAGGAAATGGGCAACCGTAATCGCCTGACACTTGTCTGGAGAATATGATAGAAAACTTCATTCGGACGCAACGGGAAACGAATGCTGAATTTCAGCGACGATATTCACAGATGGATACGATGATCGAAGAGTTAAGATCGTCTGTAAAGGATCTCACCAACATGCAAAAGATGCTAGAAATTCAAGTATCTCAGATTGCCAACTAGATCTCCAGAGTATTGAGGAAACTGCCAGGAAAGTCAAAGGTCAATCTGGTAGAGCAGTGCAAGGTAGTGACGTTGCTGAGTGGAAGGATGCCAAAAGAGATGTTGAGCCGGCTGGTTGCCGAATCAAAAGGAAGACGATGAAGACATAAATCAGAAGCCTGCCGCAAAAATGCAACCACCCTTGATGGTGCCATTTCCCCAGCGACTGACCCATGCGAAGAAAGATGCCGAGTTTGGTAAATTTTTGAACATGCTAAAATGGATCTTAGTAGAGGTGTCGATACTCGAAGCGCTGCACCAAATGCCCCAATTCACGAGATTCATGAAAGATATTTTGGTAAACCGTAGGAAGGTCAAAAAATTTGAGATAGTGGTCCTCACAGAGGAATCAAGTGCTTACCTTCGGAATGAGACCACTCAGAAATGAAAAAATCTAGGGAGTTTCTATATCCCGTGTTATATAGGGATGACCCTGATTAGAAAAGCCTTCTGTGATTTGGGTGCTAGTGTGAGCTTGATGCCCTATACCCTATGCAAAAAACTAGGGTTGGGGAATTTGAAGGTCACCACTATGACATTGCAGCTGGCCGACCATTCATACAGATACACATTAGGGATTCTAGAAGATATGCCTGTTAAGGTGGGAAATTTTACACTTTCGACCGACTTTGTGGTAATGGAAATGGAAGAAGATCCAAAGATACCTGTCATCCTGGGATGACCATTTTTAGCTATTGCTAGAATGGTCATTGCCGTTAAGAATCACAAGCTGACCCTAAAAGTATGAGACGATAAGATGGAATTTGAGCTTGCTACCACGGCACGTCAGAGACCCGTGTTAGGGAAGTACATCATTCCAACCAGAGCTAAAGAGGATAGCGTAGATAAAGTATTCGAGATGGATGAATGGAGGTTTATAGAACCTCCAGAGCCAAGTTGAGATAATGGATTGTGGTAGAGCTAAAAGACATTAAACAAAGCGCTTCTTGGGAGGCAACCCATGTTTAATTTTTACTTGTTTTTGACTTAATTGCATTTGTTTTGGTAATTTGAACTTTGATTTCTAGCATTTAGCATTCTTGAGCATGAATTAGGACTAGAAAGAACCTGCTAGGTAAATACAAAAATCATTTTGAATCTACACGACAAAGCATGTGTGGGAGAATTCGAACCGTGGTGCACTTTGGGAGAGAAATAGGGGGACACATAGCTAGGTTGTGTGGTTTCACACGATCGTGCCCCAAGCTGACTCATCTCCCAATGGCGCACATGGCTAGGCCATGTGTTTACACAGGGCCAGGCCATGTGTTTACACGCGTCCATGTCGCGCAAGGAATAAAAGGGTCACACCGTGTGTTAATTTTTATATGTATAGAAGCCCACCTAGTCCACGTAGAGAGCTTGCACCTGCACCACCTATGAGCAGGATGCAGGCACATCCGCCTATGACTTCTCAGAGTTCTGATCGTGCCTCGATGACATATATGTCGAGCAACATACACAAGGGCAGTGATGGGAGGAGCAGAGTACCTACACACAGTCGAAGTTTCAGGGCATATGGGAGCACTTTCAGTGGGTCACGGAGTTCTACGACGAGGCCCGTGTTTATTTTTAGGAGGCTGCCCATCGTCAGGAGGTCAGGCAGCACATGCATGCCTAGTAGGCACAGTGGGCTAGGGAGGAGGAGCACAGATCATCTGTTGCATCCACCAGCTCTCAGATCAACCACATGTACATGTGGCATCAACGGCTGAGCATCAGGTTCTCCCAGGAGCCAGACATGCCGAGGCTACCAGACTTCCTGCCTCGACCACCATATTAGAGGTATGATTTCATATAATTCAGGGGGACCCAAGTTTTGATTTATTTTGTTTCTTGCAGTAGTTTCTTTTCTGATATTTCCATTTTAGTTGTCATTCATTTGTTCATGCATAGGTTGTTAAGTTTCTTTTAGCACTTAGTTCTTACTATCTATAAGTTGCCTCAGTAGTATTTTTAAAAGTTTTCTTCATGAGTTATTTCCATGGGTAGCTTAACTTCATTTACCTTGTGGTATTTTATTTTATTTACTCTAATGAATGTTCTAGACTAACACTGGTTAGCTTTTATTTTACACCTACACATGATGAAAATTCTGAAAGAGAAAATCTAGTACGCACCTAGTTATGATTCATCTCAGTAGTCTAGTGCTTTAGAATCCATAGGTGACTCTAGATTTAGCATTTTAGTTACTACAGATGCTCAGATTGTGGAAGCCCATTCGAAAAAATAAAAAATTCAAAAAAAAAAGTTATCATGGGTGGAAATGTTAGGTGCCCCTTTGAGACCGAGTTAGGTTATTTGGTAAACACCTACCAATTTCTCTCAATACCGAGCACACCTTTGAGACTTTGTGCTAGATCTAGGGAATGACCCTTGCTTAGGGCAGGCCATTGCCTAAAAGCCGGAGACCTTAGGAAAGCTATAAGATGACGACATAACTTAATTTGGAACGAGTATCCCTTAAGGAGATTCGCTTAGCACATGCATGAGAAGCTAACATAGTGAATTTTTAGAGAATATCTATTTGCTTTGATTGAAAATGCCACTTGATAAATCTTGTTAACATGCTAAGTATGGAACAATACCTTTTTAAAATTTAATGGCACTGAAGTTTGCTTGAGGACAAGCAAAGACTTAAGTCTTAAGGAATTAATGTGAGCAAAACATATAGGATTTTAGGAGTAGTTTTCGCTCACATCTCGTTGCATTTTATATTTGATTCTTGCATATTTCACTTTATTTTACATGCATTTCCTATTTTCTAGTTCAGAGATCTGCTCTTTGTACTTTTGTGTGCAGGACAATATTCTATGGGGGAAATGGCGCATTTTTGGAGGAAAAGGAAGACAATTGGTAGCTAGAACTGAAGGGCACATAGCCTGGCCCTGTGAATCCACATTGCCAGCCTCGGAGTAGACACCAATGCCATACATGGCCTGGCCATGTGAATCCACACGGTTGTGTGGCGCTGAGGCGATTTCAACGCGATTTAATTTTTTCCAGGGTTCGGTAAGATCCAGCCTCATGTCGAGACCGAAATCATGCATTGCTTCAATCAAAACACCTCATAACCTCAAGGGTCTAGAAGAGCCTACCTTAACCCTCACCAAAACTTTATCTACCAATAACGAAGCCCATTTAGTGATTTGTAATGATAAAATTTCATTTGACATAATAGAATTGGTTGATCAATCTTTGGGTGAGGATATTTGTAGTGAGTTATATTATTTATAGAATATGGATAAAATGAAATATTATGATCAAATTCTTGATAATTTTGTGAAGATAAACATGTTCAATCTTGAACCAAGGAAGACAGCTAGTAAATATCTTACCCCTCCATGAGCAAGATTTAAGAGATGTGGTGATGAGGGACCACAAGGGAGGAGGCGTAAAGTAAGGAATATCTTGCTCCCCCACGAGCAAGATTAAAACACATCAAGAAGGGGAGGAAGAAAAATCTCCTTGGGCCACTAGAGCCAAGATGAGACATAGGAGTACGGTTGAGTTAAAGACCTTAAACAAGCACTTCTTGAGAGGCAACCCAAGTTTAGTTTATTACATTCGTTTGTTTAATTTGAACTTTGATTTAGATTCGTTTAGCATTTTTGAATATGAATTAGGACTAGAAAGAACTTGCTAAGTAGAAACAAAAATCATTTTGAGCCTACACGGCGGGGCGTGTGAGAGAATTCGGACCATGGTGCACTTCGAGAGAGAAATAGGGGGGCACATGGCCAGGCCGTGTGGTTTCATACAATCGTTCCCCAAGTCGACTCATCTCCCAGTGGTGCACACGGCCAGGCCATGTGTTTACACACAACTTCATCATGCAAGGATAAAAGGGACGCACCATATGTTTATTTTTATAGGAATAGGAGCCCACCTAGTCCACGACGAGAGCTTGCACCTACACCACCATCTTTTTCTACTTTCGAGTAAGATGTAGGTACATCCACCTACGATTTCTCTGACTTCTGATCATGCCTCGATGACATATATGTCGAGCAGCAAATGCAGAGGCAGCGATGGGAGGAGCAGAACACTTACACACAGGCGGAGTTTCAAGGCTTACGGGAGCACTTCTAGTGGGTCAAGGAGTTCTACGACAAGGCCCGTATCTATTTTCAGGGGGAGGCTGCCCATCGCTGAGAGGAGGAACACAAAGCAGCCACTACATCCACCAGCTCGTAGATTGACCACATGTACATGTGGCATCAATGGCTGAGCACCCAGTTTTCCCAGGATCCCATCATGCCGAGACTATCGGACTTCCCCCCTCTACCACTGTATTAGAGGTATTGTTTAATATAACTTTGGGGGGGACCCCAAGTTTTGATATGTTTTGTTTCTAGCAGTAGTTTCTTTCTTGATATTTGCATTTTAGTCTTAGTTTGCAATCATGCATAGGGTGTTTAGTTTCTTTCAGCACTTAATTTTTGCTATCTTTAAGCTGCCTCAGTAGTATTTTTAAGATATCTTCACGAATTATTTCCATGGGTAGCTTAACTTCATTTATCTCATGATATTTTATTTTATTTGCTCTAATGAATGTTCTAGACTTGCACTGGTTAGCTTTTATTTTTACACTTACACATGACGAATACTCTGAAAGGGAGAATCTAGTACATACATAGTTATGATTCATCCCAATAGTCTAGTACTTTGGAATCCATATGTAACTCTAGATTTAGCATTTTAGTTATTGAGATGCTCTGATTGTGTAAGCCTATTCAAAAAAATCAAAATCCCTACAAGTAGAGAAAAAGAAAAAAAAATGAAAAAAAGGGGAAAGAAAAAATATAGAGAGAAAATAGAAAAATATTATGAGGGATAAAAAAATAGTTGTCGTGGGTGGATATGGTTAGGTGCCCCTTTGAGACCGAGTTAGGTTATTGGGGAAACACCTACCAATTTCTCTCAATACTGAGCACGTCTTTGAGACTTTGTACTAGATCTAGGGAACAACCCTCACTTAGGGCAAACCAGTGCCTTAAAGTTGGAGACCTTAGGAAAACTATAAGATGATGACTTAACTTACTTTGTAACGACTATCCCTTAAAAAGATTCACTTAACACATGCACGAGAAGCTAACTTAAGTGAATTTTTTGAACATATCTATTTTGTCTTGATTGAAAATACCACTTGACAAATCAAGTTAGCATGCTAAGTATGGAACAATATTTAAAAAAAAATCATGTCACTGAGGTTTGTTTGAGGACAAGCAAAGATCTAAGTTTGGGGGAATTGATGTGACCAAAACATATAGGATTTTAGGAGTAGTTTTCGCTCACATCTTGTTGCATTTTTAACTTGTTTAATGTATATCGTACTTTGTTTTACATGCATTTCACAGTATTCTACGGGAAAAATGGTGCACTATTGGAGAAAAAGGAAGGCATTTGGCAACTGAAACAGAAGGACACACGATCTGACCTTATGGATCCACACGCCCGACCCCAGTTCCCGAACCAGCACCACACACGACATGGTCGTGTGAATCCACATGGTCATGTGTCATTGGGACAATTTCAATGCGATTAGGTTTTTTTTCGGTTTTCGGGAAGCTCCATCCTCATGTCTATATAAGGAAAACTACGCCCAAACCCTAGGAGGAGGCTCGACGGTTGGGACGGCACACCGATGCCTTAAAAAGCATCGGGAACTCGCAATAGGGAGGAAGGAAGCTGCTCGAGGATCAAATTTTGTGCTCTAACGTCGGAGAGAAGAACCAAAGAGCACTGTAATTTATTTTCTATACATCTTCTGCATTGTAATGATGAATTCAATCATGCCTTGTGTTTCTTCTCTTTCGTTTATAGAGTAGATACTCCGATTCTAGGATTAGAGAGTAGTTTGTGTGTGTAGAACTTGCTATTTCAAATATATTTCTTTTCTTGAATTCATATTTGGAATTGATGTTTGTTTAGATCAATAGTTATTCATTTTGATTTTCTATCTACTGTGCATAGTCGATACGAGAGGTGACAACCCTCGTATCAAAGATTTAGGAGAACTAAGGAGGAGCCTAGGGGTTGACCTCTCTTTGGTAACCGTGGATAGAAGACTATGATAGAGTCAGAAACGGGACACATTTTGATTCATCATAGGGATTGATTCGGCATCCTCGTATCGCATATCCTATCCTAACACCAGGGGTCGACTTGGAATGGTCGAGGTAGTTCTCGATAGATGCGAAGGTTCATCGGGGAAGTGTATAATGTCCCTTCCACAAAATTGTAGCTAGAAATCTAGACGACATTCAATTGATAGCATGTTTTGTGACACACAAGCGACATCGAACTCCTAGAATCCCATTCAAAGTCTCGTAGCAAACCTTATCTTCCTCCGTGTGACACCATACTTGAGTTAAGTCCACCGTCAACCTCTCATTCATGAACCCTAGGTTTCCCAATCCAAACAACAAGACATCCACTAGACAAACCGATACTCAAAATCTCAGTCCCTGTGTGATCGATATTCTTTATTACTTGATGACACTCGTGCACTTATGGGCGTTGAGTGCGAGCATGCGTTTCGAGTCCTCTATGGTCTCTGTCGTGAGATTTGAGGTTGTGTTCACATGCATCAATGGCATGAAAGAAATTGTGATTGGATCACAATTAGTGGGTATCTTATCATGTGTAATCATGTAAGTATTAAAACTATCTCTAGTTGATGAATTGATGAGATTGGACGTCATCGATTCTGTAAGACTAGTACATGTTATGCTCCTTGGTTTATCCAAGCATTTGGTACTCACTGAATGGAAGCATAGGGATGATGAGAGTGAACATGTTGATGCTAGTTATGGTAACTAGTTCATTGAAGTGACCTTCTATGAGACTTCATATGGTTCTTTATGTCATTGAAGATCTCATTGCAGCTTGAGTGCGGGCTTCCTTAGACTTGAGGTATTCAAGCCATCTTGGTCATGGCGCCTTATACTTTGACTTCTTCGTAACCATCTCCATATGAGGTGTAACTCCGGGATGATTGGGTATAAGCCAAAGTGATCGAAGGTGTTTGAATAGCACATAAAGGATTAACCATTCCTGATAAACGAGATGTATACCCTAAGCCTCTTGTCAGGTTTGTTACTCAAAAGTCTCTAGCTAGAGAAAACATGTTAAGAAGATGGTTTTCTTAGGAACATGTAGGAGTAACTTGAATCCATAGAACAATGAAACTAACTTGGGCTAGGTGTGACGTAGTCAACCTAGAGGGGACGAACACATAGACCATGTCCTGAACCAAATGTGTATAGGATGAGTGAAAAGAACAAGGCACGAACAACTAAAGTTGCTAAAGAGTTCAGAAAGGTTCTGGAGTTGATTTAGACTTTCCGGTCAATTGGGGGTCATGATGCACTACTAGGCCCCACTCATTATCTATTCATAATTAAGGGGTTAATTATGCATGGACAACAAAGCCGGGAACCTATTGGATCACATGCAATATGGGTGATCTCTAGATGTAAAACAAGTATGAGAATGAGATTCTCGATGAGAGAGGATATATCTGGTTGGATTAGGCTAGGAGGGTGCGAAACGGAGGCTATGGAACCTTCTATGGCCTTGTCGAACTTAGCACGGTCATATCACACATAAACGAATTAAAATGGACCATACAAAGTCTCACATAACCGTGCCTAACCTGGCACAAGTCGTGCCTGGCTCTAGCAAAAAATGGCCAAAGCATGGGCTATGACCAGAAGGGCATACGACTGGTCGTGTGTCCTGGCACGACCATGCCTTTAGGCAGAGCTGGCCGTGTGTAAGACACACGGTCATGTTGCAGCTCTACCATTTTTGGCGATTTCTCTTATAGAAATTTTTTGAGTTGTTATTACATTAATTATGGGATAGTTATGGTAAGATAGGTTCCGCTTAAGCCTACTAAGATGACCTAATCAAGAGATCTATAAAGAGATCCCTTGATAATCTTTAGAGTAGTGGTTCTAATCTCTTAGGTTTTCTTCCTTGGTAGTCGTCTTCCTCTCTCTTCTTCTCTTGTCTCCGCCGGTTGGCTATCACCAATCGAAGACAAAGGCTTGCTACTCTAGGATTTGTGATAGAGGCAAGGCCCATTAGTCTTGCTTATGGTTTTGACAGATTTGAAAGAATCTCGAAGGTATAACTTCTCATTCTCCTTTTGTGTTTACATGTGATTATGTTAAAGCAAGTATTCTTGGCCCCCAGGGGATGTTTGGAATGTAATAAAAATTATTTTATTCACTTTATTCTGCTGTGCATTATCCCGGAATCTCTAACATTGTCAACAAGTAATGGTTGAAGTCTAGAATTTGATCCACTAGAGTTCTTGTGATAGGTTCCCATATTGCAAACATGGTCATCTACGCACAGATACCCTAAAAGTTGACTGTCTCTTTCGAGGCTTTTATGATTCGTCATAGAGTTTAATGGGTCTACTCTTGCCCTCTTTCTAAATACGATCAAGATAAGCACATCGATATTTTCTTTCTTTTCTCTACCCCATAGATACATTGACTAACTTATGATGAGTCCCTTCATTATCGTACGTCGAGACTATAGGATTTGCATTCATCAAAATCATCAACTAAAATCCAACCCGAGAGTTGCTTCTCGTATAAAGTTCCCCAGATCGTTTCCTTATTGTCCCTTCTCTTCGACTTCGTATTCGAATTCTCATTTCCGATTCTTCTAGATAATCTTCTTGTTAGTAATATATGAGAGGTGTCCTAAGGCAATCGCCTTATGGTTGTACCATTTATTTGATAAATGAAGTTTCACTATTTGAGTATACATGTTTTCATGTATTTGATTGGATCTTAAACTCATTTACTAAAGGTCCGCAATACGATTCACACCATGAGAGAATTTATGATTGGATCACAACTAGTGAGTATCTCAACATGTGTAATTGTGATGTATTAGAATTATCCCTTGCTGATGAATTGATGGATTCGGACGCCAACGATTCTGTTGAGACTAGCACAAGGTACACTCTTTGGTTTATCCAAGCAGCTGTTCCTCACTGGCTGGAGACATTGGGATGTCTGGAGTGAATCATGGATTCTAGTTATGGTAACTAATTCATTAAAATGATCAGCTGTAAGACTTCATATGATTCTCTGCATATATGGATATGTCAATGAAGTTCTTATAGCAGCTTAAGTGCGATGTTCCTTTGACTTGCAGTATTCAAGTCATCTTTGTCATGAAGACTTATGCTTTGACATCTTAAGCAAGCATCTCCGAACCGATGTGGACTCGGGATGATTGAGTATAAGTCGAAGTGGTCGAAGGTGTTTGAAGAGCCTATAGAGGATTCACCGCTCCTTGCGTGGAGATGTATACCCTATGGCCTCTCGTCGGATTGTTACTAAAGTCTTTGGCCAAATCATTACATGTTTAGAGTATGGTACTCTTGGATACATGTGCAGTAACTAGAATTCGCAGGACGAGAAAATGATACTTGGGCTAGGTGTGACGTAGTCAACCTAGTGGGGACTGACACCATAGACCATGTCCTGAACCAAGTGGGTATAAGATGAGTGAAAGGAATGGGACATGATTCATTGTAGCTACTGAAGCATTTCAGAAAAGGTTCTGAGATCAACCATTGATTTTTCGGTTAATTGGGGATCATGATGTACTACTAAGTGCCACTCATGATAATTCTATAATTAATGGTTAATTATAGATGACCAACATAAACCGGTAACCTATTTGGTCACACGCACAACGAGCATAATCCAAAAGATTTAAAACGAGTTTGAGAATATGATTTTCAGATCGAGAGAGACTAGGTTTGGTTGGACCAAACAAAGAGTGAGTATGAAATGGTTTCAATCACATCGGAAGCATGGATGGGCCTAGTCTTATGAAGACATGATGGATGAACCAAATTGGTTTGGTTCTAATCCAATGGTGGAAAATAAACCAAAGTGGGTTGGTTTGTTTTAAACGAATGAACCAAAGTTGGTTCGGTTCATTTTAACTTAAAATAGACCAACGCAGTTTGGTTTATTTTAACTTAAGTTATTGGAGTAGGTTAACGGGTTTTGGTTATGAACCAATAACTATTAGGAGAATGCGTTCTCTATAAAAATACGGCTTAAGGGTTTTTCGTGGATAACATAAGAAGTTTGAACCCTAGCCGCCCACCTCCTCTTCTCTTCCTCTCCTTGCCGCCCAAGGAGTTGCCGCCCAACCTTGGATGCCACCCATTGGAGCTAATGCTCCTCCTCCTTGCCGTCGGCCACCCACCAGCCGCCGGCAACTCCTCCGGCCATCCTCTCTTGGCCGCCGGCAACCAAGGATCAGTTGACCATCTCTTCCACCACAAACAAGCTATCCAGTTTCTGGACAGCTTGTTTTTCTCCTCATGGAGAGGTCGTTTGGTTGGCATTTTGCACTCCGACAGTGACTTACTTGCCGGGGATTGGATCTCCGGCAATCCTCATAGGTGGAGGACCAAGGTTTCATCAATTAGTTGATGAAAACCACTTCCGAGAAGCGAGTTCGTGGAGCTCATTTTTAGATCCGAATTTGATTCGGATTGTGATCATCTCTCAAATCACATCGTCTTCGACTTGAGGCTAGTGACTTTTGCGAAGATGAGGCGCGTGGATTTGTGAAGCTATCCCGACGATACTCGATGTGGATACAGATAGAGGCGATTCTAGCGTGGGTCGCTACGATTGATGTCATTCCTGCTACACGTGATACATCAGGTATAACTAGAATAAATTTCCTTTTATTGCAAAATTTTAAATAGCGATTATGTCTACACATGTATCCTATATGCGTGTGATGTGTGTGTTGTAATAAAATTAGTTTATTACTTGTTTTTGCTTCCTCTGTGTGCATGTTTACGAAACGTATTCGAACACACACTCACAGCGGTGCCGAAAAAATCCAACAGTGGTATCAGAGCCCCATTGTGTTTCAACAAAATCGTAAAATTGTTTTGCGATAGTCATAATTGTATTTATGGAAATATTCTACTTTTGGAAAGTTTAGAAGTTTTTATGAAAATTTTAATTTGTAAAGAAATTCAAATTGGAAGTTTCCTAATATTATTAGGAAATTAAAATTTAGAAAATTTGTTTCCTAAATTAGATTTGATTTTCTTTAATTAGCACTTTTCAAAAATAAAATATGTGACTAGATTTGGAAATTTGTTTCCTAATTTAATCATCATTTGATTTGAGAAATCAAATCTAAAACATATTTTATTTCCAAAATAGTTATAACAAATAAGAAAATTTTTATACATGCCATAATTGTATGTCATGTAATTGCATTAAGATGCATATCATTATGTCAGTATGGCAGTATGAGGACAGCATAGTCTTTTAGTATAAGTGGGAGATTATAGGGATGTATACTGAAAAGTCTATCTTTTGTATGACCATCTTTATTTTGAAATAAGAATCACATGATCATTGTTTGCATATTTTTATGGTTATGCAATATTGTCTAATACGTTACATTGTAGATAACATGGTGTGTGGTGTCACACGGGAGATCTTGTTATCGGCTCCTTGTAAAGTATAAGTAAAGGCTCACAACCGAGATGACTTTGGACAAACCATCGGAATGGTTGTAGTGTGATTTGGTATTGGTTTGTCTTGACCATAGAATCACACTAGTGCACTTTGTGTGTATTGAGCAGGACCGACACAGAGGTGATTCGATTTATTGCTGACTACATAATCGAATCGGACCTCAGATATTATTTAGTACATGCTCTTAATCCCGATATAATAACGGCACATATACTTGGTACTCATCTCTTTGATTTACCAGTGGGCGAGATTTATAGATTAAATCGATAGACTCGGTAAGTTGGGAGATGATATTATTTATATGGTGTGCCGTTGATTATAGGAGGAAACCGTGTCCTATATATTAGGATGATGATGTCCCCTTGAGGAGCTCATAAGGTTCATCATGTAAACCCTACAGGTGGACTTGGTCCGGCATGATGAAAAGGTTGAGTGGTACTACTCAAGGAGTTAGATGTTGATTAATTAATGGTTAGTAAATTAATTAATCGACGGACATTCGAGATCTTAAACACGGGGAGAAAATATACAAATAATATATGGAGCCCATATTATTATATGGGGGTTGGTGAGGTAGATCAATGATGGACCTTTAGTGGATTGGACCATCATTAGTGGATCGGACTTTATGTGGTCTTGATCCATGGGTGGCCAAGACCCAACTCCTCCTCATGGTCCCTAATGTAGCCCATTAACACCTCAAGATGCTTAGATCCAATGGATAGAAACAAAACACTAAGATCCATTGGTAGAGATTAAATCTCTAAGATCCAACGGTTGAGATTAAATCTCTAGATCCGACGGTTGAGATTAAATCCCTAGAACCAATGGAGGAGATTAATTCATGACTTATCCCTAACTCTATAAAAGGAGGGCATGGAGAGTGGTCGTGGATTACATGATGATAGAGAGGGAGCAAGGCTTGGGCGGCAAGAATAGGGCAATCCTAGTTGAGATAGGATTGGAATTAGGGTTAGGGTTTGGAAGCAAGGGTGGCACCAAATAAGGCAAGTTTTCCTTCTTCTTCCTTGCCTTGTGGCCAACGTCCAGCAGCTATTCCAGCCCTTCCCAGCCCTTGGCCGGCGCCCAAAACACTCCCCTCTCTTCTCCTTAGGTGGTGGAAACAAGATATAGGGTTTCCCTTGGTGTCTTGGTAGTTTTCCATCATCTTCTTCTCCTTCTAGTTGGCCGACGGCAAGAACTTCTATAGTTCTTTGTTGGTTGAGTTTTTGAAGGAGAAAAATATTGTTTCTCTTCTTCCTCTTGCTTGGGAAAAGCAAGGAAGGAAGTTTTGCGATCTAGGAGCTTCAACTTTTGGTGGATCGTCGCCCACACAACGTCCAAAAGGAGGAGGGTCATACATTAGAAGACCAAGAGGTATAACTATTCTTCTATCTCTTTTATTCATTGCTTGTGTTTGTTTTTCAAAATATAAGCATGTTATATTTCGGTAAATAGGCTAAATAATACTTGGATCCCGAGTATAAACACAAAAACCGGCGATCCGGACATCGTCTATTCCGCGGCTACTCGTAGAATAGAGAATGGTCGCTTGAACAACTAGTTTGTTCAAGTGACCTCTCTAAACGAATAGCACGACGATGACTTGGTTGCTTTGGGAATCCCTTTTGTCTAGGATTAAATTTTTAATCCGGGGACATTGAAGGGATCACCATGGTCAAGCAACCAAGGCGAAGGGGAAGCGAAGTTTCCCCTCACGGACTCGACAAGGGAAATCCCATCAATTGGTATCAGAGCTTCCGGGCAAAACCTACAATTGGTATCAGAGCCAAGGTTTCCGGTTTTGTGTGTTTAGGATTCGGTTAATTTTTATGCACTTTTTCATATATTATATGTGTCGGATAATAGTAGGATATGCGTAGTTTAACTCTTTGGTTAAAGGCATAAGATCCGACGATTATGGCCATATGTGTGTATATGATTGTATGTGTGTAAATATTTATTTTGTTGAATCCTCGGGGTTGACAAGGCTAGTATTTAGTTTTTGTAAATTAAATACGGCATTGTTTAGCCACTCTTTATTTTAGTTTACTTTCGATCTAGATTTCATGTACAGTCCCTAGTGGAATATTGGATCGATGCATGTAAATTAAAATAGGTTTTAGTCTCGACTCGGATCTCCGAATGGCTCGTAAAGGGCATAGGAGGAGCGGATGAGATGGCGATGCGACGGGAGTCATATTGAAGACAAAAGGCATAATAGTTGAAAAATAACTTATTTATCATATTTATTGTTTTTGTTTGATATGCATGTCGTAGGCTAAGAAAATTCCTCATTTACAATTTACTAAGTGGGAGAGGGATATTTTTATAAATTCCCATGGCCTCCATTACGATTTGACAAGTGATGCAAACAGACTTGCGCGTCGGCTCTGAGTGCCTTCCTCCCCATCGGATGGGTTTGTTTGCGGATCACAAGGTCGAATATGGTTATAGGAAATTATTAAGGAGCGTGTGTACTTGCCCATCGTAAGGCACATAACCCGAGATAATTACCTTAGTACCGAGTAATGGTGAACACTTAGATACAAATATAAGTATCCTCCCCATCGGAGTCACTGCTTTTATTTGTAGGGCTGAAGAGAAACCAACTATTAATTTTACTTGTCAAAAAGTTAGGTTGACAAGATAGTAAAATTAATGGGTAAAACCTCCTCTTACAAATGTAGAATTCGTATACGTCCACACGATTGTGGCATGCGATATTCTCGGTGTTTAGAGGTGTTGGTTGATTTTGAAATTTTATTGTTTGAGGAATCAATAATTTTTTGAAATCTACAGTAATGATCTATGTGATTCTTAGGATTTTCAAAAATGACTTTCAGTCCACTTACTATGATACTAAAGGAAACAAACTTACTGTACCCAAATAATGTTGATTGGAAAAGAATCTAGATATTGTCTTATCTGCTAAGGAGTACAAGTATGCACTCTTCGAAGAGTGTCCTCAAACCATAGATGCTCAAAAGGGTTTCTACTTCTAAGCGAAGGCAAGAAGAAGAAGAAACAAGGTGAAGCAAAGATGGTGGAGGATCTCAAGGAGGAGTGAGAAGCCGAAAGGCAAGTACTTCACTGCGGGATGGACATTGGAAGAAGGATCTCCACCAAAATGAACAAAGGTATATCTTTTGGACTAGTCATTGAAACATGATTAGCGGTGATATCTACTACACTGGTGAGTAGATACGGAGCCACTAATCATGTGCAAACACTTTAGGGTTCCAGAAACCCGATGACTAGCTAAAGGGGAGATTACCATTTACTTGGGCAATGCCATGAAGGTGGCGGCTATTACAGTGGGAGAAGTTTTATTTATCTCTTGAGAATAATAAAACTTTGGTTCTGGAAAATTCCCTTTATGTACCTTCATTTAGAAAGAATTTAGTTTCAGTTTCTAAATTGTTTATGGGTGGATATTCTATTTCCTTTAATGACAGAGTTGTTATAAAAGGAATAGGGAGAATATTTGTTCAGGTACATTGATAGGAAATTTGTATACACTTGAATCAAAACCTCCCACGATGCAAATTGAAGTTAATAACTCATCTTCTAATTCCAAAAAGAGAAAAGAACCTTCGAAGATGAACCAAACATATCTTTGGCATCTTAGGCTTGGTCACATTAACCTAAGCAGAATTGAAAGGTTGATAGTTGATGGACCTTTGGGTTCATTAGTGGTGGAGGATCTCCCAACCTGTGAATCTTGCTTGGAGGGTAAGATGACCAAGAGGCCTTTTAAGGCCAAGGGGTATAGAGCCAAAGATGTGTTAGAATTGGTTCATTCTGATTTGTGTGGTCCTATGTCTATCCAGGCTAGAGGTGGTTTCGAGTATTTCGTCTCTTTTATAGACGATTACTCGAGATATGGATACATTTACCTGATGCGCCGCAAGTCTGAATGTTTTGACAAGTTCAAAGAATTCAAGGCTGATGTGGAGAAACGTCAAGGTAAAAGTATCAAGACACTACGATCTGATCGTGGTGGTGAGTACCTCTTGGGAGAGTTTAGGAACTACTTATCAGAGGCTGGGATTCAATCCCAATTGACTGCACCTGGCACACCCCAGCAGAATGGTGTAGCAGAGCGAAGGAATAGGACTCTTATGGAGATGGTTAGATCGATGATGAGTTATTCTGACTTGCCAGATTCGTTCTGGGGATATGCTCTAGATACGTCAGTATACATTCTGAACTTGGTTCCATCTAAATCAGTGCCTTCTACTCTCATAGAGTTGTGGACTGGGCGAAAGCCTAGTCTAAGACATATTCGGATATGGAGGAGTCTAGCACATGTGCTAAAGGCAGATGATGGTAAGTTGGAACCTCGTACAGAAGTACGATTGTTCGTTGGCTATCCCAGAGGAACGAAGGGTGGATTGTTTTATAGTCCTAGAGATCAGAGGGTGATCGTTAGCACGAACGCCAGATTTCTAGAGGAAGACTATGTGATGAGCCACAAGCCCAAGAGTAAAATTGTTCTGGAGGAGTTAAAAGGGGAAGTCACTTCTTTAGTACCACCGATACAAGAGGATATACCACATGTCACTGCACCGCGTGTCACAGAGGATACACAGGTGATATCTCGTCGTAGTGGGAGGGTTGTGAGACAGCCTGATAGATTCATGTTCTTGGGAGAATCTTCTGATTTGGTCCCTGGCGAACATGAACCTGATCCCTGGACATATGATGAGGCAATCCAAGATAAAGATGCAGTATCTTGGCAGAGTGCAATGAATGCTGAGATTAAATCTATGGATTCAAATCAGGTCTGGGAGCTAGTAGAACCACCCGATGGTGTAAAAACTATTGGATGCAAGTGGATCTACAAAAGAAAGAGAGGAATAGATGCGAAGGTTGAGACCTTCAAAGCGAGGCTTGTTGCGAAGGGGTATACTCAAAAAGAGGGTATCGATTATGAGGAGACCTTTTCGCCGGTAGTCATGCTTAAATCTATCCGGATTCTCTTATGCATAGCACCTCATATGGATTATGAGGTGTGGCAGATGGATGTCAAGACAGCTTTCCTTAATGGAAGTCTTGAGGAAAACATCTATATGAAGCAACCAGAGGGATTCATTGCTAAGGGCAAAGAGCATCTTGTATGTAAGCTTAATCGGTCCATTTATGGATTGAAGCAAGCTTCGAGGTCTTGGAACATCCACTTTGATGAGGAAAATCCAGTCTTATGAATTTATTCAAAGTCCGGATAAGTCTTGTGTATACAAGAGATGTGACGGAAACGTAGTGGTATTTCTTGTACTATACGTAGATAACATTTTGGTGATTGGCAACAATATCAAAGTGTTATCGGGCGTAAGGGTATGGTTGTCCAAACAGTTTGATATGAAGGACTTAGGAGAAGCGGAACACATCCTTGGGATCAAGGTTATAAGGGATCGCAGGAAAAGGATGTTGTGCTTATTCCAAGCTTCATACATAGACACAATTTTGGATCGTTTTAGCATGCAGAACTCCAAGAAGGGTTTTCTACCTTTCGGGCATGGAGTTCCTTTATCTAAGGAGATGTGGCCTAGATCATCTAAGAAGATAGAGGAGATGAAGGCGGTTCCTTATGCTTCGGCAGTAGGAAGCCTCATGTATGCGATGCTATGTACGAGACCCGATATCTGCTTTGCTATGGGCATGGTCAGCAGATATCAGAGTAATCCAGGACAGGGACATTGGACTGCGGTAAAGCATATATTGTAGTGCCTGAGAAGGACTAGGGATTATATGCTAGTTTACCGGGCAGACTAATTACTCCCTGTGGGTTGCATGGATTGCGACTTCCAATCAGATAGGGATAACAGTAAGTCTACCTCAGGTTTTGTGTTTACTTTGGGAGGTGAAACCATTGTATAGAGGAGTGTTCAGCAGAAATGCGTGGTGGACTCCACCATGGAAGCTGAGTATGTGGCAGCCTATGAGGCAGCCAAGGAAGCTGAGTGGCTCAGGAACTTCCTGATGGACTTGGATGTGATTCCTGGTTTGCCCAGAACTATCACAATTTATTGTGATAATAATGGTGCAGTTGCAAACTCGAAGGAACCACGAGCCCATAAGGCTAGTAAACACATAGAGTGCTAGTACCACCTGATATGAGAAATCATAAAGGAGGTAGAAGTTGCTGTCGCCTAGATTGCATCAGAGGATGACCTGGTAGACCCTTTCACTAAGGCCCTTCTAGCGAGAGCTTTGATAGGCATGTGGAGGGAAGGGGAATCAGATGTATGGCAGTATGAGGAAAGCATAGTCTTTTAGTATAAGTGGGAGATTGTAGGGATGTATACTGAAAAGTCTATCTTTTGTATGAACATCTTTATTTTGAAATAAGAATCACATGATCATTGTTTGCATATTTTTATGGTTATGCAATATTGACTAATACGTTACATAGTAGATAACATGGAGTATGGTGTCACACAGGAGATCATCTTATCGGCTCCTAGTAAAGTATAAGTAAAGGCTCACAACCGAGATGACTTTGGACAAACCATCGGAATGGTTGTAGTGTGATTTGGTATTGGTTTGTCTTGACCATAGAATCACACTAGTGCACTTTGTGTGTATTGAGCAGGACCGACACAGAGGTGATTCGATTTATTGCTGACTACATAATCGAATCGGACCTCAGATATTATTTAGTACATGCTCTTAATCCCGATATAATAACGGGCATATATACTTGGTACTCATCTCTTTGATTTACCAATGGGTGAGATTTATAGATTAAATCGATAGACTCGGTAAGTTGGGAGATGATATTATTTATATGATGTGCCGTTGATTATAGGAGAAAATCGTGTCCTATATATTAGGATGATGATGTCCCCTTGAGGAGCTCATAAGGTTCATCATGTAAACCCTGCAGGTGGACTTGGTCCGACATGATGAAAAGGTTGAGTGGTACTACTCATGGAGTTAGATGTTGATTAATTAATGGTTAGTAAATTAATTAATCGACGGACATTCGAGATCTTAAACACGGGGAGAAAATGTACAAATAATATATGGAGCCCATATTATCATATGGGGGTTGGGATTGGACCATCATTAGTGGATCGGACTTTATGTGGGCTTGATCCATGGGTGGCCAAGACCCAACTCCTCCTCATGGTCCCTAATGTAGCCCATTAACACCTCAAGATGCTTAGATCCAATGGATAGAAACAAAACACTAAGATCCATTGGTAGAGATTAAATCTCTAAGATCCGACGGTTGAGATTAAATCTCTAGATCCGACGGTTGAGATTAAATCCCTAGAACCAATGGAGGAGATTAATTCATGACTTATCCCTAACTCTATAAAAGGAGGGCATGGAGAGTGGTCATGGATTACATGATGATAGAGAGGGAGCAAGGCTTGGGCGGCAAGAATAGGGCAATCCTAGTTGAGATAGGATTGGAATTAGGGTTAGGGTTTGGAAGCAAGGGTGGCACCAAATAAGGCAAGTTTTCCTTCTTCTTCCTTGACTTGTGGCCAACGTCCAGCAGCTATTCCAGCCCTTCCCAGCCCTTGGCCAGTGCCCAAAACACTCCCCTCTCTTCTCCTTAGGTGGTGGAAACAAGATATAGGGTTTCCCTTGGTGTCTTGGTAGTTTTCCATCATCTTCTTCTCCTTCTAGTTGGCCGGCGGCAAGAACTTCTATAGTTCTTTGTTGGTTGAGTTTTTAAAGGAGAAAAACATTGTTTCTCTTCTTCCTCTTGCTTGGGAAAAGCAAGGAAGGAAGTTTTGCGATCTAGGAGCTTCGACTTTTGATGGATCGTCGCCCACACGACGTCCAAAAGGAGGAGGGTCATACATTAGAAGACCAAGAGGTATAACTATTCTTCTATCTCTTTTATTCATTGCTTGTGTTTGTTTTTCAAAATATAAGCATGTTATATTTTTGTAAATAGGCTAAATAATACTTGGATCCCGAGTATAAACACAAAAACCGGCGATCCGGACATCGTCTATTCCGCGGCTACTCGTAGAATAGAGAATGGTCTCTTGAACAACTAGTTTATTCAAGTGACCTCTCTAAACGAATAGCACGACGATGACTTGGTTGCTTTGGGAATCCCTTTTGTCTAGGATTAAATTTTTAATCCGGGGACATCGAAGGGATCACCATGGTCAAGCAACCAAGGCGAAGGGGAAGCGAAGTTTCCCCTCACGGACTCGACAAGGGAAATCCCATCAATTGGTATCAGAGCTTCCGGGCAAAACCTACAGTTATTATCTATGTTGGATATCAACCCATTCAGAGATGGACCTACAATCTCCTGAATTGATTTTGAGGGTTTTTTGAATTTTGAAAAAAATGGGATTTATAAATGTATGTTGAAGCATTTTAAAATCATTTTCTCATATATGCTTGATTTGTATTTCTAGGCTAATCGCTTGGTCATGATATCTTTAAATTTGCGCTCTATTTTGGATTCAAAAAAATTGACTAGGCCAAACTTCTTGGACTGGCTTAAAAACCTGACAATTGTTCTTAAGGTTGAAAAGCTTGTGTATGTCCTCGAAGCGACTCTTCCCGCCCATCCTAGTGATGATGCAACTCCGGACCAATTGTTGGCCCATCATAAACATGTGAGTGATTATGAACTAGTGAGTTGCATCATGCTAGTCGTGATGGTACCCGAGCTGCGGAAGCAACATGAGCATATGGATGCTCATATCATAGTCTTTCATCTTTATGAGTTATTTGATGAGCAAGTGAGATCTGAAAGGTTCGAAGTCTCCAATCTCCTCTTCACCTCTAAGGTGCAAGAAGGTTCATCTGTGGTACTGCTCAACATGCTTAAGACTGTGGAGCCTTCTGTGAAGCATGTGCAAGGGATGGTGCTGTTAGTTTATTCCTCGAAGAATGGTTCTAAGAGGAAGTCAAAGGAACAACATAAGGGGAAGAAGAAAAGGGCTAAAAAGGTAGAACCAACTCAATAGGATACTTGCCATCACTGTGGCAAGGAAGGCCATTGGCGAAGAAACTACAAGATTTATCTTGAGTCCGTGAAGAAGAAGAAGGCATCCGATGCCCCATCCTCTTCATATATCTTCGTTATTGATTGTCATTCTATTTCCTTAGACACTTAGGTATTGGATATCGAGTGTGGTTCACATATATGTAATAACATACATGGGCTAAGGAATAGAAGAAGACTTGTCAAGGGAGAGTCAAATTTATGTGTTGGGAATGGAGCAAAGGTTGTTGCACTCGCCATTGGAACGTATTTGTTGAAACTCCCTACAGGACTTGTCTTAGAACTGGACAATTGCTTTTATGTTCCTTCGTTGATAAAGAACATAATTTCTATTTCTTGTTTAAATAGAAATGGGTACCATTTAACTTTTAGTAACAATTGTTGTTACATAATTTTGAATGGTGTTCTTTATGGGACTAGAACTTTAAGAAATGGTATTTATATGTTGGACGTATCCAGTGACAATTTCAATATTGAAGCGAGTAACAAGTGTGCTCGAAAAGATAATCAATTAGACTCCTACATGTGGCATTGTCGTCTTGGCCATGTGAGCAAGAAATGCATGTCCGAATTACACCGATGTGGAATTCTGAAATTGTTTGAATTAGATTCATACGATACATACGAATTATGCTTAAAAGGCAAGATGACCAAGTTACCTTTTATTGGAAAAGGTGAACCGGTGGGAGAGTTGCTTGGTCTAATACATACTGATGTATGCGGACTTATGCCAACTCAAGCTCTAGGAGGCTATAACTACTTCATTACCTTCACCAATGATCACTCACGATTTGGGTATGTGTTCTTAATGAAACACAAGTCTGAAGCCTTTGAAAGGTTCAAAGAATTCAGAAGTGGAGTAGAGAAACAACTTGGCAAGAGTATTAAAATACTTCGATCGGATCGAGGAGGTGGATACTTGAGTCAAGAGTTTCTAGATTATCTGAGGGACAATAGTATATTGTCCCAATGGACTCCGTCGTATACACCACAGCATAATGGTGTATCTGAGAGGCGAAACCGAACCTTTTTTGACATGGTTAGGTCGATGATGAATCACATAAATCTTTCCAATTCCTTTTGGGGCTATGCACTTCAGACAGCTGTTTACTTGCTAAACATGAAGGTAGTCTCTACTACTCCATATGAGATATGAAATAGTAAGAAACCTCATTTATCTTACTTGAAGATATGGGGTTGTCTTGCTTATGTGAAGCGGACTGTGTTAGACAAGCTGGATGCTAAGTCTGATAAATGTCTATTTATTGGATATCCTAAGGAAACGAGGAGTTACCAATTCTATTATCCTATGGAACAAAAGGTGTTTGTTTCAAGGCATGTTGTGTTTCTAAAGAAAGAGTTTCTCTTGCAAGAAAACAATGGGGGTGTTGTTGAACTTGAGGAAGTTCAAGAGACTCTAATAGACATTGATGAGATACCTGGTCAAGCACCTCAACCGATAACTCATAGTGATGAGACATCGACTGAACCTATTGCGACACCACATCTTCGTAGATCTGGTAGGACACACAACATTCTAGAGAGATATGGATTTTTCGTAAGTGAATCGAACGACGTGTAACTCATTGACGATGAGGAGCCTACCAATTATGAAGAAGTTTTAAAAAGTTTAGAAAGGGACAAATGGCTTGAAGCCATGAAGTCAAAAATCGATTCCATGTATGAAAATCAAGTTTGGAACTTGATGGATCCACCTGACAACATTAAGCCTATAGGATGCAAGTGGGTTTTCATGAAGAAAACCGACATGGATGGTAATGTTATTACCTTTAAGGCTAGATTAGTGGTGAAAGGCTATCGTCGAAAACAAGGTGTTGATTATGACGAGACCTATTCACCGGTAGCAATGCTTAAATCTATTCGGATGCTCCTGGCCATAGCGACTCATTATGATTATGAGATATGGCAGATGGATGTGAAAATGGCTTTCCTTAATGGAAACCTACTCGAGGACGTGTATATGATACAACTTGAGGGTTTCACATTGATTGATAAAACCAAGGTATGCAAGCTTCGACGGTCTATATATGGACTGAACAAGCATCTAGGAGATAGAATATCCGTTTTGATGAGACAATCAAATGGTTTGGTTTCTCACAAAATCCAGACGAACTCTGTGTGTACAAGAAGATTAGTGGGAGTACAGTTGTGTTCCTAGTATTGCATGTCGATGACATATTACTTATAGGAAATGATATATCTATCTTACAATCAGACAAAATTTGGTTATCCAAAATATTCTCCACGAAAGATCTGGGAGAAGCGACCTAAATCCTCCGGATTAAGATCTATAGAGATATATCAAAATGGTTACTTAGTCTTTCACAGTCTACATATATAGACTGAGTGCTAAAGAGTTTTAGCATGTCAGAATCCAAGGTTACCTTTCCACCATGCATGGGATACACCTTTCGAAGTCTATGTGTCCGCGCATAAAGACGAGAGTATTTGCATGAGTCAGATTCCCTACGCATCCGCAATAGGATCTATCATGTATGTTATGTTATGTTTGAGGCCCGATGTATCTTATGCTATGAGTGTCACGAGCAGATATCAGTCTGATCCAGGAATGGATCAAAGGGGGATGTTAAGACAATCCTTAAGTACTTAAGAAGAACTAAGGATGTGTTCCTAATATATTGAGAGGGTGATATGGTAATACGCGGGTATATGAATGCCAACTTCCAGACAGACAAGGATGATTCCAGGTCTCAGTCTGGTTACGTATTTACCTTAAATGGAGCCACAATAAACTGGAAAATTACCAAGAAAGACACTATAGCGGATTCTACCACTGAGGCAGAATACATTGCAGCTTTGGAAGCAGCAAAGGAAGCAGTTTGGATCAAGAAGTTTGTCTCGAAACTTGATGTAGTCTCATCAATGATCCAAACATGTGCTTCGCTGCTATTATCTGATCAGGGAGGTCATCAGTAGGAAGGAAATACAAATCGAGAAGATTTCCACTGAAAGGGACTTAGTAGACCCTTTAACTAAGGCCTTACCTCAGTGAAAGCTTGAGGGTCATGTTAGAGCTTATGGTATTGGATACTGTGTCGATTGATATTAGGCTAAGTGGGAGTTTGTTAGTAATATATGAGAGATGTCCTAAGTCAATCGCCTTATGGTTGTACCATTTATTTGATAAAAGAAGATTCACTATTTGAGTATGCATATTTTCATGTATTTGATTGGATCTTAAACTCATTTACTGAATATCCACAATATGATTCACACCATGAGAGAATTTGTGATTGAATCACAACTAATGAGTATCTCTACATGTGTAATTGTGATGTTGGAATTATCTCTAGCCGATGAATTGATAGATTCGGACGCCATCGATTCTGATGATACTAGCACGAGTTATACTCTTTGGTTTATCCAAGCAGCTGTTCATCACTGGTTGGAGACATTGCGATGTCCGGAGTTAATCGTGGATGCTAGTTATGGTAACTAATTTATTGGAATGACCAACTGTAAGACTTCATATGGTTCACTGCATATATGGATATGTCAATGAAGTTCTTACAGCAGCTTAAGTGCGATGTTCCTTCGACTTGCGTTATTCAAGTCATCTTGGTCATGAAGACTTATTCTTTGACATCTTAAGCAAGCATCTTCAAGGAGATGTGGACCTGCGATGATTGGGTATAAGTCGAAGTGGCCGAAGGTATTTGAATAGCCTATTAAGGATTCACCGCTCCTTGCGAGGAGATGTATACCCTATGGTATCTCATCGGATTGTTACTAAAGTCTTTGGCCAAAGCATTACATGTTTAGAGTATGGTACTCTTGGATACATGTGCAGTAACTAGAATACGCAGGATGAGGAAATGATACTTGGGCTAGGTATGACATAGTCAGCCAAGTGGGGACTGACACCATAGATCATATCCTGAACTAAGTGGGTATAAGATGAGTGAAAGAAATGGGGCATGATTCATTGTAGCTACTGAAGGGTTTCAGAAAAGGTTCTGGGATCAATCGTTGATTTTTCGGTTAATTGGGGATCATGATGTACTACTAGGTGTCACTCATGATTATTCTATAATTAATAATTAATTATAGACGACCAACATAAACTAGAAACCTATTTGGTCACACGCACATCGAGCGTAATATGAAGGATTTAAAATGAATTTGAGAATAGGATTCTCATATCGAGAGAGACTAGGTTTGGTTGGACCAAACAAAGAGCGAATATGAAATGGTTTCAGTCGCATCGGAAGCATGGATATGTCGAGTCTTATGAAGAAATGATGGATAAACCAAATTTGTTTGGTTCTAATCCAATAGTTGAAAATAAACAAAAGTGGTTTGGTTTGTTTTAAACGAATGAACCAAAGTTGGTTCGGTTCGTTTTAACTTAAAATAGACCAACGTGGTTTGGTTTATTTTAACTTAAGTTATTGGAGTGGATTAACGGGTTTTGGTTATAAATAAATAATTGTTAGGAGAATGTGTTCTCTATAAAAACACAACTTAAGGGTTTTTCGTGGATAACCTAAGAAGTTTGAACCCTAGCCGCCCACCTCCCCATCTCTTCCTCTCCTTGCCGCCCAAGGAGTTGCCGCCCAAACTTGGATGCCACCTATTGGAGCTGTTGCTCCTCCTCCTTGATGCCGGCCACCCACCAATTGCCGGCAACTCCTCCAGCCATCCTCTCTTGGCTATCAGCGACCAAGGAGTAGCCGGCCATTGATTGGTCGGCCATCTCTTCCACCGGAAACAAGCTGTCCCATTTCTGGACAGCTTGTTATTCTCCTCATGGAGAGGTCATTTGGTCAGCATTTTTGTGCTCTGACAGTGACTTACTTGCCGGGGATTGGATCTCCGGCAATCCTCATAGGTGGAAGACCAAGGTTTCGTCAATTGGTTGACGAAAACCGCTTCCGAGAAGCGAGTTTTTGGAGCTCATTTTTAGATCCGAATTTGATTCGGATTGTGATCATCTCTTGGATCACATCATCTCGACTTGAGACTAGTGACTTTTGCAAAGATGAGGCTCATGGCTTTGTGAAGCTATCCCAACGATACTCGACGTGGATACGGATAGAGGCGATTCTAGCGAGGGTCGCTACGATTGATGTCATTCCTGCTACACGTGATATGTCAGGTGTAACTAGAATAAATTTTCTTTTATTGCAAAATTTTAAATAGTGATTATGTCTACACATGTTGTATCCTACATGTGTGTGATGTGTGTGTTGTAATAAAATTAGTTTATTACTTCTTTTTGCTTCCTCTGTGTGCATGTTTATGAAACGTGTTCGAACACACACTCACCGCGGTGCTAGGGAAACCCAACACTTCTATCATTTGTATCCGGTACTTGACACATTCTCTATGGAATCAATATTTTATTACTTGACAATGATCGTGCACTTGCAGAATTATCACATCAGGGACCAACCGATGGAGACTCCAATTGGACTCGATGAGCCTAGGCTCACATGCTAGAGTCCCTGCCCATCCATGAGGACCAAGTTTTGCGAAGGTCTCATCTTATTTGATTTGGATCGAAGGACCTAGTGGATGTGTCATTTCCTCATAATGATGCCTTGGTGATCTGAGCCACCATCGCTAATTATGAGGTGGCTCGGGTGTTGGTGGATTCAGACAGCTCCGTTAACATCTTGTTTCATGAAGCCTTTTCTCAAATGCAGCTAGGAGAAGTACAATTGGAGAAGGTGACGATGTCCCTGTTTGGGTTTGCAGGACACTCAGTCCTACCTATAGGACAAGTTATTTTGCCCTTAACGCTGGGTGACACTTCTGCACGGAAGAGATTATGGCGATGTTACTGGTGGTAGACACGTCATCCTCCTATAACACTATATTGGGTTGTCCTTGTCTTGCAGCTTTTATGGTGGTAGCATCTTCCCTACATCATAAGCTAAAGTTCCCAGTCAAGAATCTAGTGGGAGAAGTAAGAGGTGATCAGAAGATTGCTCGAGGCTATTATGTGCAACCGTTCAGGAAGATCAGAAGCAAGCTCATTGAGAGGATGGAGAGAAAGATACTCGAGTGGGATTTGTTGTGCAAATGCTTGAAGAAGTAGATCCTAGGAAAGGGGACTAGGATGAAAGAGAGCCCATCGAAATCAAAGGAGACAAGACGACTAGGATTGTAGATAGGTTGAAGCCTAAAGCAAAGGAAGGTTTGGTGGCTTGTCTCAAGAGGAATGCTGACATTTTGACTAGGGATGTACATGATCTGATAGGGATCACCCTCGAAGTTTCCAAACACCACCTAAATATCATCAACGGAGCTCATCCTGTCATGTAAAGGAAGCGACATTTTTGGGTAATAAAAGATCAAAAGATGCTAGAGGTGGGACTCATCAAGGAAATTCAATTTCCCGAATAGGTTTCTAATGTAGTGCTCGTCCCTAAGCCTTCGGGGCAATAGAGGATGTGTGTAGACTTTCGCAATCTCAATAAAGCATACCCTAAGACTTCTACCCTCGTATAGATCAATTGGTAGATTCGACAATGGGCCATTAAGTTATCTCCCTTATGGATGCCTATCAAGGTCACCACCAAATCTCTTTAGCCAAAGCTGTTTGGAGTAAAATCAGTTTTGTGACCTCATGGGACTTGTATGCTTATGTTGTTATGTCATTTGGATTGAAGAATGCAGGAGCCACATACCAGAGACTAATGGATATGATCTTTACGGCTTAAAAGAGAAGGAATGTTGATGTATATGTCGATGATATGTTGGTGAAATCTCGGCTAGTCATCGGTTTGGTTCCCGACTTAAAGGAAACTTTTGTAACCTTGCGTAAATACAACATGAAGTTGAACCCGAGCAAATGCGTATTTGGTGTGCGCAGTGGAAAAATTCTTGGGTACATTTTTACAGAGCAAGGAATCGAACCCAATCCCAAGAAGGTCTAGGCCTTATGCAATATGCAATCCCCAAGCAACTTAAAGGAAATGTAAAGATTGGTGGGTAGAATTGTGGCTTTGTCCTGTTTTATATCTCAATAAGTAGACCGAAGGCTACCTTTCTTCAAGATACTCCGAAAGACCACTCAATTTCAGTGGGATGACCAATGCGAGCGAGCCTTCCAAAAATTGAAGGAATACCTTGTGCAGCTACCCACTTTAGCAAGACTAGGTGTATTTGGCAGTATTTAAAGGGCCCATTAGCTCTGTACTACTTTTCAAAGAGGGTATGCAACAACAACCCTTATATTATACCAGTCATATTTTAAAGGGAGATGAGCTATGTTATTCCGAGTTAGAGAAGTTGGTGTATTCCTTGTTAGGGCAATCAACCCATGGATGATGTGTTTTGATGTGTGTGGCAAAGGTTTAGGTTAGGATTGTTTGTGGATTTAATGTGTGTGTTGAATTCGTGCAAGACTTAGTAATTCATACATGGCTAGCATGACAAAGCATTGGCAAGATCACTATCTCATGACTCGGTCCTTGACTCGGTGAAGGATGACATTGCGAAGCCGCGCGCTTGGTACATCCGAGGGACCGCCGAAAGAGGAGTATTGGAGTGAAGCCGAAGAGAGTAGACTTTAGGGCAAGACGTGAAAGATGGCACTGCGAAACTGTGCGCTTGGCGCATCCGAGGGACGTGGCTGGATGAAGAGAACTTCAAGACGATGTTGGTGCAACAATGCTCCAAGCATTTATATGTTTTGATGTTTGGATAATCATCTAAGTTAGGCAATATCTTGTGATCTAATTGCGAATATGTTTTAAGTAACAGGGAAATCCAAGGATGAAGACTTGGTAAAAGAGAAGTCCAAGTATGATCTTGGCAAGGAAAGTCCAAGGGATGGACTTGGCAGCGTAAGACCAAGCTTGTAGTCTTGGCAGCGTAAAGTCCAAGTGAACCTTGGCAAAGGAAGTCCAAAGTAAGGTCTTGGCAGCATAAGTCCAAGGTTGTAGTCTTGGCGGCATAAAGTCCAAGCATTTGGCAAGCCCAAGACATGACGAAACCGAAGGAAGCTCCTGGAAGCAAAGTGCAAAGGATGAACAAGTCGCGGACTCGGAGGGATCCTGAAGGCGCAAGGCTTAATGAGGAGCTAGAAGGTTGAGTTTAGGTCTAGGGTATAAAATCAAGTGTAAATTACTCATACTTGATGAGTATCGATCGGTGATACGATGTATCGATCGGTGGTCGAGGTTCGACTAAGTCGGTGAAACCGGCCATCGATCGCCTTTGTCATGGTAGTCGATCGATGTTGCGATCGATTATTTGCCAAGGGCGTGATCGGTGATCAAGGAGAAAATCGCCACAGAATGTAGTCTCACTCGACTGCTACCTTGATCACTCGACTGATCACTCCATCAGTCGACTGATGGAGGGATCAGTCGACTGATCACCTGGCTGTTGGAGATTGCGGCTACGAATCACCGCGGAGATCGCATTTCAGAAGTTGTTGGCTTGGCGATCGGTGATGGTAAGCATCGGTCGGTGATCGACAACGGGAAAAACAGCCCCTCTTCTATAAAAAGGGGTCATGGGGAGCTTGGTGAAGCTAGTTCTCTTGCTCCTAACTACACCCTCGTGCTCACCAAGCTTTCCAAGTGTTTTTAGTGATTCAAAACCTCCTCTTCTCTTGTTCTTGATCATCCATCATTGTAAAGAAGAGGAGAGCATTGTAAGAAAGGTTTCTCCACCTTGGTTCATCCAAAGGAGAAGATAGTGAAGCTTGGCTAGGACTAATCCACCTTACGGATTACCGTGGAGTAGGAGCGTCATCTCCGAACCACGTACATCGGGTGTTAGCGTTTGGTTTCTTATTTCTTATTCGTATTCGTTTTCGTATTTGTATTGCTTCCACTAACTTACTTATAGAAACGAAGAAAGGCTAATCACCCCCCTCTAGCCGTTCCAATATTCCTAACAAGTGGTATCAGAGCCCGGTTAGCTTGGAAGATCTCACCATCAACCAAGACATCAATGTCTCTTCAAGAGAGATATAGCACCGCCAAGCCACCGCTCTTCGATGGGAGTCATTTTGCGTATTGGAAAGGTAGGATGAAGTACTATCTTATGAGTAATATTGAAATTTGGCATAGCATTGTAGATGGCTTCAAGGAACCGGTGGATGAACATGGAGACCCTATTCCAAGCAAGGATTGGACAAGGGAGATGAACCGGAAGTTCGAGTCAAATGCGAAAGCCGTACTCACCATCCAATGCGGCATTACAATGGAGCAACTCAACAAGGTGGGGCCTTTCGAATCCACCAAGGAGCTATGGGAAAAGCTCATTGAGCTAAATGAAGGTTCCAAGGAGTCAAAGAGGGCCAAGAAGGACCTACTAATTGGACAACTTCAAGCCTTCCAAATGAAGATGCATGAAACCGTAAGTCAAATGCATGGAAGGTTCAAGGAGATTGTGAATGGACTTCACATCATAGGTGAGCGAGTCAAAAACCGGGACTTGGTAAGGTATATACTTCAAGCATTTCCTAGAAATTCTTTATGGACTTCTATAGTTTATGCCATTAAGGTAACTAGGGATCTCTCTCAAATTAAAATTGATGAATTATTTTGTGAGTTTGAATTACATGAGCAAACTAACATGTCCTCTAAGGAAAAGGGTTTAGCTCTATTTGTTGAAAAGAAGGACAAGAAAGAAAAGAAGAAGAAGGAAAGAAAAGAAGCATCATCATCATCCGAGTCGGAGGATGAGTCAAGTAGTGATGGATACTCATCTATTGAAATTACAAATTTTTACAAGAAGATTTATACAAACTAAAAATATTTCAAGAATAGAGAAGCAAGGAAGGGGTATCATTCCTCAAAAGGTAAATTTAGTGGTAATTCAAGTTTTAGCAATAATGTGATTTGCCATGCTTGCAACAAGAAGGGGCACATAAAGCCGAATTGCCCGGAGCTAAAGAAGAAGGAGGAAAAGAAAAAGAAAAAGAAGGACAAGAAAGAGAAGAAGAAGAAGGAGGTCATGGTGGCTCAAACCACATGAGACACACCAAGTGTTGAAGACTCCTCCTCCGATGATGAGCTTTGCCACATCACACGCCATGTGGCACTCATGGCATTAGAAGATGATTCTGGCACATCAAGCCAAGAAGACTCCTCAAGTGATGAATCGTCATCTAGTGACGATGAGGTAATGAACTCTCCCAAAGTTACGCTTCTTTATAAATCAATTGTCTATCTTAAAGAAGCTCTAGATAAGTCTAAATCTAAGGTTAAGAGCATGAAGGTAGAACTAAAGGCTATTAGGAATGAAAAACCCTCACATGTTGATTCTTGCATGCTTAAGGAAGAAAATGACAAACTTAAGGATGAGGTTAGTGAATTGAAAGCATGTTTAGAGAAATTTTCAAATGGCTCAAAATGTCTTGATATGATCCTTAGTCGACAAAGAGCCGTTTACAACAAGGCCGGTTTATGATATAAGCCAAAAGAAAAAGAAGTTGTTTATATTTCATTGATTAATAGGAAAGCAACCATTAAGGGAAAAGTTAAGAAAGCATGGCTACCTAAGAAGCTTTTACTTAATGTTACCGGTCCAAATGTTTGGGTACCAAAAGCTTGTGTTTTTCATGTGATTTAGGTAGGAGAGCGAGGTATGTGGATTGTGGATAGCGGTTGCTCAACACATATGACCGGGGATGTGAGCAAGTTCTCCACAATTAAATATGTGAAGAAGGGAGCGGTGTCCTTTGGGAATAGTGGAAAACTCAAGATATTAGGTAGAGGTACAATTGAGGTATCCCCCAAAATTGTCATTCACAAAGTTTTACTAGTTGAAAATATGAAATTTAATCTATTAAGTGTTAGTCAACTTTTTGATGCAAACTATCATGTCTCTTTTGAATCCTCTAAATGCATGATTAGGCACAAGGAATTAAATGATTGCATGTTAGTTGGATATAGGAAATCAAATATTTATTATGTTGATCTTTCATATGTTTCTAACATTTCTACTAAGTGCTTTGTTGCAAAAGAAGAGGAAAGTTGGCTATGGCATAGGAGATTGGGGCACATCAACATGAAAAACATAGCCAAGGTAGCCAAGATGGAGTTGGTCAAAGGACTACCAAAGATCAAGTATGTCAAGAATAAAATGTGTGATGCATGTCAAGAGGGAAAACAAACAAAGGCATCACACAAAGGTAAAACCCTAACTAATACTTCCTTACCATTAGAATTATTGCATCTTGACCTATTTGATTGTCATAGTACTCCATCTTTAAATGGCAACAAATATTGTTTGGTTATTGTAGATGATTTCTCTAGGTATACTTGGGTCTACTTTATGAAACATAAGGATGATACCTTAGAAATAATCATAGGATTTAGTAAAAGGGTTGAAAATGAAAAGAGTCTCAAAATCAACCGGATCCGTAGTGATCATGGTGGTGAATTTGAAAACTTAAAATTTTTACAATTTTGTTTAGAGCAAGGGTACAAGCATGAGTTCTCTTGTCCTAGAACACCCCAACAAAATGGGGTGGTGGAAAGGAGAAATCGTGCCCTAAAAAAGGCAGCTAGGACTATGCTTAATGCATATTCTCTACCTAGCTACTTGTGGGCGGAAGCGGTTAATACCGCTTGTTATATCCAAAATAGGGTTCAAATCCATAGGTTTTTAGGAAAGACACCTTTTTAATTATGGAATGGGACTATTCCCACAATTCATTATTTTAAAGTCTTTGGATGTAAAGTTTATATTCTAAACACCAAGGATAACTTAGGAAAATTTGAATCCAAAGCGGATGAGGGAATCCTAGTTGGATACTCATCCACAAGTAGAGGATATAGAGTCTACAATAAGAGAACCCAAGGGATTGAGGAGTCCTCCAATGTTCAATTTGATGAAGCTACTAGTACCTACCCTAGAAAGTCCTCTATTGATAAGGATATTAATGACAATAATCAAGACATTACCCAAAAACTTCAAAATTTGACCATTAGGGGTAATGATCAAGGGGGAGGAAGAGGAGACTCCGATGATGAAAGAAGGGTGGAAGATAACAATGATCAAATTGAAACCCCTTCTAGAAACCTAAGAATTCATCAAGATCATCCACTTGACCAAGTAGTAGGAGATCTATCTCAAGGAGTAAGAACTGTTAGTAATATATGAGAGATGTCCTAAGGCAATCGCCTTATGTATGAACCATTTATATGATAAATGAAGATTCACTATTTGAGTATACATGTTTTATGTATTTGATTGGATCTTAAACTCATTTACTGAATGTCCACGATACGATTCACAGCATGAGAGAATTTGTGATTGGATCACAACTAGTGAGTATCTCTACATGTGTAATTGTGATGTATCGAAATTATCCCTAGTCGATGAATTGATGGATTTGGACACCATCAATTCTGTCGAGACTAGCACGAGGTATACTCCTTGGTGTATCCAAGCAGCTGATTCTCTCTGGCTGGAGACATAGTGATGTCCGGAGTTAATCGTGGATGCTAGTTATGGTAACTAGTTCATTGGAGTGACCAGCCGTAAGACTTCATATGGTTCTCTGCATATATAGATATGTCAATGAAGTTCTTACTGTGGCTTAAGTGCGATGTTCCTTTGACTTGCGGTATTCAAGTCATCTTGATCTTGGAGACTTATGCTTTGACATCTTAAGCAAACATCTCTAAGGAGATGTGGACCCGGGATGATTGGGTATAAGTCGAAGTGATCGAAGGTGTTTGAATAGCCTATAAAGGATTCACCACTCCTTGTGAGGAGATGTATACCCATGGCCTCTCGTCGGATTGTTACTAAAGTCTTTGGCCAAAGCATTACATGTTTAGAGTAAAGTACTCTTCGATACATGTACAGTAACTAGAATCCGTAGGACGAGGAAATGATACTTGGGCTAGGTGTGACGTAGTCAGCCTAGTGGGGACTGACACAATAGACCATGTCCTGAACCAAGTGGGTATAAGATGAGTGAAGGGAATGGGGCACGATTCATTCGAGCTACTGAAGGGTTTCAGAAATAGTTCTGGATCAACCATTGATCTTTTTGGTTAATTGGGGATCATGATGTACTACTAGGTGCCACTCATGATCGTTCTATAATTAATGGTTAATTATAGACGGCCAACATAAACCGAGAACCTATTTGGTCACACGCACAACGAGCGTAATCCAAAGGATTTAAAATGAGCTTGAGAATGGGATTCTCAGATCGAGACAAACTAGGTTTGGTTGGACCAAACATAAAGCGAGCATGAAATCGTTTCAGTCACAATGGAAGCGTGGATGGGCCGAGTCTTATGAAGACGTAATGGATGAACCAAAATGGTTTGGTTCTAATCCAATGGAGGAGAATAAACCAAAGGGTTTGGTTTATTTTAAACGAATGAACCAAAAGTTGGTTCAGTTCATTTTAACTTAAAATAAACCATCATGGTTTGGTTTATTTTAACTTATCTTAATGGAGTGGGTTAGCGGGCCTTATGGTTATGATCCAATAACCATTAAGAGAATTAGTTCTCTATAAAGAGGGCTTAATGGATAATTAAGCCTAATCCAAACCCTTTCCTAAGGTTGCCGCCCACCTCATCCTTGGAGATTTGGCGCCAACCCTATGTGTGTCTTGACTTGTTGTGCGTCCATCTCCTTGCGGCGTCAAGCTGGCCGGTGAACCCTCCGGCGACCCTCCGGTGATCTTCCTAGGCCTCGGTGAAAAGGTGAGCATTTGGCTTCCTTGTTTTGGCCGGCGCATAATCCTCCACCAAGCTGTCCAGTTTTCTGGACAGCTTCTTCTCCTCTCGTCGGAGCGTCGTTTGGACGACGGTTAGAGCTCCGACAGCGGCTAACTTACCGGGGATTCGATCTCCGGTAATCCTCTGAGGTGGAGGATGAAGGATTCGTCAATCGGTTGACGAATACCTCTCTGGAGAAGCGAGTTTTGAGAACTCATATTAGGATCCGAATTTGGATTCGGATCGTGATCATCTCTCGATCACATCGTCTTCAACACGAGGCTAGTAACCCGTACGAAGACGAAGCTCGTGACTTAGCGAAGTCATCCCGAGGAACTCGGCGTTGATATGGATAGAGACGATTCTAGCGAGGATCGTTCCGGTTGATGCCGTTCCCGCTACACGTCATACGAAAGGTATAACGTAGATAAATTTCCTTTTATTGCAAATTTAAATTTACGGTTATGTCTACACTTGTTGTAATATGCATGCGTGTGTTGTGTGTGTTGTAATAAATATACATTTATTATTTTTATTGCTTCCGCTGTGTTCATGTTTACGAAACGTGATCGAACACACACACGCCGCGGTGCCGGAAACCCAACAGTGGTATCAGAGCCCAGGTTGTGTTTCGACATAATCGTAAAATGGTTTTGCAATAGTCATAATGTATTTCTGGAAATTTTCATATTTTGGAAATTTAGAAGTATTTATGGAAAATTTTCAATTTTGGAAAGTCTAGAAGTATTTATGGAAATCTTCCACTTTTGAAAAGTTGGAAGTATTTATGGAAATTGATATTTTCCATAAATAAAATATTTGATTAGATTCTGGAAATTTGTTTCCTAATTTAATCATGATTTGATTTGGGAAATCAAATCTTAAAATATTTTATTTCCATAAGTAGTTTTAATGATTTAGGAAATTGGTTTCCTAAATAGATTTTCCTTAATCAAATAATTCCATGAATAAAATATGTGATTAGATTTGGAAATTTGTTTCCTAATTTAATTATGATTTGATTTGGAGAATCAAATCTTAAACATATTTTATTTCCATAAATAGTTATGACATATAAGGAAATATATACATAACATAATTGTATGCCATGTAATTGCATTAGATGCATAACATTATGTCATGCGTGTCGTGACATGTAGATGTATGCCATGTATGCCATGCCATGTAGATAATAGTTATTTGCATGCAAAGAGGATGAGACATAAAACCCTTAAACAATATTAAAGCCTACACCTTCCATTAATATGGTTAGAACCGTAGTTCCGCTTTCTTGTTTGGGTTGTTGGACTTTCTCCAAGCCCTCAACCTCAACATGTTCAAACCATGGAATAGTTTAATACTAATATGGTAAGAGTCGAGGTCAATCGTTAGCTTTGGTTGTTGGACTCTCCAAGTGGGCTAATTGGTTGAATGCGCCTAACCATATTAAAACTATGTCGATTAATGGGTTGACTTTAACCCGGAGCATCGGCTTGTTGGACTCTCTCCAAGGTCGATGTAAAGGGAGGTGAAGTTGGGTGCTATGCATATGATGCATACTTGTTAATGTGTTAACAACCCGATGTATGTGTGAACATTCAATTAGTTGATAGCACATTGTGATAGTTGCATATACGTGATATGCAATCGGTATAGTTGATACCTACCGTCGTAGTTATGAATGGCTTGTTGGACTCTCCAAGGTTGTTCATAACTATGATGGATATCAGCCCATTCGGAGATGGACCTACGATCTCCCGAAGTGATTTTGGGGTTTTTTGAAATTCGAAAAATGAATGGGATTTATAAATGTATATTGATGCATTTTAAAATCATCTTTCTCATATATGCTCATTTTGTATTTCTAAGTTAATATATTGATCATGATGTGTTTGAATTTGCGATCCATTTTGGATTCAAATAAATTGACTGGGCGAAACTTCTTGGACTAGCTTAGAAACTTGAGAATTGTTCTCAAGGTGGAAAAGCTTGCGTATGTCCTCGAAGCGCCTCTTCCCGCCCATCCTAGTGACAATGCAACTCTGGACCAATTGTTGGCCTATCAGAAACATGTGAGTGATTCTGAACAAATGAGTTGCATCATGCTAGCCATGATGGAACCCAAGCTACGAAAATAGCATGAGCATATGGATGCTCATATCGTAGTCCTTCATCTTTATGAGTTGGTTGATGAGCAAGTGAGATTCGAAAGGTTCGAAGTCTTCAAGCTCCTCTTCACCTCTGAGATGTAAGAAGGTTCATCTTTGGTACTGCTCAACATGCTGAAGACTGTGGAGCCTTCTGAGAAGCATGAGCAGGGGACGGTGTTGTTAGTTGATTCCTTGAAGAAAGGTTCTAAGAGGGAGTCAAAGGAACAACATAAGGGGAAGAAGGAAAAAAGGCTAAAAAGGCAGAATCAGCTCAAAAGGACACTTGCCATCATTATGGCAAGTAGGGCCATTTGCGAAGAAAGTGCAAGATTTATCTTGAATCCATGAAGAAGGATAAGGCATCGGATGCCCCATCTTCTTCAGAAATCTTCTTTATTGATTGTCATTCTATTTCCTCAGACACTTGGGTATTTGATACTGGGTGTGGCTCACATATATGTAATGACATACATGGGCTAAGGAATAGAAGAAGACTCGTCAAGGGAGAGTCAAATTTGCGTGTTGGGAATGGAGCAAAGGTTGCTGCAGTCGCCATTGGAACGCATTTATTGAAACTCCCTACAGGACTTGTCTTAGAACTGGACAATTACTTTTATATTCCTTCGTTGATAAAGAACATCATTTCTATTTCTTGTTTAAATAGAAATGGGTACCATTTGACTTATAGTAACAATTGTTGTTACATAACTTTAAATGGAGTTCTTTATGGGACTGGAACTTTAAGCAATGGTTTTTATACGTTGGACGTATCCAGTGACATTTGCAATATCGAAGCGAGCAACAAGTGTGCTCGAAAGGATAATCAAATAGACTCCCATATGTGGCATTGTCGTCTTGGCCATATAAGCAAGAAACGCATGTCCGAATTACACCGATGTGGAATTCTGGAATCGTTTGAATTGGATTCATACGATACATGCGAATCATGCTTAAAAGGCAAGATGACTAAGTTACCTTTTACTGGAAAAGGTGAACGAGTGGGAGAGTTACTAGGTCTAATACATACTGATGTATGTGGACCTATGTCAACTCAAGCATTAGGAGGCTATAGCTACTTCATTACCTTCACCGATGATCACTCACGGTTTGGGTATGTGTTCTTGATGAAACACAAGTCTGAAGCCTTTAAAAGGTTCAAAGAATTCAGAAATGAAGTAGAGAAACAACATGACAAGAGTATTAAAATACTTCGATCGGATCGAGGTGGTGAATACTTAAGTCAAGAGTTTCTTGATTATCTAAGAGACAATGGCATATTGTCTTAATGGACTCCGCCCTATACACCACAGCATAATGGTGTATCTGAGAGGCGTAACCGGACCTTGTTGGACATGGTCAGGTCAATGATGAATCATGCAACTCTTCCCAAGTCCTTTTGGGGCTATGCACTTTAGACAGCTGTTTACTTGTTAAACAGAATGTCTACCAAGGTAGTCTCAACTACTCCATATGAGATATGGAATAGTAAGAAACCTCATGTATCTTACTTGAAGATATGGGGTTATCCTGCTTATGTGAAGCGGACTGTATCAGACAAATTGGATGCTAAGTCTGATAAATGTCTATTTATTGGATACCCTAATGTAGGGGGCGCTAAACTTTGGCTTAAGAGTTGTAACTAGTCGTTAAATACAATAGTTGAGAAAATAAGTGGTATTTTGAAAAGGTTATTTTAAGTATATTTCAATTATCCTTAATATCTCACCCATTCTATGTGTCTCAGAATTTGTTCACCTTATATGTTTTGTGAGATGATTTTAAATTGATTAAAGATAGTCAACCTTGGGTTAGATTCGGATTTAACCTTTAGATCGTTAAGTAACTTTTCGAGAAACTGGCTTCCAGGTGATGGCGAGGCACAGGGGCCTTCTTTGATCGGAACAACGACCACTTCCTTAAACAAAGCCAAATTCAAGAAAATATCACTTAAGTCACTTAGGGTTACTTCCTGGTCTAACTAGTTTAGGATACGGTGAGGTAGCTTCATCTAGTTCCACTCGGTCAAGTGCACCAAGCTAGATATGTCTTATCTAGCTCGAATACACGAGACTTTGTTTCCCTAATGTACTATCATCTGGCCGCATCCTGATACTATGTTGTCAAGAGTTGACTAGCTTTTTTTCCTATCTAGCCATTCTAAAAATTAAAATGTAAAGATTTTGCTAAGTAAGTGGGTATACTATTTTAGTATCAGCTCCCCCTAGACCATTGAACCAATATGGTCTATTCAAATAATGAATTTGATCCTGGGGAATCCAAAATTTATTAGTTCTTATATGTGAGTTCAATAAAACCTTTAGGACCCATGCTTGGACTCTTTGATGACTACGATTTACGATAGACATATAAGACCTATTCGTAGTCGTTGACCTAAACCGAGTCTGGCTTTGTTGTAGATGGCTCTTTGGGTTCCAAGTAGTCGGTTAAGGTTCTTAGATCCCAACGTGAACCTTGTTGGGTTTCCGGCACCGCGGCGTGTGTGTGTTCGATCATGTTTCGTAAACATGAGCACAGCGGAAGCAATAAAAATAATAAATACTCCTATTTATTACAACACACACAACACACGCATGCTATTACAACAAGTGTAGACATAACCGTAAATTAAAATTTGCAATAAAAAGAAATTAAACTACGTTATACCTTCCGTATGACGTGTAGCGGGAACGGCATCAACCGGAACGATCCTCGTAAGAATCGTCTCTATCCGTATCCATGCCGAGCTCCTCGGGATGACTTCGATAAGTCACGAGCTTCGTCTTCGTACGGGTTACTAGCCTCGTGTTGAAGACGACGTGATCGAGAGATGATCACGATCTGAATCCAAATTCGGATCCAAAACGAGTTCTCAAAACTCGCTTCTCCGGAGAGGTATTCGTCAACCGTTTGACGAATCCTTCATCCTCCACCTCAGAGGATTACCGGAGATCAAATCCCCGGTATGTTAGCCGCTGTCGGAGCACTAACCGTCGTCCAAACGACGCTCCGACGAGAGGAGAAGAAGCTGTCCAGAAAACTGGACAGCTTGGTGGAGGAGTAGGCCGCCAAAACAAGGAGAGAAAAGCCTCACCTTGATGCCAAACCTATAGGAGATCACCGGAGGGTCGCCGGAGGTTCACTGCTGAAGCTTGGTCGCCGCAACAAGTTGACGGCGGCACAAGTGGTTGGCGGGTACAAGGCTGTTGGCGCCGAATTCACCAAGGAGGTGGGCGGCAACTATGTGTTGGGCGGCCAAAAATAGATTAGGTTTTAGGGTTAGGGTTTAATCCCTATTTTATAGAGAACTAATTCTCTTAATGGTTAATGGATCATATCCATAAAGCCCGTTAACCCGCTCCATTAAGATAAGTTAAAATAAACCAAACCATGATGGTTTATTTTAAGTTAAAACGAACCGAACCAACCTTTGGTTCATTCGTTTAATATAAACCAAACCCTTTGGTTTATTCTCATCCATTGGATTAGAACCAAACCATTTTGGTCCATCCATTATGTCTTCATAAGACACGGCCCATCCACGCTTCCTTTGCGACTGAAACAATTTCATGCTCGCTTTATGTTTGGTCCAACCAAACATAGTTTCTCTCGGTCTGAGAATCCCATTCTCAAGCTCGTTTTAAATCCTTTGGATTACACTCGTTGTGCGTGTGACCAAATAGGTTCTCGGTTTATGTTGGCCGTCTATAATTAACCATTAATTATGAACGATCATGAGTGGCACCTAGTAGTACATCATGATCCCCAATTAACCGAAAAGATCAACGGTTGATCCATAACTATTTCTCAAAACCCTTCAAGAGCTCGAATGAATCGTGCCCCATTCCCTTCACTCATCTTATACCCACTTGGTTCAGACATGGTCTATTGTGTCAGCCCCACTAGGTCGACTACGCCACACCTAGCCCAAGTATCATTTCCTCGCCCTACGGATTCTAGTTACTCCACATGTATCAAGAGTACTTTACTCTAAACATGTAATGCTTTGGCCAAAGACTTTAGTAACAATCCGACGAGAGGCCATGGGTATACATCTCCTCGCAAGGAGTGGTGAATCCTTTATAGGCTATTCAAACACCTTCGATCACTTCGACTTATACCCAATCATCCGGGTCCACATCTCCTGGAGATGTTTGCTTAAGATGTCAAAGCATAAGTCTCCATGATCAAGATGACTCAATACCGCAAGTCAAAGGAACATCGCACTTAAGCCACAAAGAAGAACTTCATTGACATATCTATATATGCAGAGAACCATATGAAGTCTTACTGGTCACTCCAATGAACTAGTTACCATAACTAGCATCCACGATTAACTCCGACATCACTATGTCTCCAGGAGAATCACCGCTTGGATACACCAAGGAGTATACTGTTAGTAGTCTCATGCGAATTGATGGTGTCCAAATCCATCAATTCATCGACTAGGATAATTCCGATACATCACAATTACACATGTAGAGATACTCACTAGTTGTGATCCAATCACAAATTCTCTCATGCCGTGAATCGATCGTGACATTCAAGAAATGAGTTTAAGATCCAATCAAATACATAAAACATGTATACTCAAATAGTGAATCTTCATTTATCATATAAATGGTTCATACATAAGGCGATTGCCTTAGGACATCTCTCATATATTACTAACAGACTCCCACTTGGCCTAATGCCAATCGCTACGGTATCCAATACCATAAGCACCAACATGACCCTCAAAATTACTTTGAGGTAATGCTTTAGTCAAAGGATCCGCTAAGTTCCTTTCAGTGGGAATTTTCTCGATTTGTATTTCGTTCCTACTGATGATCTCTCTGATAAGATGATAGCGCACATGTTTGGATCGTTGATGAGACCTTGGCTCTTTCGCTGCAATTGCTCCATTGTTGTCGCATGAGACGGTATTGCTTCAACAATGGCGGGAATCACACCAAGTTCATGAGCGAACTTCTTGATCCAAACCGCTTCCTCGCCTCAAGCCGCAATATATTCGCCTCGGTGGTAGAATCCGCTCTGATCTCTTGTTTGGAACTTTTCCAACTCATCGCGCCCATTCAAGGTGAACACGTATCGATCGAGACTTGGAATCATCCTTATGCTGGAAGGCGCATCCGTGATACCCGCGTATCACCATGTCCCCTTCTCCATATATTAGGAACACATCCTTAGTTCTTCTCAAGTACTTAAGGATCGTCTTAACAGCCGCCCAATGATCCATTCTCGGATCGTGTATCCGCCGTGACACTGAGCATACGATACATCGGGCCTCGTACATAACATAGCATACATGATAGATCCTATTGCGGATGCATAGGGAATCTTACTCATGCAAATCCTCTCGTCTTCTGTGCGCGGACACATAGACTTCGAAAGGTGTACCCCATGCCTGATGGGCAGATAACCTTTCTTGGATTCCGACATGCTAAACCTCTTTAGCACTCGGTCTATATATGTAGACTGCGAAAGACCAAGCAACTGTTTCGATCTATCTCTATAGATCTTAATCCCAAGGATGTAGGTTGCTTCTCCTGTGTCTTTCATGGAGAATGTCTTGGATAACCAAACCTTAATCGATCAGAAGATTGACACATCGTTTCCTATAAGTAATATGTCATCGACATACAATACTAGGAACACGACTGCACTCCCACTAACCTTCTTGTACACACAAGGTTCGTCTGGATTTTGTGAGAAATCAAACTTTTTGATCGTCTCATCAAAACGGATATTCCAGCTCCTGGATGCTTGCTTCAATCCATAAATGGATCGTCGCAACTTGCATACCTTGGTTTTATCAACCGATGTGAAACCCTCAGGCTGTATCATATACACGTCCTCGAGCAAGTTTCCATTAAGGAAAGCTGTTTTCACATCCATCTGCCATATCTCATAATCATAATGAGTCGCTATGGCCAGAGCATCCGAATGGATTTAAGATAGCTACAAAGTAATAGGTTTCGGCCATAATCAACACCTTGTTTTTGACGATATCCTTTCGCCACCAATCTAGCCTTATAGGTAATCACATTACCATCCATGTCGGTTTTCTTCTTGAAAACCCACTTGCACCCTATAGGCTTTATCCTTCAGGTGGGTCAACCAAGTTCCAAACTTGGTTTTCATACATGGAATCCATTTCCGACTTCATGGCACCAAGCCACTTATCCCTTTCTGAACTTGTCGACTTCTTCATAATCGGTAGGCTCTCATCATCAATGAGTAACACGTCGTCGATTCACTTACGAGAAATCCATATCTCTCAGAATATTGTGTTCTACCGTGATCTACGAAGATGTGGTGTTACAATAGGTCCAGCCGATTGCTCATCACTATGAGTTGTCGGCTGTTGTGCTTCACCAGGTATCTCATCAATGTCTATTTGAGTCTCTCGAGCTTCCTCAAGCTCGACGACACTCCCACTATTTTCTTGCAAGAGAAACTCTTTCTCTAGAAACACAGCATGCCTTGAAACAAACACCTTTTGTTCCACAGGATGATAGAATTGGTAACCCCTTGTTTCCTTAGGGTATCCAATAAATAGACATTTATCAGACTTAGCATCCAATTTGTCTGATACAGTCCGCTTCACATAAGCAGGACAACCCCATATCTTCAAGTAAGATACATGAGGTTTCTTACTATTCTATATCTCATATGGAGTAGTTGAGACTACCTTGGTAGGCATTCTGTTTAACAAGTAAACAGCTGTCTGAAGTGCATAGCCCCAAAAGGACTTGGGAAGAGTCGCATGATTCATCATTGACCTGACCATGTCCAACAAGGTCCGGTTACGCCTCTCAGATGCACCATTATACTGTGGTGTATATGGCGGAGTCCATTGAGACAATATACCATTGTCTTCTTAGATAATCAAGAAACTCTTGACTTAAGTATTCACCACCTCGATCCAATCGAAGTATTTTAATACTCTTGTCATGTTGTTTCTCTACTTCATTTCTGAACTCTTTGAACCTTTCAAAGGCTTCAGACTTGTGTTTCATCAAGAACACATACCCAAACCGTGAGTGATCATCGGTGAAGGTAATGAAGTAGCTATAGCCTCCTAAAGTTTGAGTTGACATAGGTCCACATACATCACTATGTATTAGGCCTAGCAACTCTCCCACTCGTTCACCTTTTCCAGTAAAAGGTAACTTAGTCATCTTGCCTTTTAAGCATGATTCGCATGTATCGTATGAATCCAATTCAAACGATTCCAGAATTCCACATCGGTGTAATTCGGACATGCGTTTCTTGCTTATATGGCCAAGACGACAATGCCACATATAGGAGTCTATTTGATTATCCTTTCGAGCACGCTTGTTGCTCGCTTTGATATTGCAAATGTCACTGGATACGTCCAACGTATAAACACCATTGCTTAAAGTTCCAGTCCCATAAAGAACCCCATTCAAAGTTATGTAACAACAATTGTTACTAAACGTCAAATGGAAACCATTTCTATTTAAACAAGAAATAGAAATGATGTTCTTTATCAACGAAGGAATATAAAAGCAATTGTCCAGTTCTAAGACAAGTCCACTAGGCAGTTTCAACAAATACGATCCGATGGCGAGTGCAGCAACCTTTGCTCCATTCCCAACACGTAAATTTGACTTTCCCTTGACGAGTCTTCTTCTATTCCTTAGCCCATGTATGTCATTACATATATGTGAGCCACACCCAGTATCCAATACCCAAGTGTCTAAGGAAATAGAATGACAATCAATAAAGAAGATTTCTGAAGAAGATGGGGCATCCGATGCCTTATCCTTCTTCACGGACTCAAGATAAATCTTGCAATTTCTTCAAGAATGACCCTCCTTGCCATAATGATGGCAAGTGCCCTTTGAGCTGGTTCTCGCTTTTTAGCCTTTTTCTTCTTCCCTTACTGTTCCTTTGACTTCCTCTTAGAACCTTTCTTCGAGGAATCAACTAACAACACTGCCCCCTACTCATGCTTCTCGAAGGCTCCACAGCCTTTCAAAGATTGAGCAGACCACAGATGAACCTCCTTGCATCTCGTAGATGAAGAGGATCTTGAGACTTCAACCTTTCAATCTCACTTGCTCATCAACCAACTCACAGATGAAGGACTCACGATATGAGCATCCATATGCTCATGCCGCGTAGCTTGGGTTCCATCGCGGCTAGCATGATGCAACTCATTTGTTCAGAATCACTCACATGTTTCTGATAGGCCAACAATTGGTCCAAAGTTGCATCGTCACTAGGACGGGCGGGAAGAGGCGCTTCGAGGACATACACAAACTTTTCATCTTGAGAACAATTCTCAAGTTTCTAAGCTAGTCCAAGAAGTTCGGCCCAGTCAATTTATTTGAATCCAAAATGGAATGCAAATTCAAACACATCATGATCAATATATTAACTTAGAAATACAAAACGAGCATATATGAGAAAATGATTTTAAAATGCATCCACATACATTTACAAAATCCCATTCATTTTTCGAATTCAAAAACCCTTAAAATCACTTTGGGAGATCGTAGGTCCATCTCCGAATGGGCTGATATCCATCATAGATAAGAACAACCTTGGAGTGAGTCCAACAAGCCATTCTTAGCTATGAAGGTGGGTATCAAGTATACCGATTACATATCATGTATATGTAACTATCACAATGTGCTATCAACTAATTGAATGTTTACACATACATTGGGTTGTTAACACATTAACAAGTATGCATCATATGCATAGCACCCAACTTCACCTCTCTTCACATCGACCTTGGAGTGAGTCCAACAAATCGATGCTCCAAGTTAAAGCCGACCCATTAATCGCGAAATAGTTTTAATATGGTTAGAGCGCATTCAACCAATTAGCCCAGCTTGGAGAGAGTCCAACAACCAAAGCTAACGATTGACCTCTGACTCTTACCATATTAGTATTAAACTATTCCATGGTTTGAACATATTCAGGTTCGAGCCGGGCTTGGAGAGAGTCCAACAACCCAAACAAGAAACAGAACTATGGTTCTAACCATATTAATGGAAGGTGTAGGCTTTAATATTGAGTTAGGGTTTTATGTCTCATCCTCTTTGCATGCAAATAACTATTATCTACATGGCATGGCATACATGGCATACATCTACATGTCACGACACGCATGGCATAATGTTATGCATCTAATGCAATTACATGGCATACAATTATGTCATGTATATATTTCCTTATATGTCATAACTATTTATGGAAATAAAATATGTTTAAGATTTGATTCTCCAAATCAAATCATAATTAAATTAGGAAACAAATTTCCAAATCTAATCACATATTTTATTCATGGAATTATTTGATTAAGGAAAATCTATTTAGGAAACCAATTTCCTAAATCATTAAAACTACTTATGGAAATAAAATATTTTAAGATTTGATTTCAAATCAAATCATGATTAAATTAGGAAACAAATTTCCAGAATCTAATCAAATATTTTATTTATGGAAAATATCAATTTCCATAAATACTTCCAACTTTCCAAAAGTGGAAGATTTCCATAAATACTTCTAGACTTTCCAAAATTGAAAAATTTCCATAAATACTTCTAAATTTCCAAAATTAGAAAATTTCCAGAAATACATTATGACTATCGCAAAAACCATTTTACGATTATGTCGAAACACAACCTGGGCTCTGATACCACTGTTGGGTTTCTAAGATCACGCACAGGTGTGTGTTCGATCATGTTTCGTAAACATGAGCACAAATGAAGCAATAAAAATAATAAATACTCCTATTTATTACAACACACACAACACACGCATGCTATTACAACAAGTGTAGACATAACCGTAAATTAAAAATTTTAATAAAAGAAAATTATCTACGTTATACCTTTGTATGGCGTGTAGCGGAAACGGCATCAGCGGAGCGATCCTCGTAGAATCGTCTCTATCCGTATCCACGCGCCCGAGCTCCTCGGGATGACCGCTAAGTCACGAGCCGTCTTCGTCACGGGTTACTAGCCTCGTGTTGAAGGCGGCGTGATGAGAGATGATCACGATCCGAATCCAAATTCGGATCCTAAAGCGAGTTCTCAAAACTTCGCTTCTCCGGAGGTGTATTCGTCAACCGTTTGGCGAATCGCCGTCCTCCACCTCAGAGGATTACGGAGATCAAATCCCGGTAAGTTAGCCGCTGTCGGAGCACTAACCGTCGTCCAAGCGGCGCTCCGGCGGAAGGAGAAGCTGTCCAGAAAACTGGACAGCTTGGTGGAAGGAATGGCGCCCGGCCAAAACAAGGAGAGAAAAGCTCACCTTGATGCCAAACCTATAGGAGATCACGGAGGGTGGCGGAGTTCACGGCTGAAGCTTGGCGGGAGGCAACAAGTTGGGCGGCACAGCGGTTGGCGCGAGAAAGTTGGCGGCAACCAAGGGTTTAGGCGCAACCTATTTTATAGAGAACTAATTCTCTTAATGGTTAATGGATCATATCCATAAAGCCCGTTAACCGCTCCATTAAGATAAGTTAAAATAAACCAAACCATGATGGTTTATTTTAAGTTAAAGCACGAACCAACCTTTGGTTCATTCGTTTAATATAAACCAAACCCTTTGGTTTATTCTCATCCATTGGATTAGAACCAAACCATTTTGGTCCATCCATTATGTCTTCATAAGACCACGGCCCATCCACGCTTCCATTTGCATTTGAAACAATTTCATGCTCGCTTTATGTTTGGTCAACCAAACATAGTTTCTCTCGATCGAGAATCCCATTCTCAAGCTCGTTTTAAATCCTTTGGATTACACTCGTTGTCGTGTGACCAAATAGGTTCTCGGTTTATGTTGGCCGTCTATAATTAACCATTAATTATAGAGCGATCATGAGTGGCACCTAGTAGTACATCATGATCCCCAATTAACCGAAAAGATCAGCGGTTGATCGAACTATTTACGAAACCCTTGATGCTTCGAATAGAATCATTGCCCCATTCCCTTCACTCATCTTATACCCACTTGGTTGGGACATGGTCTATTGTATGCCGATCCCACTAAGTGACTCGTCACACCTAGCCCAGTATCATTTCCTCGTCCTACAGTTCTAGTTACTCCACATGTATCGAAGAGTACTTTACTCTAAACATGTAATGCTTTGGCCAAAGACTTTAGTAACAATCTGGCGAGAGGCCATGGGTATACATCTCCTCGCAAGGAGTGGTGAATCCTTTATAGGCTATTCAAACACCTTCGATCACTTCGACTTATACCCAATCATCCCGGGTCCACATCTCCTCGGAGATGTTTGCTTAAGATGTCAAAGCATAAGTCTCCATGATCAAGATGACTTGAATACCGCAAGTCGAAGGAACATCGCACTTAAGCCACAGTAAGAACTTCATTGACATATCTATATATGCAGAGAACCATATGAAGTCTTACGGCTGGTCACTCCAATGAACTAGTTACCATAACTAGCATCCACGATTAACTCGGACATCACTATGTCTCCGGCCCGGTGAGAATCGGTCTGTTTGGATACACCAAGGAGTATACCTCGTGCTAGTCTCAGCGAATTGATGGTGTCGGATCCATCAATTCATCGACTAGGGATAATTCCGATACATCACAATTACACATGTAGAGATACTCACTAGTTGTGATCCAATCACAAATTCTCTCATGCTGTGAATCGTATCGTGGACATTCAGTAAATGAGTTTAAGATCCAATCAAATACATAAAACATGTATACTCAAATAGTGAATCTTCATTTATCATATAAATGGTTCATACATAAGGCGATTGCCTTAGGACATCTCTCATATATTACTAACAAACCTTTCCAACCTAGCCTCAACCTCTTGAACTCGGTCTTTCAAGAGAGAATTCTCCTCCTCAAGTTTTTCAATTTGGGTTGAGTTTCCCTCTTGAACTTGACTAGTTTAAGAGGTTAGAGTAGTCTCTTGCTTGAGGGTTTCAACCTCCTCAAGTAATGACTCAACCCTAGACTCAGACTTAGTTAATTTCCTAGTAAGCACTTTAATTGTATTGTAAAGCGTATGAATTAGTGAGCGGCTAACCTTAATTTTCTCTTTTGATCCAGCTTTGAGTTGCTTCTCGAAATAGTCCTCGAGTTTGGAGTTGGTGTTGTAATTGGATTCGGATTCAGACTCTGACTCGAACTCTTCGGGTCTTGCCATGCATGCTATGCCGACGCATTCTTCATTGTCCCATGTTGCACAAAAAGCCTTCTTTTGATTTGATTTGAATTGTGCCCTCTTTTGGTTCTTTAGTAGTCTCCTTTCCCTCTAAATGATCTTTCGCACTGCGTTCACTATTGCTTCCACCTCTTCCGATTCGGACTCTGATTCGTCTTCGGGTTCGAGCTCATCTACTTGCCTAGTAGGTGGCTTGCTTCTTTGTCCTGCAAGTAGAGCAATACCTCTCTCGGCCTAGACCACGTTAGTTTGCTCGTGAAGTTCAAACTCGAAAAATAATTCATCTAACCTAAGCTTCGAAAGGTCCTAGAGACCTTGTAGACATCGACCATGGATGCCCACAAGGTAGTCCTAGGGAAAGCATTTAAAGTGTACCTTATAAGGTCCCGATTCTCTACGGCTTGCCCGATCGAGTAAAGACCGTTAACGATATCTTGGATCCGTGCATGTAGTTGGGTGGTGGTCTTGCGATACTGCATCTTTAGATTGTACAGTTTATTTAAAAGTAAATCTGTTTTACATACCTTAGCATCGGGCGTCCCTTCGTCTAGATCAATCAATTTGTTCCAGAGGTCTTTGGCACTAATGAATGGTCCGATGTGATTGAGTTACTCCTTGGACAAGCCGCATTGCAATATTTGAGTTGCTCTTGCATCGACTTCGATTTGCCTCTTGGTTGCATTTGTCCACTTGTTAAAATCCAAGGTCTCCCCTTGATCATTTGTGGGTAGAGCAAAGCCAGTTTGGATTATTATCCAAGTCTCGACTTGTGTTTTCAAGAAACACTCCATCCGACCTTTCCAATAACAGAAATCATTTCCATTAAAGAACGGAGGTCGGGTGGTGCTATACCCCTCAATGTGAGTCATTAATGTTAGGGCAATCTCTTGCCATGATAAGGTTTTTATGTGTGTGGCAAAGGGTTTAAGTTAGGTTGTTTTTATGATTTGATATGTGCCTTGGAGTCTTGCAGGACTTAGTAATTCGCACATGGAAGCCTAGGCGAGTTTCACAACTCATGACTCGGTCCTTGAGTCGGTGAAGGATAGCTTTGCGGAAGTCGTGCGCTTAGAGCATCCGAGGGACCGCCGGACGAGGAGCTTGGAGTGAAGCCGGAGGAAGTAGACTTCAGGGCGAGACGTGAAGGATGGCGCTGCAGAGTCGTGCACTTGGCGCATCCTAGAGACACGGTCGGACGAAGATAACTTCGAAGGCGAGGGACTCCAAGAGATGAGAGTGAGCGAATGTAACCCGGGAAAGGGGTAGTAGCTCCTAGGTGAAACTTGGCCATTTGGCTAAGTGTCGGATGAGTTTTCCCGACATCAGTCGACTGACATGGAATAGCAGTCGACTGCTCTGAGTCGAATGGGTTCGACTAGTGTCCGACTCATGGGCATTTGGCCCAAGCGATCATTGCCATGGACTAGCGGATCATTGCCGACACCGATCGACTACCAAGGGCGGCGGTCGGTGATGGCACTATGCAGACGCAGAATGAGTCGAGCTCGCGACTCGGTGATGGTACATCGATCGGTGATGGCAAGATCAGTCGACAGATGATGATACCATTGGATGAAATCCAACGTGGAAAGTGGTCGCTATTGGGCAACGACTATAGGACCAGTCTACTGATCGGGGCATCAGTCGACTGCTCCTGTGTCAATGGGAAGAAACCCTCTTCGTCTATAAAAATGAAGGGGATGAGGCTTTGGGAGGCTAATGATTGAACTCCAATCTTCTCCCAAAGTTCCATAAACATCTTCCCACTCTTCTTACTTGCTTTTACTTCATTCTTATTGTAAGAAGAGTGATCTTGGTTGTAAATGTTACCTCCACCTAGCTTGGTGCAAAGGAGAGACCAATAGTGATTGGCTTTGGAGGAGTGATTCACCTTGGATGAATCGGACCGTGGATTAGCGGCGTAGCCGTGAACCACGTTACATTTTGTGTTAGCATTTGTATTCTTCTTTGGTTGTTTGCTTGTCTTGTTTTTGTTATTTCCGCTTGCGCTAATTAGTTTTGTAGAGGAGCAACTACCATCATCCATCAATCGAGGGCTATTCACCCCCCTCTAGCCGGTCGTTCGATCTCCAACAAGTGGTATCAGAGCCAAGGAAAGCTTGTCGAGGACTAACCGCCACAACAATCATATTCAAAAGATGGCCGGCTCCAACATTCATCCATCGAAGTTTGAAGGAGAATTCACTTGGTGGAAGAAGCGAATGGAGGCATTTTTCGAAACGGATTTTGATATTATGATTACAATGGAATCCGGTTTCGTTTTGCCTAGGGATGAAGAGGGGAAGCCAATAGAGAAGTCAAGGTGGACCAAGAGGCAAAGAGAGGAGCACCTTGCAAACTCAAAAGCCAAGCACCATCTATACAATGTGCTTCCTCAACAAGAAATAAATAGAATTGGAGAATGCCTAAGTACCAAGGAGATGTGGGAGAAGCTAGTAGAGCTTCATGAAGGTACCTCGGAGGCTAAACTTGCAAGAAGAGATCTCCTCCGCTCCCAATTATCCAACATAAAATTAGAAATGGGAGAAAAGGTAACTTCATTGCATTCTAGGTTTAAAGAGATTTTAATTGGGCTAACAAGTGTAGGTGAAAAGCTCTCCAACCGAGATATGGTAATGAAAGGCCATAGAGGCTTTTCCCCCATCATCCAAGTGGAGTTCAATGGTGGACTCATTCTATATTTCAAAGAATCTAGAGGTAAGTACTCTAGATGAATTTTTCTCCACTATGGAATTACATGAATCTAGGCTTGAAGGAATACAAGAAGAGCCAATAATCCAACCTTCAAGAGGAGTAGCATTTTTGGCAAACAAGGGGAAGAAGAAGATAGAGATCCCCTCCTCCTCCGATGATGAAGCATCCTCCTCCTCCTCCATGGATAGCATGGAAGAAGCGTATATGGTAAGGAGGGTAAGGTGTGCTTTAAAAGGTTTTCAATTTAATAAATCTAATGATAGGAGGAGAAGACCAAGAGGGAAAGTCATTTGCTACAATTGCCAAGGAGAGGGACACATAAGGGACAATTGTCCCCTCCTAAACAAGAGCAAGGAAGAAAGGAAAAAGAAGGAAGAAAAAGGGGAGCAAGAAGAAAAAGGAAGAGGAGAAGAAGGCTAAGGAAAAGGGAAAGGCCAAAGCATTAAAAGCTAGGACTTTGGATGACCCTTCCTCCTCCTCATCATCATCCGAGGAAGAAAATGTATTTGTCACCAACTTAGCATTGATGGCATTTGACGACTTGGATTGCTCCTCCACCGAAAATGAAGAATCAAGCTCAAGTGGAGAGAGCTCAAGTGAAGGGGGAGCCTCCTCTACATCCTCATCCGAAGAATGACATGGAAACTATGGTAACTAATCTTTCACCTAGTAAAATAGTTTCTATGATTTCTAGCTTAACTAGGAATTTATTTAGAGCAAAGAAGAAAAATAAGAGCATGCTAGATCAAAATAAGGATCTAGAAGAAAAATTAGAAAAAGCATGTCTTAATGATAATGATAATGATGCATGCTCACATGATAACTATATGCCATTAGATGTTAATGATGCATGCATAGATGAAAATAGGGCTTTAAGAGAGAAGGTAGATTATCTAACCAAAGCCCTAGAAAAGTTCACAATTGGCTCAAACACTTTGAACATGATCATAGGGAGCCAAAGAGCTAGCTTCAACAAAAAAGACCTAGGTTATAAAGAAAAGAAAAAAGAAAAGGCCTATAAATGTCTAATTGCTAGGGGACAAGATAAGAAGAAAGCAATTGCTAGGAAATGGATTCCTAAGGAATTTCTAGTGAACCCCATAGGCAAGAATTTGTATTGGGTTTCAAAATCCATCCTTAAGGGTTAGGAAAACCCTAGGATAGTCAACCATATGGACTTGACCTATATCATAATTTGGTTGACTTAGGATGACGGGACAACATTTTTGAAATAGTGTTGGGTGATGATAATGTGCCCAAAAATAGATAATAATACTTAAATCATGATATTTAATGAAATTGCTATGTATGTTTGCAATCATGATTTATGATTTTGATATTTGGCACATAATCATGAGAAATAGGGTTTAAATTAATACATATATTTCATGATCATAATGTGAAATTAGTTCATATATGTCTTTGTGATCATGAGGATTGATAGGATGATACTTAATCTTGATAGAATTGCATGAAAATAATGGTTAAGTACATACAAATATCTTTAGGATACATTTCACACTCACAATAGGCTACCTTGATTGAAAATTAGCATGAGTGAGATGTTAGGATGATACAAATGTCCACTAATGCCTATGGCATTTAGATGGTCATTTAAGGTATCAAAATAGCAATAATAGACCAATCATGGGGAAGGCTTATGTTTAATTCATAGACATATTGCCTAAAGATCATGGTTGAATATTTCATATGTTTTCAAAACAATTTCTTACTTTAAAATCTGTGTATTCATGTTTTGAAACAATTGGATGCAAAACTAGGTAGTAAACTTGATACTAGAATGATCAAAAACCTAGTGTTTTTTAAAGCTTTTGGATTTTTGGCAAAAACAAGAAAATCTAATGATTTTTCTTGAAAAACTATTTTTCATTGATAGATATACTTAAAAGAAATATGTTCTCCAAATTTCATGATTTTTCAAATTTTTTGGAATTTTTAATGCATTTCTGAATTTCACCACGAAAATCGAAATCACAAAATCTGATGCCAATCGATTAGTAAACGAAATCAGGCTAAATTCAATTTTTAATCAATTTTTGGTATTTTCCTTCTATTAGACTTGATGCCATGAGTTTATAACTTAGTTTTAATCTTTTTGATGGTGTCAAAGGGGGAGAAATAATTGTGTTTATGTAAATTATGATAGGGGGAGAAATATGTATGGGGAGTTTCATGGATTAAGGGGGAGTTGCATGTTGCTATATATCATGTTTATGTCTACATGCTTTCTTACCTTATAAATTCTATCAAATGTTGTACCTAACTTAAACGGATTGCCACACATCAAAAGGGGGGAGATTGTTAGGGCAATATCTTGCCATGATAAGGTTTTGATGTGTGTGGCAAAGGGTTTAAGTTAGGTTGTTTTTATGATTTGATATGTGCGTTGGAGTCTTGCAGGACTTAGTAATTCGCATATGGAAGCCTAGGCGAGTTTCACAACTCATGACTCGGTCCTTGAGTCGGTGAAGGATAGCTTTGCGGAAGTCGTGCACTTGGACCATCCGAGGGACCGTCGACGAGGAGCTTGGAGTGAAGCCGGAGGAAGTAGACTTCAGGGCGAGACGCGAAGGATGGCGCTGTAGAGCCGTGCGCTTGGCACATCCGAGGGACGTGGCCGGACGAAGAAAACTTCGAAGGCGAGGGACTCCGAGAGATGAGAGTGAGCGAATGTAACCCGGAAAAGGGGTAGTAGCTCCTAGGTGAAACTTGGTCATTTGGCTAAGTGTCAGATGAGTTTTCCCAACATCAGTCGACTGATATGGAATGGCAGTCGACGGCTCTGAGTCGAATGGGTTCGACTAGTGTCCGACTCATGGGCATTTGGCCCAAGCGATCGCCATGGACTAGCGATCATTTATCGACCACCGATCATTGCTAAGGGACGACGGTGATGGCAGCCGTGCAAAACACGAATGGAGTCGAGCTCGTGGAACACTCGGATCGATCATACATCGATCGTGATGGCAAGATCGGTCGAGATGATGATCCGTCGATGAAATCAGCGTGGAAAGTGGCGCTATTGGCCAGCTCTGAGACCATTGGTGATCGGGGCATCAGTCGATTGCTCCTGTGTCAACGGGAAGAAACCCTCTTCCTCTATAAAAAGGAAGGGGATGAGGCTTTGGGAGGCTAATGCTTGAACTCCAATCTTCTCCCAAAGTGTCATAAAAGTCTTCCCACTCTTCTTACTTGCTTTTACTTCATTCTTATTGTAAGAAGAGTGGTCTTGGTTGTAAAGGTTACCTCCACCTAGCTTGGTGCAAAGGAGAGACCAATAGTGATGGCTTTGGAGGAGTGATTCACCTTGGACGAATCGGACCGTGGATTAGCGGCATAGCCGTGAACCACGTTACATTTTGTGTTAGCGTTTGTATTCTTTTTTGGTTGTTTGCTTGTCTTGTTTTTGTTATTTCTGCTTGCGCTAATTAGTTTTGTAGACGAGCAACTACCGTCATCCATCGATCAAGGGCTAATCACCCCCCTCTAGCCGATCGTTCGATCTCCAACAATTAAGTCTCTTGCAAAGCAAGAAAAAAAACCAAAGAGAATTCCAAGACTTGGTCTTGGATTAGTAGTGTGGAAAATAATAGAAAATAACCAGAAATAAATAAGAAGAATAACAAAATAACAAAAGCTAGAAACTTACGACCTTCGATGTTCCCGAAATGGTACTAAACGTTGGATTTTGGGGCTGGAAACAGCTTGTTACGAGGGTAAACCCTCGTAAGAAATGTAGATCAGAGAGCTTCGATTTGGTAGGTAGATCGCTTGTGCGAAAAGATATGGCTGTTTTACCGTCGACTACTCCAAAATAGGATACTTGCAAACACACAACCAAAAGAAGCGTACCAAGACTTCGTCTTGGATTAGTAGTGCAGGAGGAAAAAAAACTAAAAAAAAATGTGACTCAAAAAATACAAAAAGAAAACCAAAAAGTGCTAGATTGGTGGTTTCACCAAATCTTAGCGCCCCCGCTCTGATATCAATTGTTGGATCGAGAAGCGTCGCTAGAGGGGGGTGAATAGCGAGCGTAAATCTTTTCGTTCATTCGTTCGATACACGAGTAAGCACAGCAGAAAATAATGAGACGCGTTTATTTTACTTGGTTCACAACCCAGCGGTTGCTACTCCAAGGCCCTATCGGTCCTAGACCGCGTACCGAGGGCAAAGCACTATAACGTCTCCTCCTCGTTGAAGGTAGGAGACAATGATCACAAAACTGAAAGTACGAGGATGAGGCAACAAGCCTACCTCACCTTGTTACGAATAAAAACAAAGAATACAATATCAAAATATATTACTTGATGTTGCTGCCGATGAAGAAGATCAGAACTTGTCGTCGCATCGGCGTTATGACGGTGTTGGAGCGTTGGCATTGTAGGAGCACTTGAGAATAAACTTGATGATGTTTGGAGTTGGAATCCTCCCCTCCTTTTATAGAGTTTGGCCTCTGAATGCGTCTCCTCCTTTTTTGGAACAGATCACGAAGTTGTATAAAAATTTATCGCGAAGTGGCCATGTCAAACCTTATCCATTTTGACTTAGCGCAAAGGCTGATTCGTCGCCATCAGTCAACTGATGCCTCACATCAGTCGACTGCCCAATGTCCAACAGTCGACTGCTAGCCTGGCCACTTCCCTGCAGCAAGAGGTTAGCTCAGAAAATGATAATTGCGACGGTTTCTAACCGTCCGATCTCGACCTAGACCTTCCATAAGAAGTCTTAGTCGAATCGCTGCCTATAGTCGTCCCCGTACAGAGGACACGACCTTACCATCTCTCACTCACACAAGTTTACCTTGATACTTACTTTGTAGCTCTCGCTTCCGGCCTTCCACTTGATTCCTTCGGCTCCCTCCGTTGTCACTCGAGTGTCGCCCGACCACCGCGGCTTCCTTCGGGTGTCGCTAACCTTTAGCTCTAGCTTTAGTACTTTTTTGCACACTCGATTTAGCTCATGAGATAACAATGTAAACTTAACTTTGTGTCTTTGCCATAATCAAAACATAAGTTCGATTATCCAGTGCCCCTGCACCAACAGTTTGTTCAAGTGACCACTCTAATCGGATAGCATGACGATGGAATGGTTGCTTTGGTAATCCCTATTTATCGAGGATTAATTTTTTTAATCCGAGGACGAAGATGGGATCGCTATGAACAAGCAACCAAGTTGAAGTGGGAAGCAAATTTTCCTCACTAATAGAACCCTCTCCTTATTGTTGGATCGGAGAATCGCTAGAGGGGGAGGTGAATAGTGATTATAAAACATTTTTCTTTTCGATGTTAAAACCTGATTTAACACAGCAAAAGTAAAGACAATAAAATAAAGCAACACTTTTTGTTTTTACTTGGTTCACAACCGAAAGGTTGCTACTCCAAGGCCCCACGATCCTAGACTGCGTACGATGGGGCAATCCACTAAAAGTCTCCCCCTCATTGGAGGTAGGAGACGATGATTACAAAAAGTGTTGTCATCGGAAGAGGCAACAAGCCTACCATTCTTCTTTACAATTGAAAGCTTGAATGCAAGAAGTAAAAACACTTAAATGAAATCACACTACCAATGAAAAGAAGGAAGCTCAACGAAACGTCGGCATTACGGTGGCGTAGTGTTGTCATCGGAAGCTTGACATTGTTGTAGCACTTTGGGAGCAAGAATAGATGATACAAAGAGGTGAAAAGCCTCTTCTTTTATAGCCCTTCAAACCCTAGCTCGTTGAGATTTGGATTTGGGTCAAAGCTCCTCATTCCCCCAATTTTAGTGGAGCTTATCTTGACTTTCTTCGAGCAAACTAGTTTGAATAGCAGTCGACTGATGGTAGGATCGATCATTGCCAAAAATCTTCAGATCATTTGTTGGCAGTCACTCCTGCAAAGATAGAATTAGCCGTAAATGTCGAGTAATAGATATTACAACAGTTCCTTACCATCCGATCTCAACCTAAACCTCCCCCCTGAAGTCTTAGTCGCATCGCCACCTAAGTTTGTCCACATACGGAGGACATGGCCTCACCATTACTCTACACTTAGTGCTTACCTCTAGTCCTCCTGACCTGTTGCTTAGCTTCTGGTCGCCACCAAAGTTCCTCGACTCCAACGAGGTTCTCCTAGTGTCGTTGACCACCACGGTTTCTCATCCCGAGATTCTCCACGTATCGCTGACCTTCATCTTAGCTTAATACAATTCCTACACACTCAACACAGCACATGAGATAACAATAATAGCTTAACTTTGAATCTTTTCCATAATCAAAATCTAGGTTCGACTATCTGGTGCCCCTGCACCAACAATCTCTCCCTTTTTTATCTATGGCAAACCGATTCAAAGTTAAGGAAAGATTAAGTATAAATAAGCATTAGTAAACATGAGTAAGTAAGCATGTAATGAATAGTATTAAACATGAGTAAGTAAGTATGAATGAATAGTAATAAACATGAGTAAGTAAGTATGAATGAAATAGCATTAAACATAAGTAAGTATGAATGAAATAGTATTAAACATTATTGGAGGATCGTGACCTAGCTAGAAGGGGGGTTGAATAGCCTTTTCGTGTGCTTGATGAAAATTGTTCATTCGTCTACAATATTCGTTAATATGCACAGTGGAAATACAAATAACAAATATGAATACAAGAGACAAATGCATAAGCACAAGACACAACCGATATATGTGGTTCGAAACCTTAGGGTTCCTACACCATGGGGTGAGCTCAGCGAGCTTGAGTGATGAACATACCACAACTAAAACTCCTTCTCGACAATAAGTCGGATGTGAAGAAACCTCGTACAAGTAATTACAAAAAATAATAAAAAAGTACAAGTAAAATACAAAGACAATATGAAATACAAGTAAAGAAAAATTTTACAACACTTTGCTTTGATCACTTGCTTGTTGCTTACTTTGGTTTGCTCTTGAAGGTCTGGAATGCAGTAGCAATTCCACTCCAAAATCTCACTAAAATTCGCTATGGAAATCCTCCCCAAGCTTTTTCTTTTATGCTTGTCTTGAGCTGATTCCGTGCCTAGCAGTCGACTGATTTCTGCATTTTAATTTATCGGTTATGTCTTGTGCTTGTGCATTTGTCTCTTGTATTCATATTTGTAATTTATTATTCCAATGTGCATTTTAATTAATATTGTAGACGAATGAATGATTTCCATCAAGAAAAGGCTATTCAACCCTCCTTCTAACTGAGCCACGATCCTCCAGCAAGTGGTATCAGAGCAAGGAGCCTATCATCCGACTTACCACCACGATAAGCAAATCAAATGGCCGACATCAACATCCAACCACCGAAATTCGAAGGAGACTTTTCTTGGTGGAAGAAAAGGATAGAGGTATATTTTGAAACCGATTTAGATATGATGCTAACAAATGAAGATGGTTTCTAAGTACCTAGGGATGAAGACAACAAGCTAATCGGAAAATCAAAATGGACCGAGGAACAAAGGCAACAATTCAAGACAACCATTAAGGTAATGAAAATGTTAATAAAATTAATACCTTATGATATTTTGTCCAAGCTAGGTGAATATCGGGATGCTAAGGAGTTATGGAATAAGTTGGTCAAATTCCACGAGAATCCCAAATTGGCACAAGTAAAGAAGGATGCCGAGGAAGAAGGTCCATTAACATCAAAGGATGTGGATGAATTGGAGGAAACCTCCACCTCTAGCATTGAGGGGGAGGAGAGATCTTCCATCCTGGAGCAAGAACAAGAAGAGGCATCTACATCTGGGAGAAGTGAAGAACAAGAAGAAAATTCCATAGGTAACTCATGCATTTTAGTCAAAAATGAAGATCATATTAAATGCTTTCAGTGTAGGGAAGTTGGGCATTACAAGAGCAAATGCCCAAAATTGGTTAAGGAGAAAGTGTCGGTGCCAAATGTTAAAGTAAAAAAACAAAGGATGCACGAGTCCTCACTAGGAAAAGCAAAGAGCACATTGTGTGCTTCAAGTGCAATCAACGGGATACTATCGAAGCCAATGTCCTAGGGGGAAGAAGAAGAGGCAAGAAGGAGCTACACAAGTAGGGGGAGCTTCTAAAGCAAACCCTAAGGTATACTTTAATGCACCTTCTAGTTCTAAGGTTAACAAGTATGCTAGAAATTATTTTAGTACTCTTTCTATTATTCATGAAAAGCATACTAGTATAAATAATATATTTTATTATTTAGTTGCCAAGCATGTAGATTAATCTAAGAACAAACCTAAGAACAATACCTCTAGACCCATTCTACCTAGGGAGTCCATTAGAAAAGTAGAGAATCACCTAGGCATTAATCCCAAGAATCATAGACATATGCCTAGGAAGGGTCATTCCCAAAAAATTAATGAACAATCAAAATTGGGAAAGTTAGAATTAGAAAATCGAGCTTTGAGGTCAAGGCTTGAAAAATTGAAAAAGACCATAGAAAAAATGACAAATTCATTTATGGGGTCCAATGATAAAAATCTAAGACCTAGGAGACAAGAACCGTCCAAGGGCAAGAAAGGTTTGGGTCACAAGCCTAAGTCTTACCACAATATTCCATTCGATTATGGAACAATATCTAGGTCTATGAAAACCAAGGTTAATAGAGAAGTCATCCCTAAGGTTAACCTAGGTAGGTGTCTAGTGGTTAAGGTTTCAAGGAAACCAAAGGAAGCCACTAAGAAGGTTACAAGGGGAGTTACCTCTAGAGTTAACCTAGGAAAGACCCTAATTACTAAGGTTTCAAAGCCAAAAAGGGTCATTAGGAATGTATCCAGGGAAGTTATCCCTAGTGAATACCTTGTTAACCCAAGGAGCTCCAATAGGTATTGGGTTCCTAGGAGCGTGATCGATTCACGCTAGATGGGTTAGGGTGTGTTAACTTTAAGTGGATGAGTAGTTAACCTAACCATGGTAGAGTTGACACTTTAAGATGTGCCAATGTGTTTTGAGAAGTTTGAATATTAATCAAATTGGAACAATTAAGATTAGAGGTCTTGGTGTGCCATTTTGGGTTTTGGCACACTTGGTAGAGTTGGTTAAGATGGCAAAATAAAATTAATTCTATCAAATGGCAACTAATATTAAAATCTAGGTAATCTCATACCTTTAAATTTTATTTGCCATGCTTTTATTGTCATTTACCATGTCATGACATCATATTTGTTTTTATCATATAAAATTCTCATACACTTAGATTCGAGTGAGATATTAAGAGAATGAATTTAAGGTTTTAAAATCATTTCAAAACTATTTTGAAAAAATTTGGTGAAGTCCATCTTTTGATAGAAATCACTATTGAATGAGGTGATACAAAGTAGGGTTAAACATTGAAAATTTAAATGGTTTTGAACTTTGTGTCCACCTCACTAGTTGCTGGGTATTTTATTTTTTTTAAATATTCTTCACTCATAATATTTGTTATAAGTAATGTACGTATGAATTTTCAAGATTTTTCAAAATATGTATTTTTACTTATGAATTTTAGAAATTCGGTTCTAAAGTCTGATTTTTGCACAATGCAGAAATCAGTCGACTGCTAGGCACGGAATCAGCTCGAGACAAGCATAAAAGAAAAAGCTTGGGGAGGATTTCCATAGAAATTTTTGGTGAGATTTTGGAGTGGAATTGCTACTGCAATCCAGACCTTCAAGAGCAAACCAAAGCAAGCAACAAGCAAGTGATCAAAGCAAAGTGTTATAAAAAATTTCTTTATTTGTATTTCATATTGTCTTTGTATTTTACTTGTACTTTTTTATTATTTTTTGTAATTACTTGTACGAGGTTTCATCACCTCCGACTTATTGTCGAGAAAAAGTTTTAGTTGTGGTATGTTCATCACTCAAGCTCGCTAAGCTCACCCCGTGGTGTAGGAACCCTAAGGTTCCGAACCACATATATCGGTTGTGTCTTGTGCTTATGCATTTGTCTCTTGTATTCAAATTTGTTATTTGTATTTCCGCTATGCATATTAATGAATATTGTAGACGAATGAACAATTTTCATCAAGCACACGAAAAGGCTATTCAACCCCCCTTCTAGCTAGGTCACGATCCTCCAATAATGTTTAATACTATTTCATTCATACTTACTTATCTTTAATGCTATTTCATTCATACTTACTTACTCATGTTTATTACTATTCATTCATACTTACTCATGTTTAATACTATTCATTACATGCTTACTTACTCATGTTTACTACTCATGCTTATTTATACTTAATCTTTCCTTAACTTTGAATCGGTTTGCCATAGATAAAAAAGGGAGAGATTTTTGGTGCAGGGGCACCAGATAGTTGAACCTAGATGTTGATTATGGAAAAGATTCAAAGTTAAGTTATTATTGTTATCTCATGTGCTGTGTTGAGTGTGTAGGAATTGTATTAAGCTAAGATGAAGGTCAGCGACACGCGGAGAATCTCGGGATGAGAAACCGTAGTGGTCGACGACACCAGGAGAACCTCGTTGGAGTCGAGGAACCTCGGTGGCGACCGGAAGCTAAGCAACAGGTCAGGAGGACTAGAGGTAAGCACTAAGTGTAGAGTAATGGTGAGGCCATGTCCTCCGTATGTGGACAAACTTAGGTGGCGATCCGACTAAGACTTTCGGGGGAAGGTCTAGGTCGAGATCGGATGGTAAGGAACTGTCGTAATATCTATTACTCGACATTTCTGTGCTAATTCTATGCTGCAGGCGAGTGACCAATCCAATAGCCAACTGAAGACTTTTGGCAGTCGACTGATCCTACACCGCCAAACCACCCCTTCGACTTCCCAAATGCTAAGTACCCATAACTTAGACTTTCACCGCTAAGGCTACACACTTAGACCTACGTGGCCAAGGCTACACACTTGGCCTTCCCTTGCCAACTCCATGTTGGACTTCCAATGCCAAGCCCCATGCTTGGACTTTCACCGCCAAGGCTACACACTTGGACTTACGTGGCCAAGGCTACTAACTTAGACTTTCACAGCCAAGGCTACAAACTTGGACTTACGTGGCCAAGGCTACATACTTGGTCTTCCCATGACAATCACATGTCATATGTTTTGTCTAACATCAAAATACTGCTCGAGTCAAACTCAAGTCCGGTCAATCCTGACCTGGGCCGATTGCACCAACAATCTCCCCTTTTTTGCTGTTTGACAAAACCATAAACACCTTTGAGTTAGTTGCCCTAACTCAAGTCTACCAATTATCCCCAATTTGCAATTCTCACATCTTGTGAGAATTCCAACTAACTCCAATTGATACATTCTCCCCCTTTTTGACATACATCAAAAAGGTCCTCCCCAAGGGTGTCAATGTTTCATATCCCAATGAGATCTTACAATCTCCCCCTTGGTCCAAAAACATATCTAGGATGCCTTCACTCTTCCTAGTGATAAGTCTCATATCACTTAAGAGAGGCAATCCCCCAATTCTCCAACCATGAGGAGAAATACATCCATCATCCCAAGATGGATAACTTCCCCCTAAAAGCTTGCTCCCCCTTGACCATTACACCAACAATGTCCTTGGAGAATCCCTAAGCCAATAGAAACACTAAATAATCGAAATTAAGGGCAAAGATTCAACATTGAACTTTCACCTCCCTTAAAATTCGATACACACCCTAAACAATTCTCCTAATCCATATCCATTGGATTTTCACCCTTCCAATGCTTTCCAAAGCATATCCTAGGATTAGGAGCAATTAGGGAACCAAGAAATAGCTGAACATTGGCCTAACAAATCTTGTTTACCCGAAATCAGCACTGGCAGTCGACTCTTATAGTCACCAGTCGACTGCCCTTGATGCCAGTCGACTGCCATCCATGGCAGTCGACTGATTTCTGCATTGTGCAGAAATCAGACTTCAAAACTGAATTTTCAAAATTCATAAGTAAATATATATATTTTGATAAACCTTGAAAATTCATACGTACATTACTTATAATAAACATTATGGGTGAAAAATATTTTAAAAAAAATATCCATAAATTAGTGAGATTAACACAAATTTAAAAACCATTGAAATTTTCAATGCTTAACCCTACTTTGTATCATCTCATTCAATGGTGATTGCTATCAAAAGATAGACTTCACCAATGTTTTTCAAAATGGTTTTGAAATGATTTTAAAACCTTAAATTCATTCTCCTAACATCTCACTTGTATCTAAGTGTATGAAACACATACAAGTCAAGTGTTCTTGTGAGATGTGAGTTTTGTTCATTTTGGGTCTCATGTATTTTTCTAAGCAACACTATTAGATTCCCTTATGTATGGGACTTTAAATCATGCTATTGTCCTTAACTCAATTTTATTTAATGCATGAGTAATGATTATGGAATAATTGATACATAAATAAGCATGTGTCAATAATCATGATATCATGACATGTGAATCTAACTTAAGCATAGCATGCCACTAAAATTAAACCTAAACATTATCATGATATTTTATATGATAAAAATAAATATGATATCATGACATGGTAAATGGAAATAAAAGCATGGCAAATAAAATTTGAAGGTATGAGAATACCTAGATTTTAATATTAGTTGTCATTTGATATAATTAAGTTTATTTTGTCATATTAACCAACTCTACCAAGTGTGCCAAAACCCAAAATGGCACACCAAGACCTCTAACCCTAATTGTGCCAATTTGATTAATATTCAAACTTCTCAAAACACATTGGCACATCCTAAAGTGTCAACTCTACCATGGTTAGGTTAACTACCCATCCACTTAGGTTTGACACACCCTAACCCATCTAGCGTGAATCGATCACGCTCCTAGGAACCCAATACCTATTGGACCTCCTTGGGTTAACAAGGTATTCACTAGGGATAACTTCTCTAGATACCTTCCTAATGACCCTTTTTGGCTTTGAAGCCTTAGTCATTAGGGTCTTTCCTAGGTTAACTCTAGGGGTAACTCCCCTTGTAACCTTCTTAGTGGCTTCCTTAGATTTTCTTGAAACCTTAGCAACTAGACACCTACCTTGGTTAACCTTTGGGATGACTTCCCTATTAACCTTGTTTTCCTAGACCCAGATTTTATTCCATAATCGAATGGAACATTGTGGTAGTACTTAGGTTTGTGACCCAAACCTTTCTTGCTCTTGGACGGTTCTTGTCTCCTAAGTCTTAGATTTTGATCATTAGACCCCATAAATGAATTTGTCATTTTTGCTAGGGTATTTTCCAATTTTTTAAGCCTTGACCTCAAAGCTCGATTTTCTAATTCTAACTTTCCCAATTTTGTTTGTTCATTAATCTTTTTGGAATGACTCTTCCTAGGCATATATCTATGATTCTTTGGATTAATTCCTAGGTGGTTCTCTACTTTTCTAATGGACTCCCTAGGTAGAATGGGTCTAGATTTATTGTTCGTAGGTTTGTTCTTAGATAAATCTACATGCTTGGCACCTAAACAATAAAATCTATTATTTCTACTAGCATGTTTTTCATGAGAAATAGCAAGAGTACTAAAATAATTTCTAACATACTTTTTAACCTTAGAACTAGAAGGTGCATTAAAGTATACCTTAGGGTTTGATTTAGAAGCTCTCCCTACTTGTGTAGCTCCTTCTTACCCCTTCTTCTTTCCCCTAGGGCATTGGCTTCGGTAGTGTCCCCTTTGATTGCACTTGAAGCACACAATGTGCTCTTTGCTTTTCCTAGCGAGGACTTTGGCATCCTTTGATTTTACTTGAACTTTTGACGCTGATACTTTCTCCTTAGTCAATTTTGGGCATTTTCTCTTGTAATGCTTGACTTCCCTATACTCAAAGCATATAATGTGATCTTTATTTTTGACTAAAATGCATGAGTTACCTAGAGAATTTTCTTTTTGTTCTTCACTTCTCCCGGATGTAGATGCTTCTTCTTGTTCTTGCTCTGGGATGAAAGATCTCTCTTCCCCCTCAATGCTAGAGGTGGAGGTTTCCTCCAATTCATCCACATCCTCGGATGTTAATGGACCTTCTTCCTCGGCATCCTTCTCTACTTGTGCCGGTTCGGGATTCTCATGGAATTTGACCAACTTATTTCATAAGTCCTTAGCGTCCCGATATTCACCAAGCTTGGACAAAATATTGTAAGGTATTAATTTTATTAACATTTTCGTTGTCTTAACAGTTGTCTTGAATTGTTGCCTTTGCTCCTTGATCCATTTTGATTTTTCGATTAGCTTGTTGTCTTCATCCCTAGTACTTCGACATCTTCAATTGTTAGCATCATATCGAAATCGGTTTCAAAATATAATTCCACTAAGAAAAGTCTCCTTCGAATTTCGGTGGTTTGATGTTGATGTCGGCAATTTGATTTACTTATCGAGGCGGTGAGTCCGATGATAGGCTTCTTGCTTTGATACCACTTGTTGGAGGATCGTGGCCCGACTAGAAGGTGTTGGAGGATCGGTGGTCAGCTAGAGGAGGGTGAATAGCCCTTTATCATAGATGAGGATCGTTCGTCGCTTAATCGTCTACAAGTACTATTAGCGCAATGGAAATACAAATAATAAAGACAATTAAGAAACAATGCTAACAAACTGATGTAACGTGGTTCGCGACCCTTGCCGCGAATCCACGACCGATTCATCCAAGGTGAATCACGCCTACAACAATTCCACTAGTCTCTCCTTTGCACAAAGCTAGGTGGAGGTAACCTTTTTTACAAGAATATCTCCTCTTACAATATAATTGAAATAAGCTCAAGGAAGAGGATTGAAAACGTGTTGGGCACTTGGGAGATATTTAGAAGTTAAGCATTAACCATCCCAAGTCACCCAAGGCCCCTTCTTATAGAGAAGAAGCCATTCTTCCCTTTGGGCACCGAGCAGTAGACTGATACAGCCATCAGTCAACTACTGCTGTACTCGTTGCCTCACAAAGGCTTCATCTATGTTGGATTCTAACTAACGGCTCCTACATCAGTCGACTGATCTTTCCATCAGTCGACTGATGGAGCCAATAGTCGAGTGGTCGACAAGATCACTCGACTGCCAAAGCTTTTGTTCCCGAACTTTCCTCGATCAGTCGACTGATCTTCCCATCAATAAACTGATAATGTCAATAGTTGACTGTCATCCCTTAGTAGTCAACTGTTCAGCCAGAAACCAGACTCGAACACCAGTCGAGTCTTCAATCGACTTAGAGCAGTCGACTGTCATTTCATGGCAGTTGACTGATGTCGGGAAAATCCATCCGACACTTGACTTAGCCATTTGGCCAAGTTCACCTATTAGCTACCCCAACCCAGGTTACAATCGCTCACTCTCATCTTCCCTTGGAGTTCTTCGCCTTGAAGCTCTCTTTGTCAGGCCACGTCCCCGGATGAACCAAGCGCACGACTTCGCAATGCCATCCTTCGCGTCTCGCCTTGAAGTCTGCTTCCTTTGGCTTCACTCCAATGCTCCTCGTCCGGCAGTCCCTCGGATGCACCAAGCGCACGGCTTCGCAATGTCATCCTTCACCGACTCAAGGGCCGAGTCATTAGATGGTGATCTTGCCAATGCTTTGTCACACTAGCCATGTGTGAATTACTAAGTCTTGCACGACTTCAACACACATATTAAATCCACAAACAATCTAACTTAAACATTTGCCACACACATCAAAACACATCATCCATGGGTTGATTGCCCTAACAATCTACCCCTTTTTTTGATGTGTGGCAACCATGTTTAAGTTAGGCAAGAAAGCATGTAAATAAATATGAGTATCAAACTCCCCCTTAATACATGCAACTCCCCCTTAATACAAGCTAATCTCTCCCCCTATCATGATTGACTTAAACCTAACCATTTCTCCCCCTTGACACCATCAAAAACATCTACCATATGTTAAATAAGCATGACATCAAGTTTAGGGAAAGAAAAATACCAAAATGAACCTCAAAACCTGATAAAATAGGTTATCGTGTATTTGCAGACAAGACATCACGATCAATCGAATCGAGCATCATGAACTCGATTTTAGAAATGCATTAAAAATTCTAAGAAATTCAAAAAATCATGAAATTTGGGGAACATATTTCTCATAAGTCCCTTTATCAGTGAAAAATATTTTTTTTCATGAGAATGAATTTAATTTTCAAAAATTTTCCAAAAACTCAAATATGTTGAAAAACACTAAAGTTTTTATCAACTTGAAAGCCTAGTTTTGCCTTGAATTGTTTTAAAACATGAACTTGCAGTTTATAAAACATGAAATGGTTTTAAAACATTTGAAATATCCAACCATGATCTTTGGGAAATATGTCTATGAATTAAACATATGTTCTCCCCATGATTGGTCTATTATTGCTATTATGATACCTATAATGACTCATCAAAAATGTCATAAGCATAAGTGAGTTATTGTATCATCCTAAAATCTCACCCATGCTATGTTTTTCAATCAAGTTAGCCTATGGTGGGATGTGAGATGTACCTAAAGGTATTTATACTTAACCATCAATTTTCATGCAATTCTACCAAGGTTAAGTATCTACATACTAAAAACACCCAACATGATCATAAAATCACATATTATCAATCATGATCAAATATTTTCAATTATTGCATATCATGATCATAAGACAAACAATATTCATGATTTCATATTATGATAACATTATCATCACCCAACACTTAATTAAAAACATCACCCATGCTCATAAAAAAAATGATAAGTCTAAAATTAACATCCTCATCATTCTAAGTCAACCATATGATATGATATAAATAAATTCCAATTATGGTTGACTATCCTAGAGTTTTCCTAACCCTTAAGGATAGACATAGGAACCCAATATAGATTCTTTCCTATAGGGTTCACCAAGTACTCCTTTGGGATCCAATTTCTTGCTAACATTGTATTTTTAGCTTGACCCCTAGCAATTAGGCGATGATCGGCCTTTTCATTTTCGTTTCCCTTATATCCTAGGCCTTTCTTATTGAAACTAGCCCTTTGGCTCCCAATGATCATATTTAAAGTATTGGAGCCTATGGTAAATTTCTCTAGGGCCTTAGTTAGATGATCTACCTTTTCCCTTAAGGCCTTATTTTCTTCAATACATGCATCATTAACATTTAGAGGAATATAATCATCATGTGAGCATGCATTTGCTAGTTTTTCTTCTAGGGCCTTAATTTGATCAAACATGCATTTATTCTTTTTCTTAGCCCTAAATAAATCCATAGTTAGACTAGAAATCATAGAAATAATTTCTTAAGTAGGAAGATTCTTTACCATACCTACCATATCTTCCTCCTCCGATCCCAATGAGGATGAGGATGAAGCTCCCCCTTCACTTGAGCTCTTCTCACTTGAACTTCTTTCTTCTTGCTCGGAGGAGGTGGAGTCCAAGTCATCTATCCCCATTAATGCGAGGCTTGTGAAGGCTTGATCTTCCTCCGATGAGGATGATGGATCATCCCATGTCACCGCTTTTAGGTTGTGGGGCTTTGACTTCTTCTTTTCTTTGGGCTTCTTTTCTTCTTTCTTTTTGCCCTTCTTCTTGCTATCCCTTTTCTTCTCTTCTTCTTTACTTTTGTTCAATAAAGGACACTCATCTCTTATGTGTCCCTCTCCTTGGCAATTATAGCAAATAATCTTCCTCCTTGGCCTTCTTCCCCTATCATTAGACTTGTTAAATCTAAAACTTTTAAGTACACGTCTTACCTTATTTACCATTTAAGCTTCCTCATTGCTATCCATTGACGAGGAAGATGAATCTTCATCAGATGAGGAGGGTGAAGGCATCTCCTTCTTTCCTTTATTTGCTATTAGTTCCACTCCCCTTGGTTGACTCCTTGGTTCCTCTACTATACCTTCAAGTCTAGTTTCATGAAGTTTCATAGTAGAGAAGAATTCCTCTAGAGTACTCACCTCTAGATTCATTGAAATGTAGAAGGAGTCCACCATTGAGCTCCACTTTGATGACCGAGGGAAGGCATCTATAGCCTTCATGATCATGTCCCGGTTGGAGAGTTTTTCACCTACACTTGCTAAACCGATTATTATCTCTTTGAATCTAGAGTGTAGTGATAATACCTTTTCACCCTTTTCTAATTTGAAGTTGTTCAATTGGGAGCGGAGGAGATCCCGTCTTGCAAATTTTTCCTCGGAGGTGCCCTCATGAAGTTCTACAAGCTTTTCCCACATCTCCTTGGCACTTGCACACTCTCCAATCCGGTTGATCTCTTGTTGGGGGATCACATTGAAGAGGTGGTGTTTCGCTTTTGAGTTTGCAAGGTTCTCCTCCCTTTGCTTCTTGGTCCATCACGATTTCTCAATTGGTTCACCCTCTTCGTCCCTAGGTATATCGAAACCAAATTCCATGATTAACATAATATCAAAATCCATTTCGAAAAATACCTCCATACACTTCTTCCACAATGCGAATTCACCCTCGAACTTAGGTGGATGGATGTTGAAGTTGACCATCTTTCTTGTCATGCTTATTGCGGCGGTGAGTCCAGTGATAAGCAACCTTGTCTCTAATACCACTTGTTGGAGGATTGGTGGTCGGCTAGAGGGGGGTTAATAGCCCTTTATCGTATATGAGGATCATTTGTCGCTTAATCATCTACAAGTACTATTAGCGCAACGGAAATACAAATAATAAAGATAATTAAGAAACAATGCTAACAAACCGATGTAATATGGTTCACGACCCTTGTCGCGAATCCACGATCGATTCATCCAAGGTGAATCATGTTAGGGCAATCAACTCGTGATATGGTTTTGATGTGTGTGACAAAGGGTTTAAGTTAGGTTGTTATTGAGATTTGATATGTGCGTTGAAGTCATGCAGGACTTAGTAATTCGCACATGAAGCTTTGGCAGGTTCACCACTCACTACCTCGTGCTTGAGTCGGAGAAGGAGCATTGCAGAGTCATGTGCTTGATGCTGCCGAGGGACTGCCAGATGAGATGACTTGAAGCGAAGCCAAGGAAGCAGACTTCGAAGGCAAGAGACGCGAAAGAGCATTGCAGAGTCGTGCGCCTGATGCTGCGAGGGACGTGGTCGCGAATGAAGAGAGCTTCAGCGAGGGACTTCGAGTGAGATGAGAGAATGAGTGAAATGTAAGTAGCTCATTAGGTGAACTTGGCCAAATGGATGAGTGTCGGAGGCTTGACTGCAAGGGTTGAGGTTTACCCGACCGCCGGAAGATCAAATGAATGTTAAGTTTGAGTTTCACACGGCACTAGTCGACTGCCATGAAATGGCAGTCGACTGCTCTAAGTCGAATGGGGTTCAACTGGTGTTCGACTGATGGGTTTAGGCCCAGCAGTCGACTTCCATGGAATGGCAGTCGACTGCCAGAGGAAGTCGCGGGCACAGAACCTCTCATAGCCAACTGACCAGTCGACTACGGAGGCAACAGTCAACTGATGGTTACATCAGTCGACTGCCAAGGGATCTGTTGGACTACAACGGTCGGGATCCGACGTGTTCGGAGGCTGTTGTAGTGGCGGCAGTCGACTGCCAAGGGCAGCAGTCAACTGATGGCGGCCAACAGGAAGAAATCATCCCTCTCTATAAAAAGAGAGGGTGTGGGGCTTTGGGAGGCTAATGATTATGCTCTAACCTTCTCCCAAAGCACCCTAAAGTTTTTCCATCCTCTTACTTGGTTTTATTTACATCATATTTGTAAGAGGAGTGAATTCTTGTAAAGAGGTTACCTCCACCTAGCTTGGTGCAAAGGAGAGAATAGTGGAAGCTTGCGGAGTGATTCACCGTGGACGAATCGGACCGTGGATTAGCGGCGCAGCCGTGAACCACGTTACATCCTTTGTTAGCGTTTGTATTCTTATTTATATTTTCTTGTCTTGTTTTGTTTCTGTTGAACTAATATTCTTTGTAGATGAGCAAATTCCATCATCGTACGAAGAGGGCTATTCACCCCCCTCTAGCCGGCCAAACACATATCGATCGACCCTACAAGTGGTATCAGAGCCGAGGAAAGCTTGTCGAGGACTAACTGCCACAACAAGCACATACAAGAATGACCGGCTCCAACATTCACCCACCGAAGATTGAAGGAGAATTCTCACGGTGGAAAAAGAGAACGGAGGTATTCTTCAAAACCGACTTCAAAATTTTATTAATTATGGAAAACAGTTTCGAGATGCCTAAAAATGAAGAAGGGGAGCCATTGGAGAAATCAAGGTGGAATAAAAGACAAAGAGAGGAGTACTTGGCGAATTCAAAGGCCAAGCACCACCTCTACAATGTACTCCCCCAACAAGAAGTGAATAGGATAGGGGAGTGTGCAAGTGCCAAGGAGATGTGGGAGAAGCTAGTAGAGCTTCATGAAGGCACTTCGGAGCCCAAGCTTGCAAGAAGAGACCTCCTCCGCTCCCAACTAACAAATATCAAGCTTGAAAAGGGAGAAAAGGTAACCTCCTTACATTCTAGATTCAAAGAAATTTTAATTGGGCTAACGAGTGTAGGAGAAAGACTTTCGAACCGGGACATGCTCATGAAAGCAATTGATGCCTTTCCCCGATCATCAAAATGGAGCTCAATGGTGGACTCCTTCTACATGTCAAAGAACTTAGAAGTGAGCACCTTGGAGGAGTTCTTCTCAACTATGGAGCTCCATGAAACAAGGCTCGAAGGAATAGTAGAAGAGCCAAGATTTCAGCCTTCAAGAGGAGTAGCCTTGATGGCTAACAAAGGGAAGAAGAAGAAGGAGACCCCCTCCTCCTCTGATGAAGCATCCTCCTCCTCCTCCATGGATAGCACGGAAGAATCATACATGGTAAGGAAGGTAAGGCGTGCTTTAAGAAATTTTAAATTTAATAAATCTAATGATAGGAGGAGAAGACCAAGGGGGAAGGTGATTTGCTACAATTGCCAAGGAGAGGGACATATAGGGGATAATTGTCCCCTCTTGAACAAGAGCAAAGAGGAGAAGAGAAAGAAAGAAGAAAAGAAGAAGAAGAAGGGGAGCAAAAAGAAGGAAGAGAAGAAGGCCAAGGAAAAGGGGAAGGCAAATGAACTAAAAGAAAAGACATGGGATGATCCCTCTTCCTCATCCGAAGAGGAAGAGGAAGAACATGTCTACTCAAACCTTGCCCTAATGGCTTTTGACGATCTAAACTCCTCTTCCTCCGAAAATGAAAAAGCAAGCTCAAGTGAGGAGAGCTCGAGTGAAGAGGGAGCTTCTTCTACATCCTCATCATTGGAAGTGGATTTAGTAAGTGAGGTAACAAATCTTTCCCCCAAGAAAGTTATGTCAATTATTTCTAGCCTCACTAAGGACTTGTTTAGGGCAAAGAAAAAAAATAAATGCATGCTAGATCAAATTAAGGACTTAGAAGAAAAATTAGCAAAAGCATGCTTAAATGTAAATGATAATATTTCTTCTAGCTTAAATGATGCATGCTCACATGATTATATGCCATTTGATGTTAATGATGCATGCATTAAAGAAAATAGGGTTCTAAGGGAAAAGGTAGATCATTTGACCAAGGCCCTAGAAAAGTTTACAATTGGCTCCAACACTCTTAACATGATCATAGGGAGCCAAAGGGCAAGCTTCAACAAGAAAGGCCTAGGATATAAAGAAAATAAAAATGAAAAGGCCTATAAATGTTTAATTGCTAGGGGTCAAGACAAAAAGAAGGTAATAGCTAGAAAATGGATCCCTAAGGAATTTTTAGTGAACCCCATAGGAAAGAATTTATTTTGGATTCCTAAATCCATCCTTAAGGGTTAGGAAAACCCTAGGATAGTCAACCATACGAAATTTACCTATATCATGTCTTTGGTTGACTTAGGATGGTGGGACAATATTTTTGAAATAGTGTTGAGTGATGATAATGCACCCATAAATAGATAAATCATGCTTTAGGTGATATTTGCCTTATTATCATGATGTAATACCTAATGCATGATCACAATTTGATGAATACATTTGTTTCATGGTGATAATATGAAATTCATCCATATATGTCTTTATGATCATGTTGGATGTTAGGATGATACTTAACCTTGTATAGAATTGCATGAAAATAATGGTTAAGTATATACAAATACCTTTAGGATACATCTCACACTCACTATAGGCTACCTTGATTGAAAACATAGCATGGGTGAGATGTTAGGATGATACTCATGGTCCACTAATGCCTATGGCATTTAGATGGTCATGTAAAGTGTCAAAATAGCAATAATAGACCAATCATGGGGAAGACTTATGTTTAATTCATAGACATATTGCCCAAAGATCATGGTTGGATATTTTATATGTTTTCAAAACAATTTCTTACTCTTAAATCTGTGTGTTCATGTTTTGAAATAATTGAAAGCAAAACTAGGTGTTAAAATTGATACTAACATGATCAAAAACCTAGTTGTTTTTGAAGCTTTTGGATTTTTGGAAAATCTTTGAAAATATAATGATTTTTCATGGAAAACTATTTTTCGTTGATAAAGAATCCTAAAGGAAATGTGTTCCCCAAATTTCACTATTTTTTGAATTTTTTGGAATTTATAGTGCATTTCTGAATTTCATCCAGAAAATCAAAAAAACTGGCTTTACTTGTGCCAGTCGACTGCCATACTGATAGCAGTCGACTGATGTACTGTGCACGAGCACAGTAGCCTGATTTTATCAGGTTTTTTTTTTAAGTGTTTTTGATTTTTGCTTCTCTCTAGACTTGATGTCATGCCATATAAACCCTATTTAATCTTTTTGATGGTGTCAAAGGGGGAGAAAGATATATGTTTAAGTAAGGGGGAATGTATTTAGGGGGAGTTTCATGTATTAAGGGGGAGAGTTGCTAATCATGTTATTTACATGCTTTCTTTCCTTAATATTTTATCAAATGTTTTTACCTAACTTAAACGGATTTCCACACATCAAAAAGGGGGAGATTGTTAGGGCAATCAACCTGTGATATGGTTTTGATGTGTGTGGCAAAGGGTTTAAGTTAGGTTGTTATTGTGATTTGATATGTGCATTGAAGTCATGCAGGACTTAGTAATTTGCACAAGAAGCTTTGGCAGGTTCACCACTCACAAGCTCGTGCTTGAGTCGAAGAAGGAGCATTGCAAAGTCGTGCGCTTGATGTTGCCGAGGGACCGCCGGACGAGATTACTTGAAGCGAAGCCAAGAAAGCAGACTTCGGAGGCAAAAGACGCGAAGGAGTATTACATAGTCGTGCGCCTGATGCTGCCAAGAGACGTGGCCGCGAAAGAAGAGAGCTTCGGAGAGGGACTTCGAGTGAGATGAGAGAATGAGTGAAATGTAAGTAGCTCATTAGGTGAACTTGGCCAAATGGCTGAGTGTCGGAGCCTTGACCACAAGGGTTGAGGTTTACCCGACCGCCGGAAGCTCAAACGAATGTTAAGTTTGAGTTTCACACGGCACCAGTCGATTGCCATGAAATTGCAGTCGACTGCTCTTAGTCGAACACAGTTCGACTGGTGTTCAACTGATGGGTTTAGGCCCAGCAGTGGACTGCCAGAGGAAGTCACGGACATAGAACCTTCCGTAGCCGACTGACCAGTCGACTACGGAGGTAGCAGTCGACTGATGGTTACATCAGTCGACTGCCAAGGGATCCATTGGACTACAATGATCGGGATCTGACGTGTTCGGAGGTCGTTGTAGTGGCGGCAGTCAACTGCCAAGGGCAGCAGTCGACTGATGGCGGCCAACGGGAAGAAATCAACCCTCTCTATAAAAAGAGAGGGTGTGGGGCTTTGGGAGGCTAATGCTTATGCTCTAACCTTCTCCCAAAGCGCCCTAAAGTTTTTCCATCCTCTTACTTGGTTTTATTTACATCATATTTGTAAGAGGAGTGAATTCTTGTAAAGAGGTTACCTCCACCTAGCTTGGTGCAAAGGAGAGAATAGTGGAAGCTTGCCGAGTGATTCACCGTGGACGAATCGAACCGTGGATTAGCGGCACAGTTGTGAACCACGTTACATCCTTTGTTAGCGTTTGTATTCTTATTTATATTTGCTTGTCTTGTTTTGTTTCCATTGCGCTAATATTCTTTGTAGACGAGCAAATTCCATCATCGTACGAAGAGGGCTATTCACCCCCCTCTAGCCAGCCAAACACATATCGATCGACCCTACAAATCACGCCTACAACAATTCCACTAGTCTCTCCATTGCACAAAGCTAGGTGGAAGTAACCTTTTTTACAAGAATCTCTCCTCTTACAATATAATTGAAATAAGCTCAAGGAAGAGGATTGAAAACATGTTGGGCACTTGGGAGATATTTAGAGGTTAAGAATTAACCATCCCAAGTCACCCAAGGCCCCTTCTTATAGAGAAGAAGTCATTCTTCCCGTTGAGCACCGAGCAGTTGACTGATGCAACCATCAGTCGACTGCTACTGTAGTCATTGCCTCGCAATGGCTTCATCCACGTTGGATTCTAACCAATGGCTCCCACATCAGTCGACTGATCTTCCCATCAGTCAACTGATGGAGCCAACAGTCGAGTGGTCGATGAGATCACTCAACTGCCAAAGCTTTTGTGCCCGAACTTGCCTCGATCAGTCGACTGATCTTCCCATCAGTAAACTGATAATGTCAACAGTCGACTGTCATCTCTTAGTAGTCAACTGTTCGGCCAAAAACCAGACTCGAACACCAGTCGAGTCTTCAATCGACTTAGAGCAGTCGACTGTCATATCATGGCAGTTGACTGATGTCGGGAAAACCCATCCGACACTTGACTTAGCCATTTGGCCAAGTTCACCTATGAGCTACCCTGACCCGGGTTACAATCGCTCACTCTCATCTTCCCTTGGAGTCCTTCGCCTTGAAGCTCTATTCGTCCGGCCATGTCCCTCGGATGCACCAAGTGCACGGCTTCGCAATGTCATCCTTCGTGTCTCGCCCTAAAGTCTACTTCCTTTGGATTCACTCCAATGCTCCTCGTCCAACAATCCCTCGAATGTACCAAGTTCACGGCTTTGCAATGTCATCCTTCACCGATGCAAGGACCAAGTCATGAGATGGTGATCTTGCCAATGCTTTATCACGTTAGCCATGTGTGAATTACTAAGTCCTACACGACTTCAACACACATATTAAATCCACAAACAATCTAACTTAAACCTTTGCCACACACATCAAGACACATCATCCATGGGTTGATTGCCCTAATAGAAGGGAGATTGAATAACCTTTTTGCGTGCTTGATGGAAATCGTTCATTTGTCTACAATATTCGTTAATATGTAGATCAGAAATACAAATAACTAATACGAATACAAGAGACAAATGCACAAGAACAAGACAAAACTGATATACGTGGCTCGGAAACTTAAGGTTCCTACTCCATGGGGTGAGCTCAACGAGCTCGAGTGATGAATATGTTAGTGCCTATAAGATTCATATATCTCCACAATGGAATGATATTATCCACTTTGGGCCTAAGCCTTCATGGTTTTATTTTTGGGCTTTACCCAAAAGGCCTCATGCCAATAGAGATATCTTTTTATATTATAAGCACATGATCTTTTCCAAGTCTTACCAATGTGGGACTTTGATTGTTTTTCCCATACTCCCAACAATTACCCCCCTCAAATGAAGGACCACATTGAGCCCCCTCAAGCCTATCCTTCCTCGAAAGACATCCTCTGCTTGATGTTCGATCCTCAACCCACTAGGATTTCCTACCAGCATGCAGTCCTCACGGCCCGGCTAGACTTTACGCGATTGTCCGGCTCTTTTGGCCCAACTAGACTTCACGCGGTTGTTGGTCCTCCCAGGCCCAAGCTGGACTTCTACACAGTGTGCGGTTCTCTTGATCCGGACATGGGAGCTCAACTTCCTTCGTTCGAGGTTCATGGCTTGACATGGACCATGGCTCTGATACCAATTATTAGTGCCTATAAGATTCATATATCTCCATAATGGTATGATATTGTCCACTTTTGGCCTAAGCCCTCATGGTTTTATTTTTGGGGTTTACCCAAAAGACCTCATGCCAATGGAGATATCTTTTTATCTTATAAGCACATGATCTTTTCCATGTCTTACCAATGTGGGACTTTGATTGTATTCTCAATACTCCAACAATCTCCCCCTCAAACGAAGGACCACATTGACCCCCCCCCCTCAAGCATATCCGTCCTCGAAAGACATTCTCTGTTTGATGTCCGATCTTCAACCCACTAGGACTTCCTATCAACTGTCTGGTCCTCCTGGCCCAACTAGACTTCCTGCCAGTTGTTCGGTCCTCCTGACCCAACTGGACTTCCTGCCTGGTGTCTGGTTCTCTTGATCCAGACATGGGAGCTCAACTTCCTTTGTTCGAGGTTCATAGCTTGACATGGATCATGACTCTGATACCAATTATCAGTGCTTATAAGAATCATATATCTCCATAATGGTATTATATTGTCCACTTTTGGGCCTAAGCCCTCATGATTTTTATTTTTGGGCTTCACCCAAAAGGCCTCATACCAATGGAGATATCTTTTCATCTCATAAGCACATGATCTTTTTCATGTCTTATCAATGTGGGACTTTGATTGTATTCTCAATACTCCAACAGAACACACCACTCCTCAAACTCCTCGACAACAAGTCGGAGGTGGAGAAATCTTGTACAAAAAATTACAAAATGTAATACAAAAGTACAAGAAAAATACAAAGACAATATGAAATACAAGTAAAGAAAAACTTTACAACACTTTGCTTTGATCACTTGCTTGTTGTTTGCTTTGGTTTGCTCTTGAAGGTTTGGAATGTAGTAGTAATTCCCCTCCAAAATCTCACCAAAATCGCTATGGAAATTCTCCCCAAGCTCCTCCTTTTATGCTTGTCTCGAGCTGATTCCGCACCTAGCAGTCGACTGCTCATACCCATCAGTCGACTGCTCCGGTAGCCATTGTCTCACAATGACTCGATCTATGCTGGACAAGTTCCAATGGATACTACATCAATCGACTGCCAAACCCTAGTAGTCAACTGATGCAAGGTCAGCCGAGCCCCTGGTCGAGCTGCCTCGCTTCTGTGGTGGTTTCCGCCTATAAAAGCCAACTGCAATCCCTTGGCAGTTGACTAATGGTGGAGTAGTCGACTGCCATCCCTTGATAGTCGACTATTGGGCCACAAAACCCTAGTTGACACTGGTTAACTAGCAGTTGACTCAGACCAGTTGACTGATGCCTATATCAGTTGACTGACATCGGATAAAATCTCAAACACCAAGTTGTTTGAGCATCCGACTGTCGGGTAAAACCTCAAACAACATGTTTGAGCATCCAACACTTGACCTCAGTCACTTGGCCAAGTTCACCTCATCCATGAGGCATAACCCAAGACACCCTTTGCCTAGACCTAAGCATTCTAGCCACCTCTACTAGCCTCATGCCTATCGGATCTCCAAGTCATCCATGACTTGTTCATCCATGCGCAGATCCCTCCAAGTCATCCATGACTTGTTCATCTATACGCTAGCCTTCAGATGCTTCCTTCGGCTATTGTCATACTCTCGGTGTCTACACTGCCAAGATACATATGGACTTATGCTCCCAACTCTACCACTTGGCCTTACACCACCAAACCACCCCTTCGACTTCCAAAATTCTAAGTACCCATAACTTAGACTTTCACCGCTAAGGCTACACACTTGAACCTACGTGGCCAAGGCTACACACTTGGTCTTCCCTTGCCAACTCCATGTTGGACTTCCAATGCCAAGCCCCATGCTTGGACTTTCATTGCCAAGGCTACACACTTGGACTTACATGGCCAAGGCTACTCACTTGGACTTCCCTTGCCAACTCCATGTTGGACTTCCAATGCCAAGCCCCATGCTTGGACTTTCACCTCCAAGGCTACACATTTGGACTTATGTGGCCAAGACTACACACTTGGTCTTCCTGTGACAATCACATGTCATATGTTTTATCTAACATCAAAATACTGCTCGAGTCAAACTCGAGTCCGGTCAATCATGACCTTGGTTGATTGCACCAACAAACATGAGTAAGTAAGTATGAATGACAAGTTCTTTTTCAAATCCTCCCCCTCAAGGTGACCTCCCCCTTATCTTTAGATGAGTTTTTGAAAAAAGAAACTTATCTCTCGCCCTTAACGTTTGACCACTTAAAGAAAGCTAAGTTTTCAAAAAAAAAACTTTCGATTCCTTAACTTTGGCTTCTCTTCTCCCCCTTTTGCCATATATCAAAAATACTTGAGGATTTATAAAAAAAACTTTAGAAACCCATAGTAACATATGTTTGTAAGTCCAAGCATGCCCCTTTAAATTTTGAAAATAATAGTTTTAATATAAATTCAACTAATAGCATGTTTAACTCTTTTTGACTTAATTGATATAAAATGATCAATAAGTCTTGATTAGAGTTGGTTATTTTAAATAATTATACTCCATGATTCATATCGATGCACTTGATCTACATCAGGAATTAGGAGTAAGGTCCTAACATCTCACGCCTATCTATGTGGCTCAGTACACAAACACATTGAACTTATGTGTTATGAGATGTGTTGGCTCCTTAAATCTATAGGTGCATGCTTTCTAAGGTAAACCCTAAGCTAGTTCCATATAGCATGAAAAGTAAAGATAGAGTATAAGTAAGAGTTAAGTCCTACTCTACTATGCACATTCCTAATCTTCATCTAAGCAGACTAAATTCTACTTCGGGTAAGGGTTTCGTGAAAATGTCAGCTAGGTTCGATTTTGACTCAACTTGCTCGAGTTTTATAGTTCCATTAGCTACGTTGTTCTCATATAAAGTGATGTTTAACTTCTAAGTATTTGGTTCTAGAATGACAAATCGGGTTCTTAGTTAGGTTAATAGAACTAATGTTATCAATTAAGATTTTAGTGTTACTAAAGCTTAAATGAAAGTCTTGGAGAGTGTGCTTCATCCAAAGAAGTTGAGCTACACACTCACCCATTGCAACATATTCGGCTTCGGTGGTAGATAAGGCAACACAATGTTGCTTTCTACTACACCAACTAATTAGACTCGAGTGTAGAAGTTGGCAACATCCACTCGTGATCTTCCTATCGAGTATACTACTAGCATAATCTGAGTCAAAGTAGCTGATTAGTTTGAACTCGCTCGATCTAGGGTACCAAATTCTTATGTTTAGTGTTCCTTTTAGGTATCTAAAAATTCATTTGACTAGCATTAGATGTGATTCCTCAGCGCAAGATTGAAATCTCGCACACATACTTACTGTGAAGAGTATATATGGTCGACTCGCAGTTAAGTATAGAAGGCTACCAATTACACTTCTATAGTATTTTAAATCGATTGGTTTTCCTTCTAAGTCTTCTCCTATGTTTACGTTGGTAGCCATAGGTGTATTAATTTCCTTAGTATTTTACATTACAAATTTATTAATTAGCTCCTTAGAATATTTTTGTTGATGTAAATAAATTGCTTCTCTAGTTTGTTTAATTTGTAACCCTAAGAAAAAGGTAAGTTCTCCTACTAAGTTCATTTCAAATTCACTTTCCATTAGTGAAATGAATTCATTTAATAATGTTGTGTTGGTTGTTCCAAAGATTATGTCATCTAAATAAATTTGTGCAATGAAGATTTCTTTTCCTATGGATTTTACAAAAAGGGTTGGGTCAACTAAACCTTGATTAAATCCCTTAGACTTATGGTAGATTAAAAGCCTTTCATACCAAGCTCTAGGAGCTTGCTTTAATCCATACAAGGCTTTTCTAAGTTTGAAGACATGGTTAGGTTTGTCTAGACTTTCAAATCCAGGTGGTTAGCTAACATAAACTTCTTCCTTAATAAATCCATTTAAAAACGCTGACGTAAAATCCACTTGAAATAATTCAAAACCTCGATGTGCAGCGTAGGCTAATAACATTCTAATTGATTTAAGTCTAGCTACGGGTGCATATGTCTCATCATAATCTAACCCTTAGATTTGACTGAACCCTTTAGCAACAAACCTAGCTTTATTCCTAATTACTTCTCCTTTGTCATCAAGTTTATTTCGAAATACCTACCTAGTCCCAATAATCATTTTTCGTTTAGGTGTGGGTACTAATTCCCAAACTTGACTTCTAAAAGATTGAGTTAACTCTTCTTGCATAGCTATAATCCAATCGAGGTCAAGAAGAGCTTGTTCAATTATTTTGGGTTCGATTTTAGAGATGAGTGAGATTTGGCTTAGGTGTTGGTGCAATCGACCCAAGTCACGATTGACCAGACTCGAGTTTGACTTGAGTAGTATTTTGATGTTTGACATTGATGTTTGACAATGTGTTGGGGAGATTGTTGTTGCAATCAACCCAGGTCATGTTTTGATGTTTGATGATGGTTTGACCATTGTCATGAGAGAAGTCCAAGTCTTGTGTACTTGGCATGGAAAGTCCAACATGGGTTGGCAAGGAAAGTCCAAGCATGGGTCTTGGCATGGAAAGTCCAACATGGGTTGGCAAGGAAAGTCCAAGCATGGGTCTTGGCAATTGGAAAGTCCAAGGGTAATATTGGCAGCATAAAGTCCAAGGGTGGAGTCTTGGCAGCATAAGTTCAATGGTTGGTGACGTAAAGTCCAAGCAGAGTCTTGGCAGCATAAGCCCAATGTACCTTGGCGGTGTAGAACACATTAGCATGACAATAACTAATGGAAGCACCTAAAGGATAGTGTATGGATGAACAAGTCATGGATGACTTGGAGGGATCTGATAGGCGCAAGGCTGATGGAGGTGGATAGAAGGCTTAGGTCCAGGCTAAGGGTGGTCTGACAAGTATGGGGGCACCATACTTGGTGTTAAACCACATGGTTGAGGTTTGTCAGTCAATTGGAGTTATGGCCAGTCGACTGGTCAAGTGTTTTGACACTTGGCAGTCGAGTCGACACTCAGCAATCGACTGGGATTATGGCCGGTTCGACTGCTGTGAGTTGACTAGTGCTCGACTGCTGTTTAAGGGCCAAAAAGGCATGGTAGTCGACTGATTGCGAGCACAAAATGCTCCGTAGTCGATTGGGCAGTTGACTACTAATGTTGGCAGTCGACTGATGAGAGTCCCATTGGTGTTTTTCCAGTGTGATTCGAGTCGTTGTCTCACAACAACAGTGTTGGCAGTCGACTGTCGACGGAAATCTAGCCCGATGCTGGTTAAAAGGAGTTGTTCGTGGGAGATTCGGCCAATGGTTCTTCGGGAGATTTTTTGAAGCGATTTGAAGGCGAAGTGCAGGTGCATTTCAGGGTTCTTCAACCTCATCCAAGAAACCAACAAGCAAAGCGCTCAAAACCTAGTTTGTAAAGTTTTCTTTACATTTTAGTTGTATTTTGCTTGTATTTATTTTTATTACTATTGTAATTACTTGTACGAGGTTTCTCCACCTCCGACATGTTATCGAGAAGGAGTATTTGGGTTGTGGTGTGTGTTGGCATCGCTAGAGCTCATTTGAGCTCAATCCGTGGAGTAGGAACTATACGGTTACGAACCATGTTATATCGTTTGTCTTGTGCATTGTATTTGTGTTTTGTTTTGTAATTCTATTATTTCTGCTGCGCTAACAAACATCGTAGACAATCAAGCAATCGAGAATGATCAAATTCCATAAAGCGACGAAACGCTATTCACCCCCCAGAGCTTGGAGCTCTTCTACGGACTAACACCTGGGAGCAAGATCGCTAGAGGGAAGATGGAATTCGAAGAAAGACTAGGATGGGACGTCAACACACCAATTCCATAAAATTTCTATGGACAAGAAGGATTCAACCAATGGAAGGCAAGAATTGAAGACTTCTTGATGATGAGGGATCTTGAGGAGTGGTCCACTTTGATGGAAGGAGGAACCCTAGTTCCAAATCATGTAAAATATCATGTATTGCATGCAATTGTGTTTGTATTCTATTTTGTGCTATTAATTAATTTATATTCCGTTGTGCACTAACATTGGTGTAGACGAACACACGATCGAACAAAAAAATTGAGAAAATGCTATTCACCCCCTCTCTAGCGCTCACCGATTCCTCTATAGTTCCTAAGCCCTCCATCTAACTCGAGTCATTTTATATGAAGTGTTGGTATGAAGTGAAGTATTTCACTCACCTAGCTGAGGTCGTTTGTAAGCCCTCCACTCAACTTGAGTTCTTTTATATGAAGTGTTGGTATGAAGGGATGTATTTCACTTGTCTGGCCGAGGTCGTTCGCGAGCCCTCTGTCCAGCTTGAGTAATTTTATATGAAGTGTTGGAATGAAGTGAGGTATTTCACTTGCCTGGATGAGGTCATTTTTAAGTCCTCCAGCTAGCTTGAGTCCTTTTATATGAAGTGTTGTTAGGGAGCAGAATATTCCATTCTTCCTAGGTTAGGGCATTCGTAAGTCCTCAGTCTGAATGTGTCGGATTTTCTATGTAATGCAGAGGAAGTGATCTATTCTATTCTTCGCAGATAAGGCCATTAGTAATTCCTCAGCCCAGATGTGTTAGGTTTTCTATGCAGTGTCAAGGAAGGGATCTATTCCATTCTTCCTGGGTAAGGCCATTCATAAGTCCTCAGCCCAGATGTGTTGGGTTTTCTATGTAGTCTGGAGGAAGGGATCTATTGTATTCTTCCCAGATAAGGCAATTCATAAGTCCTTATCCCGGATGTGTTGGGTTTTCTAGGCAGCACGGAGGAAGGGATATATTCCATCCTTCCCAGGTAAGGCCATTCATAAGTCCGCAACCTAGATGTGTTGGGTTTCTGTGCAATGCGGAGGAAGGGATCTATTCCATTATTCCTGGGTGAGGTCACTCATAAATCCTCTACTCGGAGAAGTCGAGTTTCCTAGACTACACAGAAGAGTGGATTTATGAAGAGACATATTTCATTATTCCCAAGTAGGGCATTTTGAAAATCCTTGACTCAGGTTAATCGGAGAAATGTTCATACAAGAGGTATGCGACATTTATTGGCTTCTCTATCTACCTGTAATCCCTCTTTGATTTATTTACATAAATTTATTAACTCGTATCACATGATTACAAAGAAGAATGGGGTATGGGTACACTTTCTATAGTTGGTTGCTCAAGCGAAGGGGTGAATATAATGCACACGGGAATAGACTAGGGAAAATATAGTTGTTGGAGCGCAGTTCTGTATAGCCCACAGGTATGGCACATGTTGCACTAGCAAATTGCTAATTCTTGCCGAAGAGTGTAAGACTGGGTAGCCATGGATCTCAAGCGGAGCCTAAGGGTATCTACGAGGGCCTCCAATTGCCTAATCTGTGACTAATTAGAGGTGAAGGAATTCGGTGGGGAAAGCTCTCGGTCCATAGGAAGAACGATGCCAATCGGTAAAGGGTGATAAGTAGGGGGTAATCTCCAAGGAGGAGACTTTTGGTGAAGGTAAAGAAGGAGGATAACCCTCGTAGGATAAGAGGCAAGTATTTAGAGAAATGATGACTCGATACCATTGGAAGGCAAGAGGCTTTAAAGGGTGAATTGAAGGGACGAGGTGAGGAGAGAGGAAGGAAAAGTAGGAAGGAGGCATCCGTCGAATCAAGTTCATTTATGAGGGTCTTAAATACACTAGATAAGTATGCGAGATTTTTTGACATAAGAGATATGTGATGTGAGCGAAACATATAGGGTTTTAGGAGTAGTTTTCGCTCACATCTCGTTTCATTTTATGTTTGTTTCATGCATATTCTACTTTATTTTGTATGCATTTTCTGTTTTCTTATTCGAAGATTTGTTCTTTGTACTTTTGTGTTCAAGATAGCATTCCATGGGGAAAATGACACGCTTTCGGAGCAAAAATGAGGCATTTGACAGCTGGACACAGAGTGGGACACGGCCTGGGCGTGCGGCTACACACTGCCATGTCCAAGGTTCGAAAATGGCTGCCACAACCTTACACACGGCTTGGCCATGTGTTTTCACATGGCCATGTGGCGGCCAGGCAACTTGACGCAACCAAGGTTTTTTCCAAATTTCACGAGGATCCATCATGATGTCTATATAAGGAAAGCTATGCCCAAACCCCTAGAAGGAGAGGCACGACGGTCGGGATGACACTCTGAAGCCCTAAAAAGCTTTGGGAACTCACATCGAGGAGGAAGAGAGATGCTTGAGGATCAAGTTATGCACCACAATGCCAGAGTGAAGAACTACATTTGCATTGTAATTCATATTTCTTACACGTTTATCATTATATTCATGAATTCCATAATGTTTTGTGATTCTCTTCTCGTATTCATAGAGTAGATTCTCCGATTCTAGGATTAGGGAGTAGTTTGTGTTGAGTAGAACATTGCTATTTCAAATATGTTTCCTTACTTGAAATCGTATTTGCAGTTGAATGATTTTTAGATCTATAGCTTTGCATTTTGGTTTTCTATCTTCTGTGCGTAGACTATACGAGGGGTGATAGTCCTCTTATCTAAGATTTAGAGGATATTAGGAGGAACCTAGAGGTTGGCCTCATCGCCTGTAACTGTGGATAGAAGGATGCGATAGAGTCGATAATGTGTCTCATTTCTAGCTCGTCGCAGGGATCGATTCAGCATCCTCATACCATAGTGTATGATGTCCTTTCCACAAAACCCTAGCTAGAAAATCTAGATACATTCAATTGATATCATGTTCTGCAACACACAAATAAAACTGAAGTCCTAGAATCCCATCCAAATCCTCGATGCAACTCTTCTCTTCTTCCATGTGACACCGTACTAAGTTCGGACCGCCGACGACCTTTCATTCCTAAACCCTAGGATTACCAATCCGAACAACAACACATCCACTAGACAAATCGCTACTCAAAATCTCAGTCCCTATGGAATCGATATTCTTTATTACTTGACGACATCCGTGCACTTGCGGACATTGAGCGCGAGTGCGCGCTTCGAGTCTTCGATGGTCTCCATCGCAAGATTTGAGGTCGCGTTCACAACCATCATGTTTTTTGCGCCGTTGCTAGGGACTGATTGATTCGATATCGAATCAAGAAGTGGATAGTTGGATCGGACTTAGGATTTATTTATTTACTTGCTTTACTTTCTTTTTTTTACTTTTATTTTATTTACTTTCAGTTTTAGATTTTACATATCTATATTTAATTTTTATTTTAGCAGTAGTTATACATTTTCTTATTTGCTCCTCGATTTAGTTAGCTAGATTAGTTTATTTCTTGTTTCTAAACCTTAGATAAATACTCCTAACTTTGTGGCTCGGTTCTTTGTATGCTTAGATGCCTCGGATCGAAAGGCCTGATTCCGATCGATCTAAAAATCGAATGAATCTATCATCGTCGGAGAGTTGAACAGAAAAGAATGGAGGACCAATCTGCATCCGAAGTGAATATAGGTAGCCGACCTTTGCGGGATTACACAGCCCCTAGCACTAGAGGATTTAGGCCGAGTATAGCTGGACCGTTCATTTCGGCAAAAAACTTTGAGATGAAACTGGTGCTCATACACATGGTCCAGCAGAGTCAATTTGGGGGAGCTATGACTGAAGACTTGAACCAGCACCTGGAGACATTTTTGGAAATCTGCTCGACGATGAAGATAAATGGAGTCCCTGCAGACGCGATCTGCCTAAGCCTATTCTCGTTCTCATTGCAGGATAAGGCTAAGGCATGGCTTCACTCCCTGCCTTCAGGAAGCATTACTACATGAGAACAATGTGAGCAGCAGTTCTTGAATAAATACTTCCCACCAAACAAGACTGCTCACATACGCCATCTAATCACAAGCTTCCGTCAGAAGGAAGGGGAGTCCATATTTGAAGCTTGGGATCTCTACAAGAGGCTACTTTACCAATGCCCCCACCATGGACTGGAAAGGTGGCTGGTGATCCACATCTTCTATAATGGGATCATGTACGCCACAAAGATGTCCCCCGATTCTTCCGCAAGAGGAGTGTTGGGTTTCCGGCACCGCGGCGAGTGTGTGTTCGAACATGTTTCGTAAACATGTGCACAGCGGAAGGAATAAAATAATAAATCTAATTTATTACAACACACACATCACACGCATGCATAGTACAACATGTGTAGACATAACTGTAAATTCAAATTTTGCAATAAAAGGAAATTTATACTACGTATACCTGACATATTACGTGTAGCAGGAAAGGCATCAACCAGAACGATTCTCGCTAGAATCGTCTCTATCCGTATCCACGCCGAGTATCTTCGGGATGACTTCACAAAGTCACGAGCCTTGTCTTCGTATGGGTTACTAGCCTCACGTTGAAGACGATGTGATCGAGAGAAGATCACGATCCGAATCAAAATTCGGATCCAAAACGAGTCCTCAAAAACTCGCTTCTCCAGAGAGGTATTCGTCAACCGTTTGACGAATCCTTCGTCCTCCACCTATGAGGATTACCGGAGATCGAATCCCTGGCAAGGCTACCACTGTCAGAGGTCCAAACGATGCTCCGACGAGAAGGAAACAAGCTGTCCAAAACACTGGACAGCTTTGGTGGAGGAATAGGGGCCGGCCAAAAGGGAAGGTTGAAGCTCACCTTATTGCCGAACCCAAAGGAGATCACCGAAGCTTCTCCGGCAGCAGCTCGACGCCGGCAAGGGGAGAGGACGGCAGCTGCTGGACGCCGGAAAGGGAGCTTGAGTGGTGGGCGGCGGCGGCACTAGGGTTGGCGCCGACTACACCAAGGAGAGGAGGGGGCGGCAACTTTTAGGGTTGCAAGGCTTTTGATTAGGGCTTAACAAAACCCTTAAGCCCTATTTTATAGAGAACAAATTCTCTTAATGTTTATCGGATCATAACCAAAGGCCCGTTAACCCGCTCCATTAATTTAAGTTAAAATAAACCAAACCATGATGGTTTATTTTAAGATAAAACGAACTGAACCAACTTTGGTTCACTCGTTTAAAACAAACCAAACCCTTTGGTTTATTCTCCTCCATTGGATTAGAACCAAACCAATTTGGTTCATCCATCATGTCTTCATAAGACACGGCCCATCCACGCTTCCATTGCGACTGAAACAATTTCATGCTCGCTCCATGTTTCTCTCAGTCTGAGAATCTCATTCTCAAGCTCATTTTAAATCCTTCGGATTACGCTCGTTGTGCGTGTGACCAAATAGGTTCTCGGTTTATGTTGGCCATCTATAATTAACCATTAATTATAGAACGATCATGAGTGGCACCTAGTAGTACATCATGATCCCCAATTAACCGAAAAGATCAACGGTTGATCCAGAATTATTTCTGAAACCCTTCAGCAGCTCGAATGAATCATACCCCATTCCCTTCACTCATCTTATACCCACTTGGTTCAAGACATGGTCTATAGTGTCAGTCCCCACTAGGCTGACTACGTCACAGCTAGCCCAAGTATCATTTCCTCGTCCTATGGATTCTAGTTACTGCACATGTATCGAAGAGTACCTTACTCTAAACATGTAATGCTTTGGCCAAAGACTTTAGTAACAATCCAACGAGAGGCCATGGGTATACATCTCCTCGCAAGGAGTGGTGAATCCTTTATAGGCTATTCAACACCTTCGATCACTTCGACTTATACCCAATCATCCCGGGTCCACATCTCCTCAGAGATGCTTGCTTAAGATGTCAAAGCATAAGTCTTCATGATCAAGATGACTTGAATACCGCAAGTCAAAGGAACATCGCACTTAAGCTACAGTAAGAACTTCATTGACATATCTATATATGCAGACAATCATATGAAGTCTTATGGCTGGTCACTCAAATGAACTAGTTACCATAACTAGCATTCACGATTAACTCCGGACATCACAATGTCTCTAGCCAGTGGAAATCAGCTGCTTGGATACACCAAGGAGTATACCTCGTGCTAGTCTCGACAGAATCAATGGTGTCCAAATCCATCAATTCATCGACTAGGGATAATTCTGATACATCACAATTACACATGTAGAGATACTCACTAGTTGTGATCCAATCACAAATTCTCTCATGCTGTGAATCGTATCGTGGACATTCAGTAAATGAGTTTAAGATCTAATCAAATACATGAAAACATGTATAATCAAATAGTGAATCTTCATTTATCATATAAATGGTTCAAACATAAGGCGATTGCCTTATGACATCTCTCATATATCACTAACAAACTCCCACTTGGCCTAATGCCAATCGCTACGGTATCCAATACCATAAGCTCTAACATGACCCTCAAACTTACTTTGAGGTAATGCCTTAGTCAAAGGATCTGCTAAGTTCCTTTCAGTAGGGATTTTCTCGATTTGTATTTCCTTCCTACTGATGATCTCTCTGATAAGATGATAGCGGCGAAGCACATGTTTGGATCATTGATGAGACCTTGGCTCTTTCGCCTGTGCAATTGCTCCATTGTTGTCGCAGTAGACCGGTATTTCTTCAACAATGGCTGGAATCACACCAAGTTCATAAATGAACTTCTTGATCCAAACCGCTTCCTTTGCTGCTTCTGAAGCTGCAATGTATTCTGCCTCAGTGGTAGAATCCGCTTCAGTGTCTTGTTTGGAACTTTTCCAACTCACTGTGCCTCCATTCAAAGTGAACACGTATCCAGACTGAGACCTGGAATCATCCTTGTCTGTCTGGAAGCTAGCATCCGTATACCCGCGTATCACCATGTCCCCTTCTCCATATATTAGGAACACATCCTTAGTTCTTCTTAAGTACTTAAGGATCGTCCTAACAACCACCCAATGATCCATTCCTGTATCAGACTGGTTTCTTCTCTTGACACTCAGAGCATACGATATATCGGGCCTCATACATAACATAGCATACATGAGAGATCCTATTGCGGACGCATAGGGAATCTTACTCATGCAAATCTTCTCGTCTTCTGTGCATGGACACATAGACTTCGAAAGGTGTATCCCATGCCTGATGGGTAAGAAACCTTTCTTGGATTCCGACATGCTAAACCTCTTTAGCACTTGGTCTATATATGTAGACTATGAAAGACCAAGCAACCATTTCGATCTATCTCTATAGATCTTAATCCTGAGGATGTAAGTTGCTTCTCCCAGGTCTTTCATGGAGAATGTCTTGGATAACCAAATCTTAACTGACTATAAGATTAAAACATCGTCTCCTATAAGTAATATGTCATCGACATACAATACTAGGAACACGACTGCACTCCCACTAACCTTCTTGTACACACAAGGTTCGTCTGGATTTTGTGAGAAATCAAACTTTTTGATTGTCTCATCAAAACGGATATTCTAGCTCCTGGATGCTTGCTTCAATCCATATATGGACCGTCACAATTTGCATACCTTGATTTTATCAACCGATGTGAAACCCTCAGGTTGTATCATATACACGTCCTCGAGCAGGTTTCCATTAAGGAAAGTTGTTTTCACATCCATCTGCCATATCTCATAATCATAATGAGCTGCTATGGCCAGGAGCATCCGAATGGATTTAAGCATAGCTACAGGCGAATAGGTTTCGTCATAATCAACACCTTATTTTTGACGATATCCTTTCGCCATTAATCTAGCTTTATAGGTAATCACATTACCAACCATGTCAGTTTTCTTCTTGAAAACCCACTTGCACCCTATAGGCTTGATGCCTTCAGGTGGGTCAACCAAGTTCCAAACTTGGTTTTCATACATGGAATCCATTTCCAACTTCATGGCATCAAGCCACTTATCCCTTTCTGAACTTGTCAGCACTTCTTCATAACTGGTAGGTTTCTCATCATCAATGAGTAACACGTCGTTCAATTCACTTACGAGAAATCCATATCTCTCAGGAATGTTGCGTGTTCTACCAGATCTACGAAGATGTGGTGTTTCAATAGGTCCAGCCGATTGCTCATCACTATGAGTTATCGGCTGTTGTGCTTCACCAGGTATCTCATCAATGTCTATTTGAGTCTCTCGAGCCTCCTCAAGCTCGACGACACTCCCACTATTTTCTTGCAAGAGAAACTCTTTCTCTAGAAACACAGCATGACTTGAAACAAACACCTTTTGTTCCACAGGATGATAGAATTGGTAACCCCTTGTTTCCTTAGGGTATCCAATAAATAGACATTTATCAGACTTAGCATCCAATTTGTCTGATACAGTCCGCTTCACATAAGCAGGACAACTCCATATCTTCAAGTAAGATACATGAGGTTTTTTACTATTCCATATCTCATATGGAGTAGTAGAGACTGTTAGTAATATATGAGAGATGTCCTAAGGCAATCGCCTTATGTATGAACCATTTATATGATAAATGAAGATTCACTATTTGAGTATACATGTTTTATGTATTTGATTGGATCTTAAACTCATTTATCTTGAATGTCCACGATACGATTCACAAGATGAGAGAATTTGTGATTGATCACAACTAGTGAGTATCTCTACATGTGTAATTGTGATGTATCGAATTATCCTAGTCGATGAATTGATGGATTTGGACACCATCAATTCATCAAGACTAGCACGAGGTATACTCCTTGGTGTATCCAAGCGGTGATTCTCACCGGGCCGAGACATAGTGATGTCCGAGTTGATCGTGGATGCTAGTTATGGTAACTAGTTCATTGGAGTGACCGTAGTAAGACTTCATATGGTTCTCTGCATATATAGATATGTCAATGAAGTTCTTACTGCGGGCTTAAGTGCGATGTTCCTTTGACTTGCGGTATTCAAGTCATCTTGATCATGGAGACTTATGCTTTGACATCTTAAGCAAACATCTCTAAGGAGATGTGGACCCGGATGATTGGGTATAAGTCAAGTGATCAAGGTGTTTGAATAGCCTATAAAGGATTCACCACTCCTTGCGAGGAGATGTATACCCATGGCCTCTCGTCGGATTGTTACTAAAGTCTTTGGCCAAAGCAATACATGTTTAGAGTAAGGTACTCTTCGATACATGTGGAGTAACTAGAACTGTGAGGACGAGGAAATGATACTTGGGCTAGGTGTGACATAGTCACCCTAGTGGGGTGACACAATAGACCATGTCTGAACCAAGTGGGTATAAGATGAGTGAAGGAATGGGGCACGATTCATTCGAGCCAAGGGTTTCGTAAATAGTTCGATCAACGTTTGATCTTTTGGTTAATTGGGGATCATGATGTACTACTAGGTGCCACTCATGATCGCTCTATAATTAATGGTTAATTATAGACGGCCAACATAAACCGAGAACCTATTTGGTCACACGACAACGAGTGTAATCCAAAGGATTTAAAACGAGCTTGAGAATGGGATTCTCGAGAGAAACTATGTTTGGTTGGACGAAAACATAAAGCGAGCATGAAATTGTTTCAAATGCAATGGAAGCGTGGATGGGCCGTCTTATGAAGACGTAATGGATGGACCAAAATGGTTTGGTTCTAATCCAATGGATAAGAATAAACCAAAGGGTTTGGTTTATTTTAAACGAATGAACCAAAAGTTGGTTCGGTTCGTTTTAACTTAAAATAAACCATCATGGTTTGGTTTATTTTAACTGGTTATGATTTAATAACCATTAAGAGAATTAGTTCTCTATAAAATAGGGCTTAAGGGTTTTTGGAAAGTGAGGCAACCCTAATTGTCTCTCCCTCTTGTTGTTGCGTCAACAACAAGATTAACCTCATTGAGCTGCCATCTCCTTGCGCCCAAGCTGGCCGGTGACCTCCGACCCTCGTGATCTCCCTTGGGTTGGGTGTAAAGGTGAGGCTCCATCTCTTCTTTAGCCGGCGCCTATTTCTCCACCAAAGCTGTCCAGTTTTCTGACAGCTTCTTCTCCTTCGTCGGAGCGTCGTTTGACGACGGTTAGTGCTCCGACAGCGGCTAACATACCGGGATTTGATCTCCGGTAATCCTCTGAGGTGGAGGGCGAAGGATTCGCCAATCGGTTGACGAATACCTCTCCGGAGAAGCAAGTCTTGAGGACTTGTTTAGGTCCGAATTTGGATTCGGACCGTGATCATCTCTCGATCACGCCGCCTTCAACACGAGGCTAGTAACCCGCGAGCGAAGCTAAGGCTCGTGGCTTAGCCAAGTCATCCCGAGGAGCTCGGCGTGGATACGGATAGAGACGATTCTTACGAGAATCGTTCCGGTTGATGCCGTTCCCGCTACACGTCATACGGAAGGTATAACGTAGTTTAATTTCCTTTTATTGCAATTTTAATTTACGGTTATGTCTACACTTGTTGTAATAGCATGCGTGTGTTGTGTGTGTTGTAATAAATAGGAATATTTATTATTTTTATTGCTTCCGCTGTGCTCATGTTTACGAAACATGATCGAACACACACACGCCGCGGTGCCGGAAACCCAACAGTGGTATCAGAGCCCAGGTTGTGTTTCGACATAATCGTAAAAATGGTTTTGTGATAGTCATAATGTATTTCTGGAAGTTTTCTAAATTTTGGAAATTTAGAAGTATTTATGGAAATTTTTCAATTTTGGAAAGTCTAGAAGTATTTATGGAAATCTTCCACTTTAAGAAAGTTGGAAGTATTTATGGAAATTTATATTTTCCATAAATAAAATATTTGATTAGATTCTGGAAATTTGTTTCCTAATTTAATCATGATTTGATTTGGGAAATCAAATCTTAAAATATTTTATTTCCATAAGTAGTTTTAAAGATTTAGGAAATTGGTTTCCTAAATAGATTTTCCTTAATCAAATAATTCCATGAATAAAATATGTGATTAGATTTGGAAATTTGTTTCCTAATTTAATTATGATTTGATTTGAAGAATCAAATCTTAAACATATTTTATTTTCATAAATAGTTATGACAAATAAGGAAATTATGTACATGACATAATTGTATGCCATGTAATTGCATTAGATGCATAACATTATGCCATGCGTGTCGTGACATGTAGATGTATGCCATGTATGCCATGCCATGTAGATAATAGTTATTTGCATGCAAAGAGGATGAGACATAAAACCCTAACTCAATATTAAAGCCTACACCTTCCATTAATATGGTTAGAACCGAGTTCTGCTTTCTTGTTTGGGTTGTTGGACTCACTCAAGCCCTCGAACTCAACATGTTCAAATCATTGGAATAGTTTAACTCTAATATGGTAAGAGTCCGAGGTCAATCGTTAGTTTGGGTTGTTGGACTCACTCCAAGCTGGGCTAATTGGTTGAATGCGCTCTAACCATATTAAAACTATTTCGCGATTAATGGGTCGGCTTTATCTTGGAGCATCGATTTGTTGGACTCACTCCAAGGTCGATGTGAATAGAGGTGAAGTTGGGTGCTATGCATATGATGCATACTTGTTAATGTGTTAACAACCCAATGTATGTGTAAACATTCAATTAGTTGATAGCACATTGTGATAGTTACATATACATGATATGTAATCGGTATACTAGATACCCACCATCATAGCTAAGAATGGCTTGTTGGACTCACTCCAAGGTCATTCTTATCTATGATGGATATCAGCCCCTTCGGAGCTGGACCTACGATCTCGAAGTGATTTTGGGGTTTTGAATTCGAAAAATGAATGGGATTTATAAATGTATATTGATGCATTTTAAAATCATCTTTCTCATATATGCTCGGTTTGTATTTCTAAGTTAATATATTGATCATGATGTGTTTGAATTTGCGTTCCATTTTGGATTCAAATAAATTGATCGAACTTCATGGACTAGCTTAGAAGCTTGAGAATTGTTCTCAAGGTTGAAAAGCTTGCAAATGTCCTCGGCGCCTCTTCCGCGTCCTAGTGACGATGCAACGATGGACCAATTGTTGGCCTATCAGAAACATGTGAGTGATTCTGAACACATGAGTTGCATCATGCTAGCCGCGATGGAACCCAAGCTACGAAAGCAGCATGAGCATATGGATGCTCATATCGTAGTCCTTCATCTTTGTGAGTTGGTTGATGAGCAAGTGAGATTCGAAAGGTTCGAAGTCTCAAAGCTCCTCTTCACCTCTGAGATGCTAGGAGGTTCATCCGTGATCGCTTTCGATATCTATCAAGACTGGAGTCTTCGAGAAGCATGAGCAGGGGACGGTGCTGTTAGTTGATTCCTCGAAGAAAGGTTCTAAGAGGAAGTCAAAGGAACAACAGAAGGGAAAGAAGAGAAGGGCTAATAAGGTAGAACTAGCACAAAAGGAAACTTGCCATCATTATGGCAAGGAGAGCCATTTGCGAAGAAAGTGCAAGATTTATCTTGAGTCCGTGAAGAAGGATAAGGCATCGGATGCCCCATCTTCTTCAGAAATCTTCTTTATTGATTGTCATTCTATTTCCTCAGACACTTGGGTATTTGATACTGGGTGTGGCTCACATATATGTAATGACATACATGGGCTAAGGAATAGAAGAAGACTCGTCAAGGGAAAGTCAAATTTACGTGTTGGGAATGGAGCAAAGGTTGCTGCACTCGCCATCGGAACGTATTTGTTGAAACTCCCTGCAGGACTTGTCTTAGAACTGGACAATTGCTTTTATATTCCTTCGTTGATAAAGAACATCATTTCTATTTCTTGTCTAAATAGAAATGGTTTCCATTTGACGTTTAGTAACAATTGTTGTTACATAACTTTGAATGGGGTTCTTTATGGGACTGGAACTTTAAGCAATGGTGTTTATACGTTGGACGTATCCAGTGACATTTGCAATATCGAAGCGAGCAACAAGCATGCTCGAAAGGATAATCAAATAGACTCCTATATGTGGCATTGTCGTATTGGCCATATAAGTAAGAAACGCATGTCCGAATTACACCGATGTGGAATTCTGGAATCGTTTGAATTTGATTCATACGATACATGCGAATCATGCTTAAAAGGCAAGATGACTAAGTTACCTTTTACTGGAAAAGGTGAACGAGTGGGAGAGTTACTAGGGCTAATACATACCGATGTATGTGGACCTATGTCAACTCAAGCTTTAGGAGGCTATAGCTACTTCATTACTTTCACCGATGATCACTCACGGTTTGGGTATGTGTTCTTGATGAAACACAAGTCTGAAGCCTTTGAAAGGTTCAAAGAATTCAGAAATGAAGTAGAGAAACAACATGACGAAAGTATTAAAATGCTTCGATCGGATCGAGGTGGTGAATACTTAAGTCAAGAGTTTCTTGATTATCTAAGAGACAATGGCATATTGTCTCAATGGACTCCGCCCTATACACCACAAAGATAATGGTGTATCCGAGAGGCGAATCGACCTTGTTGGACATGGTCAGTCAATGATGAATCATGCGACTCTTCCCAAGTCCTTTTGGGGTTATGCACTTCGCATAAATTTACTTGTTAAACAGAATGCCTACCAAGGTAGTCTCTACTACTCCATATGAGATATGGGCTAGTAAGAAACCTCATGTATCTTACTTGAAGATATGGGGTTGTCCTGCTTATGTGAAGCAGACTGTATCAGATAAACTGGATGCTAAGTCTGATAAATGTCTATTTATTGGATACCCTAAGGAAACAAGGGGTTACCAATTCTATCATCCTGTGGAACAAAAGGTGTTTGTTTCAAGGTATGCTGTGTTTCTAGAGAAAGAGTTTCTCTTGCAAGAAAACAGTGGGAGTGTCATCGAGCTTGAGGAGGCTCGAGAGACTCAAATAGACATTAATGAGATACCTGGTGAAGCACAACAGCCGACAACTCATAGTGATGAGCAATCGGCTGGACCTATTGTAACACCACATCTTCGTAGATCTGGTAGAACACGCAACATTCCTGAGAGATATGGATTTCTCGTAAGCGAATCGAACGACGTGTTACTCATTGATGATGAGGAGCCTACCAGTTATGAAGAAGTGCTGACAAGTTCAGAAAGGGATAAGTGGCTTGGTGCCATGAAGTCGGAAATGGATTCCATGTACGAAAACCAAGTTTGGAACTTGGTTGACCCACCTGAAGGCATAAAGCATATAGGGTGCAAGTGGGTTTTCAAGAAGAAAACCGACATGGATGGTAATGTGATTACCTATAAGGCTAGATTGGTGGCGAAAGGATATCGTCAAAAGCAAGGTGTTGATTATGACGAAAACCTATTCGCCTGTAGCTATGCTTAAATCCATTCGGATGCTCCTGGCCATAGCGGCTCATTATGATTATGAGATATGGCAGATGGATGTGAAAACAGCTTTCCTTAATGGAAACCGCCGAGGACGTGTATATGATACTGACCGAGGGTTTCACATCGCTTGATAAAACCAAGGTATGCAAATCGACGATCCATTTATGGATTGAAGCAAGCATCCAGGAGCTGGAATATCCGTTTTGATGAGACGATCAAAAGGTTTGATTTCTCACAAAATCCAGACGAACCTTGTGTGTACAAGAAGGTTAGTGGGAGTGCAGTCGTGTTCCTAGTATTGTATGTCGATGACATATTACTTATAGGAAACGATGTGTCCATCTTACAGTCAATTAAGGTTTGGTTATCCAAGACATTCTCCATGAAAGACCTGGGAGAAGCAACCTACATCCTTGGGATTAAGATCTATAGAGATAGATCGAAACGGTTGCTTGGTCTTTCGCAGTCTACATATATAGACCGAGTGCTAAAGAGGTTTAGCATGTCGGAATCCAAGAAAGGTTATCTGCCCATCAGGCATGGGGTACACCTTTCGAAGTCTATGTGTCCGCGCACAGAAGACGAGAGGATTTGCATGAGTAAGATTCCCTATGCATCCGCAATAGGATCTATCATGTATGCTATGTTATGTACGAGGCCCGATGTATCGTATGCTCGAGTGTCACGAGCAGATACACCGATCCAGTAATGGATCATTGGGTGGTTGTCAAGACAATCCTTAAGTACTTAAGAAGAACTAAGGATGTGTTCCTAATATATGGAGAAGGGTACATGGTGATACGTGGGTATACGGATGCCAGCTCCAGACAGACAAGGATGATTCCATGTCTCAGTCTGGGTATGTATTCACCTGGAATGGAGGCGCAATAAGTTGGAAAGGTTCCAAGCTTGACACTATAGCGGATTCTGCCACTAAAGCGAGAATACATTGCGGCTAGGCAAAGGAAGCGGTTTGGATCAAGAAGTTCATCTCTGAACTTGATGTGGTCTCATCAATGATCCAAACATGTGCTTCGCCGCTATCATCTTATCAGAGAGATCATCAGTAGGAATGAAATACAAATCGAGAAAATTCCCACTGAAAGGAACTTAGCGGATCCTTTGACTAAAGCATTACCTCAAAGTAAGTTTGAGGGTCATGTTGGTGCTTATGGTATTGGATACCGTAGCGATTGGCATTAGGCCAAGTGGGAGTCTGTTAGTAATATATAAGAGATGTCCTAAGGCAATCGCCTTATGTATGAACCATTTATATGATAAATGAAGATTCACTATTTGAGTATACATGTTTTATGTATTTGATTGGATCTTAAACTCATTTACTGAATGTCCACGATCGATTCACGGCATGAGAGAATTTGTGATTGGATCACAACTAGTGAGTATCTCTACATGTGTAATTGTGATGTATCGGAATTATCCTAGTCGATGAATTGATGGATTTGGACACCATCAATTCACGAAGACTAGCACGAGGTATACTCCTTGGTGTATCCAAGCGGTGATTCTCACCGGGCCGGAGACATAGTGATGTCCGGAGTTAATCGTGGATGCTAGTTATGGTAACTAGTTCATTGGAGTGACTAGCCGTAAGACTTCATATGGTTCTCTGCATATAGATATGTCAATGAAGTTCTTACTGTGGCTTAAGTGCGATGTTCCTTTGACTTGCGGTATTCAAGTCATCTTGATCATGGAGACTTATGCTTTGACATCTTAAGCAAACATCTCTAAGGAGATGTGGACCCGGATGATTGGGTATAAGTCGTGATCAAGGTGTTTGAATAGCCTATAAAGGATTCACCACTCCTTGCGAGGAGATGTATACCCATGGCCTCTCGTCGGATTGTTACTAAAGTCTTTGCCAAAGCAATACATGTTTAGAGTAAGGTACTCTTCGATACATGTGGAGTAACTAGAATCCGTAGAGGACGAGGAAATGATACTTGGGCTAGGTGTGACATAGTCACTAGTGGGGATGACACAATAGACCATGTCCTCAACCAAGTGGGTATAAGATGAGTGAAGGGAATGGGGCACGATTCATTCGAGCCAAGGGTTTCGTAAATAGTTCGATCAACCGCTTGATCTTTTGTTAATTGGGGGATCATGATGTACTACTAGGTGCCACTCATGATCGTTCTATAATTAATGGTTAATTATAGACGGCCAACATAAACCGAGAACCTATTTGGTCACACGAGTGTAATCCAAAGGATTTAAAACGAGCTTGAGAATGGGATTCTCATCGAGAGAAACTATGTTTGGTTGGACTAAACATAAAGCGAGCATGAAATTGTTTCGATCGCAAATGGAAGCATGGATGGGGCGTCTTATGAAGACGTAATGGATGGACCAAAATGGTTTGGTTCTAATCCAATGGATAAGAATAAACCAAAGGGTTTGGTTTATTTTAAACGAATGAACCAAAAGTTGGTTCTGTTCGTTTTAACTTAAAATAAACCATCATGGTTTGGTTTATTTTAACTTATCTTAATGGAGCGGTTAACGGGCCTAATGGTTATGATTTAATAACCATTAAGAGAATTAGTTCTCTATAAAATAGGGCTTAAGGGTTTTGGAAAAACCTAATTGAGGCAACCCTAATTGGCCGCCCACCCTCTCTCCCTCTTGTTGTTGGCGTCAACAACAAGAGCATACCTTAACCTCATTGAGCTGCCATCTCCTTGCGGCGTCCAAGCTTCGGCCGGTGGACCTCCGGCGACCCTCCGGTGATCTCCCTTGGGTTCGGTGTAAAGGTGAGCCTCCATCTCTTCTTTAGCCGGCGCCTATTTCCTCCACCAAAGCTGTCCAGTTTTCTGGACAGCTTCTTCTCCTCTCGTCGGAGCGTCGTTTGGACGACGGTTAGTGCTCCGACAGCGGCTAACATACCGGGGATTTGATCTCCGGTAATCCTCTGAGGTGGAGGCCGAAGGATTCGTCAATCGGTTGACGAATACCTCTCCGGAGAAGCGAGTTTTGAGAACTCGTATTAGGATCCGAATTTGGATTCGGATCGTGATCATCTCTCGATCACGTCGTCTTCAACACGAGGCTAGTAACCCGTCACGCGAAGCTCGTGGCTTAGCGAAGTCATCGAGGAGCTCGGCGTGGATACGGATAGAGACGATTCTTACGAGAATCGTTCCGGTTGATGCCGTTCCCGCTACACGTCATACGGAAGGTATAACGTAGTTTAATTTCCTTTTATTGCAATTTTAATTTACGGTTATGTCTACACTTGTTGTAATAGCATGCGTGTGTTGTGTGTGTTGTAATAAATAGGAATATTTATTATTTTTATTGCTTCCGCTGTGCTCATGTTTACGAAACATGATCGAACACACACACACCGCGGTGTCGGAAACCCAACAGAGACTACCTTGGTTGGCATTCTGTTTAACAAGTAAATAGCTGTCTAAAGTGCATAGCCCCAAAAGGACTTGGGAAGATTCGCATGATTCATCATTGACCTGACCATGTCCAACAATGTCCGGTTACGCCTCTCAGATACACCATTATGCTGTGGTGTATATGGCGGAGTCCATTAAGACAATATACCATTGTCTTTTAGATAATCAAGAAACTCTTGACTTAAGTATTCACCACCTCGATCCGATCGAAGTATTTTAATACTCTTGTCATGTTGTTTCTCTACTTCATTTCTGAATTCTTTGAACCTTTCAAAGGCTTCAGACTTGTGTTTCATCAAGAACACACCCAAACCGTGAGTGATCATCGGTGAAGGTAATGAAGTAGCTATAGCCTCCTAAAGCTTGAGTTGACATAGGTCCACATACATCAGTATGTATTAGACCTAGAAACTCTCCCACTCGTTCACCTTTTCCTGTAAAAGGTAACTTAGTCATCTTGCCTTTTAAGCATGATTCGCATGTATCGTATGAATCCAATTTAAACGATTCCAGAATTCCACATCGGTGTAATTCGTGTTAGTAATATATGAGAGATGTCCTAAGGCAATCGCCTTATGTATGAACCATTTATATGATAAATGAAGATTCACTATTTGAGTATACATGTTTTATGTATTTGATTGGATCTTAAACTCATTTACTGAATGTCCACGATACGATTCACAGCATGAGAGAATTTGTGATTGGATCACAACTAGTGAGTATCTCTACATGTGTAATTGTGATGTATCGGAATTATCCCTAGTCGATGAATTGATGGATTTGGACACCATCAATTCTGTCAAGACTAGCACGAGGTATACTCCTTGGTGTATCCAAGCAGCTGATTCTCACTGGCTGGAGACATAGTGATGTCCGGAGTTGATCGTGGATGCTAGTTATGGTAACTAGTTCATTGGAGTGACCAGCCGTAAGACTTCATATGGTTCTCTGCATATATAGATATGTCAATGAAGTTCTTCTTGTGGCTTAAGTGCGATGTTCCTTTGACTTGCGTATTCAAGTCATCTTGATCATGGAGACTTATGCTTTGACATCTTAAGCAAACATCTCTAAGGAGATGTGGACCCGGATGATTGGGTATAAGTCAAGTGATCGAAGGTGTTTGAATAGCCTATAAAGGATTCACCACTCCTTGAGGAGATGTATACCCATGGCCTCTCGTTGATTGTTACTAAAGTCTTTGGCCAAAGCAATACATGTTTAGAGTAAGGTACTCTTCGATACATGTGGAGTAACTAGAACTGTGAGGACGAGGAAATGATACTATGTGTGACGTAGTCACTAGTGGGGATCGACACAATAGACCATGTCCTGAACCAAGTGGGTATAAGATGAGTGAAGGGAATGGGGCACGATTCATTCGAGCCAAGGGTTTAAATAGTTCGATCAACCGCTGATCTTTTCTTAATTGGGGATCATGATGTACTACTAGGTGCCACTCATGATCATTCTATAATTAATGGTTAATTATAGACGGCCAACATAAACCGAGAACCTATTTGGTCACACGCACAACGAGTGTAATCCAAAGGATTTAAAACGAGCTTGAGAATGGGATTCTCGCATCGAGAGAAACTATGTTTGGTTGGACCAAACATAAAGCGAGCATGAAATTGTTTCAAATGGAATGCGTGGATGGGCTGCGTCTTATGAAGATGTATTGGATGGACCAAAATGGTTTGGTTCTAATCCAATGGATAAGAATAAACCAAAGGGTTTGGTTTATTTTAAACGAATGAACCAAAAGTTGGTTCGGTTCGTTTTAACTTAAAATAAACCATCATGGTTTGGTTTATTTTAACTTATCTTAATGGAGCGGGTTAACGGGCCTAATGGTTATGATTTAATAACCATTAAGAGAATTGGTTCTCTATAAAATAGGGCTTAAGGGTTTTTGGAAAACCTAATTGAGGCAACCCTAATTGGCCGCTTCACCCCTCTCTCCCTCTTGTTGTTGGCGTCAACAACAAGAGCAGCCATAACCTCATTGAGCTTGCCATCTCCTTGCCGGCCCAAGCTGGCGGTGGACCTCCGACCTCCTCGCGACCTCCTGATCTCCTAGGTTCGCATCAAGGTGAGCATCTCTTCTTTAGCCGGCGCTACTCTCCACCAAAGCTGTCCAGTTTTCTGACAGCTTTTCTCCTTCCGCCGGAGCGCCGCTTGACGACGGTTAGTGCCCGACAGCGCTAACATACCGGGATTTGATCTCCGTAATCCTCTGAGGTGGAGGACGGCGATTCATCAAACGTTGACGAATACCTCTCCGAGAAGCGAAGTTTTGAGGATTGTTTTAGGTCCGAATTTGGATTCGGATCGTGATCATCTCTCGATCACGCTGCCTTCAACACGAGGCTAGTAACCCGCACGTAAGACGGCTCGTGGCTTACGGAAGTCATCCCGAGGAGCTCGGCGTGATACGGATAGAGACGATTCTACGAGGATCGCCCGCTGATGCCGTTTCCCGCTACACGCCATACGAAGGTATAACGAGTTTAATTTCTTTATTGCAATTTTAATTTACGGTTATGTCTACACTTGTTGTAATAGCATGCGGTGTTGTGTGTGTTGTAATAAATAGGAGTATTTATTATTTTTATTGCTTCACTGTGTGCTCATGTTTACGAAACATGATCGAACACACACACGCCATGCGTGCAAACCCAACAAAGGGTATCGTGAGCCCAGTTGTGTTTCACATAATCGTAAAATGGTTTTATGATAGTCATAATGTATTTCTGGAAATTTTCTAATTTTGGAAATTTAGAAGTATTTATGGAAATTTTTCAATTTTGGAAAGTCTAGAAGTATTTATGGAAATCTTCCACTTTTGAAAGTTGGAAGTATTTATGGAAATTGATATTTTCCATAAATAAAATATTTGATTAGATTCTGAAATTTGTTTCTAATTTAATCATGATTTGATTTGGGAAATCAAATCTTAAAATATTTTATTTCCATAAGTAGTTTTAATGATTTAGGAAATTGGTTTCCTAAATAGATTTTCCTTAATCAAATAATTCCATGAATAAAATATGAGATTAGATTTGGAAATTTGTTTCCTAATTTAATTATGATTTGATTTGGAGAATCAAATCTTAAACATATTTTATTTCCATAAATAGTTATGACATATAAGGAAATTATAAACATGACATAATTGTATGCCATGTAATTGCATTAGATGCATAACATTATGCCATGCGTGTCGTGACATGTAGATGTATGCCATGTATGCCATGTAGATAATAGTTATTTGCATGCAAAGAGGATGAGACATAAAAACCCTAACTCAATATTAAAGCCTACACCTTCCATTAATATGGTTAGAACCAGAGTTCTGTTTCTTGTTTGGGTTGTTGGACTCTCTCCAAGCCCTACAACTCAATATGTTCAAACCATGGAATAGTTTAATACTAATATGGTAAGAGTCGAGGTCAATCGTTAGCTTTGGTTGTTGGACTCTCTCCAAGCTGGGCTAATTGGTTGAATGCGCCTAACCATATTAAAACTATTTCTCGATTAATGGGTTGGCTTTAACCCGGAGCATCGGCTTGTTGACTCTCTCCAAGGTCGATGTAAAGGGAGGTGAAGCTATGCATATGATGCATACTTGTTAATGTGTTAACAACCCGATGTATGTGTGAACATTCAATTAGTTGATAGCACATTGTGATAGTTGCATATACGTGATATGCAATCGTATAGTTGATACCTACCGTCCGAGTTATGAATGGCTTGTTGGACTTTCCAAGGTTGTTCATAACTATGATGGATATCACCCATTCGAGATGGACCTACGATCTCCAAGTGATTTTGGGGTTTTGAAATTCAAAAATGAATGGGATTTATAAATGTATATTGATGCATTTTAAAATCATTTTCTCATATATGCTCGCTTTGTATTTCTAGGTTAATATATTGATCATGATGTGTTTGAATTTATGCTCCATTTTGGATTCAAATAAATTGATCGGGCCGAACTTCTTGGATACTTAGAAACTTGAGAATTGTTCTCAAGGTGAAAAGCTTGTGTATGTCCTCGGCGCCTCTTCCGCCCATCTAGTGACGATGCAACTCGACCAATTGTTGGCCTATCGTAAACATGTGAGTGATTCGAACAAATGAGTTGCATCATGCTAGCCGCGATGGAACCCAAGCTACGAAGCGCATGAGCATATGGATGCTCATATCGTAGTCCTTCATCTTTGTGAGTTGGTTGATAAGCAAGTGAGATTCAAAGGTTCAAGTCTCAAGCTCCTCTTCACCTCCGAGATGCAAGGAGGTTCATCTGTGGTATCGCTTCAACATGTCAAGACTGTGGAGCCTTCTCGAGAAGCATGAGTAGGGACGTTGTTAGTTGATTCCTCAAGAAAGGTTCTAAGAGGGAGTCAAAGGAACAAAGAAGGGAAGAAGAAAAGGCTAAAAAGGCGTAACTAGCACAAAGGGCACTTGCCATCATTATGGCAAGGAGGGCCATTGGCGAAGAAATTGCAAGATTTATCAAGAGTCCGTGAAGAAGGATAAGGCATCGGATGCCCCATCTTCTTCGTAAATCTTCTTTATTGATTGTCATTCTATTTCCTTAGACACTTGGGTATTGATATCGGGTGTGGCTCACATATATGTAATGACATACATGGGCTAAGGAATAGAAGAAGACTCGCCAAGGGAGAGTCAAATTTACGTGTTGGGAATGGAGCAAAGGTCGCCGCGACTCGCCATCGGAACGATTTGTTAAACTCCCCGCAGACTTGTCTTAGAATCGACAATTGCTTTTATGTTCCTTTGTTGATAAAGAACATCATTTCTATTTCTTGTCTAAATAGAAATGGGTTCCATTTGACTTTTAGTAACAATTGTTGTTACATAACTTTGAATGGAGTTCTTTATGGGATTGGAACTTTAAGCAATGGTGTTTATACGCTGGACGATCCAAAGGACATTTGCAATATCGGCGAGCAACAAGAGTGCTCGAAAGGATAATCAAATAGACTTACATGTGGCATTGTCATCTTGGCCATAAAGCAAGAAACGCATGTCCGAATTACACCGATGTGGAATTCGAATCGCTTGAATTGGATTCATACGATACATGTAATCATGCTTAAAAGGCAAGATGACTAAGTTACCTTTACCGAAAAGGTGAACGAGTGGGAGAGTTACTAGGTCTAGTACATACCGATGTATGGACCTATGTCAACTCAAGCTTTAGGAGGCTATAGCTACTCTATTACCTTCACCAATGATCACTCACTGGCTTTGGGTATGTGTTCTTGATGAAACACAAGTCCAAGCCTTTGAAAGGTTCAAAGAATTCAGAATGAAGTAGAGAAACAACATGACAAGAGTATTAAAATACTTCGATCGGATCGAGGTGGTGAATACTTAAGTCAAGAGTTTCTTGATTATCTAAGAGACAATGGCATATTGTCTCAATGGACTTCGCCATATACTCCACAGCATAATGGTGTATCTGAGAGGCGAATCGACCTTTGTTGGACATGGTCAGTCAATGATGAATCATGCGACTCTTCCCAAGTCCTTTGGGGCTATGCACTTCGCATACCGCTTACTTTGTTAAATGTAATGCCTACCAAGGTAGTCTCAACTACTCCATACGATATGGAATGGTAAGAAACCTCATGTATCTTACTTGAAGATATGGGGTTGTCTCGCTTATGTGAAGCGGATCAGACGTACAAACCGGATGCTAAGTCCGATAAATGTCTATTTATTGATACCCTAAGGAAACAAGGGGTTACTAATTCTATCATCCTGTGGAACAAAAGGTGTTTGTTTCAAGGCATGCCGTGTTTCTAGAGAAAGAGTTTCTCGCAAGAAAACAAGGGGAGTGTCGCGAGCTGAGGAGGCTCGAGAGACTCAAATAGACATTAATGAGATACCTGGTGAGCACAAAATGACAACTCATAGTGATGAGCAATCTACGACTTATTGTAACACCACATCTTCGTAGATCCGTAGAACACGCAATATTCCCGAGAGATATGGATTTCGTAAGTGAATCGAACGACGTGTTACTCATTGATGATGAGGAGCCTACCAGTTATGAAGAAGTGCTGACAAGTTCAGAAAGGGATAAGTGGCTTGGTGCCATGAAGTCGGAAATGGATTCCATGTACGAAAACCAAGTTTGGAACTTGGTTGACTCCACCAAGGCATAAAGCCTATAGGGTGCAAGTGGGTTTTCAAGAAGAAAACCGACATGGATGGTAATGTGATTACCTATAAGGCTAGATTGGTGGCGAAAGGATATCGTCAAAAACAAGGTGTTGATTATGACGAAACCTATTCGCCTGTAGCTATGCTTAAATCCATTCGGATGCTCCTGGCCATACATTATGATTATGAGATATGGCAGATGGATGTGAAAACAGCTTTCCTTAATGGAAACCTGCTCGAGGACGTGTATATGATACAACCTGAGGGTTTCACATCGGTTGATAAAACCAAGGTATGCAAATTGCGACGATCCATTTATGGATTGAAGCAAGCATCCAGGAGCTGGAATATCCGTTTTGATGAGACGATCAAAAAGTTTGATTTCTCACAAAATCCAGACGAACCTTGTGTGTACAAGAAGGTTAGTGGGAGTGCAGTCGTGTTCCTAGTATTGTATGTCGATGACATATTACTTATAGGAAACGATGTTTCAATCTTACATAAGGTTTGGTTATCCAAGACATTCTCCATGAAAGACCGGGAGAAGCAACCTACATCCTGGGATTAAGATCTATAGAGATAGATCAAACTTGCTTGGTCTTTCGCAGCTTCATACATATATAGACCGAAAAGCAAAGAGGTTTAGCATGTCAATCCAAGAAAGGTTATCCGCCCATCGTGCATGGGGTACACCTTTCAAGTCTATGTGTCCGCGCACGTAAGACGAGAGGATTTGCATGAGTAAGATTCCCTATGCATCCGCAATAGGATCTATCATGTTATGTTACGACGAGGCCCAATGTATCGTATGCCTCGAGTGTCACGAGCAGATACTACCGATCCAGAATGGATCATAGGTCATAAGACGATCCTAAGTACTTGAGAAGAACTAAGGATGTATTCCTAATATACGGAGAAGGGTACATGGTGATACGTGGGTATACGGATGTATCCGCATGCATAAGGATGATTCCATGTCTTAGTCCGGGTATGTATTCACCTAGAACGGAGGCGCAATAAGTTGGAAAGGTTCCAAGCTTGACACTATAGCGGATTCTCGCCACTAAGGCGTAATACGCTGCAGCCTTCAAGCAAAGGAAGCTTTGGATCAAGAAGTTCATCTATGAACTTAATGTGGTCTCATCAATGATCCAAACATGCTTCGCTATCATCTTATCGAGAGATCATCAAGAGGAACGAAATACAAATCGAGAAAATTCCCACCGAAAGGAACTTAGCGGATCCTTGACTAAAGCATTACCTCAAAATAAGTTTGAGGGTCATGTTCGAGCTTATGGTATTGGATACCGTAGCGATTGGCATTAGGCCAAGTGGGAGTCTGTTAGTAATATATGAGAGATGTCCTAAGGCAATCGCCTTATGTATGAACCATTTATATGATAAATGAAGATTCACTATTCGAGTATACATGTTTTATGTATTTGATTGATCTTAAACTCATTTATCAATGTCCACGATACGATTCTACAAAGATGAGAGAATTTGTGATTGGATCACAACTAGTGAGTATCTCTACATGTGTAATTGTGATGTATCTAATTATCCCTAGTCGATGAATTGATGGATTCGACACCATCAATTCGCCGAAGACTAGCACGAGGTATACTCCTTGGTGTATCCAAGCAGGTGATTCTCACCGGGCCGAGACATAGTGATGTCCGAGTTAATCGTGGATGCTAGTTATGGTAACTAGTTCATCGAGTGACCAGTAAGACTTCATATGGTTCTCTCGATATATAGATATGTCAATGAAGTTCTTTGGCTTAAGTGCGATGTTCTTCGACTCATGTGTATTCAAGTCATCTTGATCATGGAGACTTATGCTTTGACATCTTAAGCAAACATCTCTAAGGAGATGTGGACCCGGATGATTGGGTATAAGTCATGATCAAGGTGTTTGAATAGCCTATAAAGGATTCACCACTCCTTGCGAGGAGATGTATACCCATGGCCTCTCGTCTGATTGTTACTAAAGTCTTTGGCCAAAGCATTACATGTTTAGAGTAAGGTACTCTTCGATACATGTGGAGTAACTAGAATCCGTAGGACGAGGAAATGATACTTGGGCTAGGTGTGACGTAGTCACTTAGTGGGACTGACACAATAGACCATGTCCCCAACCAAGTGGGTATAAGATGAGTGAAGGGAATGGGGCACGATTCATTCGAGCCAAGGGTTTCGTAAATAGTTCGATCAACCGCTGATCTTTTCTGCTAATCGGGGATCATGATGTACTACTAGGTGCCACTCATGATCGCTCTATAATTAATGGTTAATTATAGACGGCCAACATAAACCGAGAACCTATTTGGTCACACGACAACGAGTGTAATCCAAAGGATTTAAAACGAGCTTGAGAATGGGATTCTCGCATCGAGAGAAACTATGTTTGGTCGACCAAACATAAAGCGAGCATGAAATCGTTTCAGTCGCAATGGAAGCGTGGATGGGCCGCGTCTTATGAAGACATAATGGATGAACCAAAATGGTTTGGTTCTAATCCAATGGATGAGAATAAACCAAAGGGTTTGATTTATTTTAAACGAATGAACCAAAAGTTGGTTCGGTTCGTTTTAACTTAAAATAAACCATCATGGTTTGGTTTATTTTAACTTATCTTAATGGAGCGGGTTAACGGGCCTAATGGTTATGATTTAATAACCATTAAGAGAATTAGTTCTCTATAAAATAGGGCTCCCTACCCACCCTCTCTCCCCTCTTGTTGTTGCGTCAACAAGAGCAAATTGCCGCCAACCTCATTGAGCTGCCGCATCTCCTTGCCGGCCCAAGCTTCAGCCGGTGGACCTCCTGAGACCCTCCGGTGATCTCCTTGGGTTCGTGTAAAGGTGATCCTCCATCTCTTCTTTGGCCGGCGCTATTTCTCTCCACCAAAGCTGTCCAGTTTTCTGGACAGCTTCTTCTCCTCGGAGCGCTGCTTGACGACGGTTAGTGCTCCGACAGCGGCTAACATATCGGGATTTGATCTCCGTAATCCTCTCGAGGTGGAGGACGGCGATTCACAATCGTTGACGAATACCTCTCCGGAGAAGCAAGTCTTGAGGACTTGTTTTAGGTCCGAATTTGATTCGGATCGTGATCATCTCTCGATCACGCCGCCTTCAACACGAGGCTAGTAACCCGCACGTAAGACGGCTCGTGGCTTGCGCGGTCATCCCGAGGAGCTCGGCGTGGATACGGATAGAGACGATTCTACGAGGATCGCTCCGCTGATGCCGCTCCCGCTACACATCATACTAAGGTATAACGTAGTTTAATTTCCTTTATTGCAATTTTAATTTACGGTTATGTCTACACTTGTTGTAATAGCATGCGTGTGTTGTGTGTGTTGTAATAAATAGGAGTATTTATTATTTTTATTGCTTCCGCTGTGCTCATGTTTACGAAACATGATCGAACACACACACGCCGCGGTGCCGGAAACCCAACAATTCGGACATGCATTTCTTGCTTACATGGCTAAGACGACAATGCCACATGTAGGAGTCTAATTGATTATCCTTTCGAGCATGCTTGTTGCTCGCTTCGATATTGAAAATGTCACTGGATACGTCCAACGTATAAATGTCATTGCTCAAAGTTCCAGTTCCATTAAGTACGCATTCAAAGTTATATAACAACAATTGTTACTAAACGTCAAATGGTAACCATTTCTATTTAAACAAGAAATAGAAACAATGTTCTTTATTAGAGAAGGAACACAATAGCAATTGTCCAGTTCCAAGACTAGTCTACTAGGGAGCTTCAGCAAATAAGTTCCAATGGCGACCGTAGCAACCTTTGCTCCATTGCCAACTCGCAAATTTGACTCCCCTCTGACGAGTCTTCTTCTATTCCTTAGCCCCTGTATGTCATTACATATATGTGAGCCACACCCAGTATCCAATACCCAAGTGTCTAAGGAAATAGAATGACAATCAATAACGAAGATACCTGAAGAGGATGGGGCATCGGATGCCTTCTTCTTCTTCATGGACTCAAGATAAATCTTGCAGTTTCTTCGCCAGTGGCCTTCCTTGCCACAATGATGGCAAGTGCCCTTTTGTGCTAGTTCTGCCTTTTTTGCCTTCTTGTTCTTCCCTTTCTTCTGTTCCTTTGCCTTCCTCTTAGAACCTTTCTTTAAGGAATCAACTAATAGAACCGCCTTCTCCTCATGCTTCACAGAAGGCTCCACAGTCTTCAGCATATTGAGGAGCTCAGGAATAGTGGATTATAATTTGTTCATCCGATAGTTCATCACAAATTGTGAGAAACCCTTGGGCAAACAATGTAGAATTAAGTCAATACTTAATTCATGATCCATCACAAACCCGAGGGTGGCTAGCCGCTCGATGTACCCATTCATCTTTAGCACAAACTGCACTACAGACGAACCTTCTTGCATCTTCATGGTGAAGAGGAGCCTGGAGACTTCGAACCTTTTGGATCTCGCTTGCTCATCAAACAACTCATGAAGATGGAAGACGATGGTATTAGCATCCATATGCTCATGCTGCTTTTGCAGCTCAGGTACCATCGCAGCTAGCATGATGCAACTTGCCAGCTCAGAATCTGCCACATGCTTCTGATAGACCAACATTTGGTCTGGAGTTGCATCGTCCTTAGGACGGTTGGGAAGAGGCTCTTCAAGAACGTATGCTAGCTTTTTCGCCTTGAGAACAATTCTCAGGTTTCTAAGCCAGTCCAGGAAGTTAGGCCCAGTCAATTTGTTTGAATCCAAAATAGTGTGCAAATTCAAAGACGTCATGATCAATCGATTAACCTAGAAATACAAAACGAGCATATATGAGAAAATGATTTTAAAATGGATCAATATATATTTATAAATCCCATTCATTTTTTGAATTTCAAAAAACCCCAAAATCACTTCGAGAGATCGTAGGTCCATCTCCGAATGGGCTGATATCCATCATAGATATGAACAACCTTGGAGAGAGTCCAACAAGCCATTCATAACTACGATGGTAGGTATTAAATATACCGATTGCATATCACGTATATGCAACTATCACAATGTGCTATCAACTAATTGAATGTTCACAAATACATCGGGTTGTTAACACATTAACAAGTATGCATCATATGCATAGCACCCAACTTCACCTCCCTTTACATCGACCTTGGAGAGAGTCCAACAAGCCGATGCTCCAGGTTAAAGCCAACCCATTAATCGAGAAATAGTTTTAATATGGTTAGAGTGCATTCAACCAATTAGCCCGGCTTGGAGAGAGTCCAACAACCAAAGCTAATGATTGACCTCTGACTCTTACCATATTAGTATTAAACTATTCCATGGTTTGAACATGTTCGGATTCGAGCCGGGCTTGGAGAGAGTCCAACAACCCGAACAAGAAACGGAACTCTAGTTCAAACCATATTAATGGAAGGTGTAGGCTTTAATATTGAGTTAGGGTTTTTATGTCTCATCCTCTTTGCATGCAAATAACTATTATCTACATGGCATGGCATACATGGCATACATCTACATGTCACGACATGCATGGCATAATGATATGCATCTAATGCAATTACATGGCATACAATTATGTCATGTACAAAATTTTCTTATATTTCATAACTATTTATGGAAATAAAATATATTTAAGATTTGATTCTCCAAATCAAATCATGATTAAATTAGGAAACAAATTTCCAAATCTAATCACATATTTTATTTGTGGAAAGAGTTGATTAAGGAAAGTCAATTTAGGAAACCAATTTCCTAAATCATCAAAACTACTTATGGAAATAAAATATTTTAATATTTGATTTCCCAAATCAAATAAAGATTAAATTAGGAAACAAATTTGCAAATCTAATCAAATATTTTTATTTATGGAAAATATCAATTTCCATAAATACTTCCAACTTTCCAAAAGTAGATGATTTCCATAAATACTTCTAGACTTTCCAAAATTAAAAATTTCCATAAATACTTCTAACTTTCCAAAAGTAGAAAATATCCAGAAATACCATTATGACTATCGCAAAACAATTTTACGATTATGTCGAAACACAACCTGGGCTCTGATACCACTGTTGGGTTTCCGGCACCGCGGCGAGTGTGTGTTCGAACATGTTTCGTAAACATGTGCACAGCGGAAGGAATAAAATAATAAATCTAATTTATTACAACACACACATCACACGCATGCATAGTACAACATGTATAGACATAACCGTAAATTCAAATTTTGCAATAAAAGGAAATTTATACTACGTATACCTGATGTATCATGTGTAGCGGGAAAGACATCAACCGGAACGATTCTCGCTAGAATCATCCTATCCGTATCCACGCCAAGTATCTTCGGGATGACTTCACCAAGTCACGAGCCTTGTCTTTGTACGGGTTACTAGCCTCACGTTGAAGACGATGTGATCAAGAGAAGATCACGATCCGAATCAAAATTCGGATCCAAAACGAGTCCTCAAGAACTCGCTTCTCAGGAGAGGTATTCGTCAACTGTTTGACGAATCCTTCGTCCTCCACCTATGAGGATTACTAGAGATCGAATCCCCGGCAAGGCTACCGCTGTCGGAGCTCCAAACATCATCCAAACGACGCTCCGACAAGAAGGAAACAAGCTGTCCAGAAAACTGGACAGCTTTGGTGGAGGAATAGGGGCCGGCCAAAAGGGAAGGTTGAAGCTCACCTTATTGCCGAACCCAAAGGAGATCACCGAAGCTCCTCCCGCAGCAGCTCGACGCTGGCAAGGGGAGAGGATGGCAGCTGCTGGATGCCGGAAAGGGAGCTTGGGTGGTGGTGGGCGCCGACACTAGGGTTGGCGCCGACTACACCAAGGAGAGGAGGGGGCGGCAACTTTTAGGGTTGCAAGGCTTTTGATTAGGGCTTAACAAAACCCTTAAGCCCTATTTTATAGAGAACAAATTCTCTTAATAGATATCGGATCATAACCAAAGGCCCATTAACCCGCTCCATTAATTTAAGTTAAAATAAACCAAACCATGATGGTTTATTTTAAGTTAAAATGAACCGATCAAAGTTTGGTTCATTCGTTTAAAACAAACCAAAACCTTTGGTTTATTCTCCTCCATTGGATTAGAACCAAACCAATTTGGTTCATCCATCATGTCTTAATAAGACACGACCCATCCACGCTTCCATTTCGACTGAAACGATTTCATGCTCGCTCCATGTTTGGTCCAACCAAACCTAGTTTCTTTCGGTCTGAGAATCTCATTCTCAAGCTCGTTTTAAATCCTTCGGATTATGCTCGTTGTGCGTGTGACCAAATAGGTTCTTGGTTTATGTTGTCCGTCTATAATTAACCATTAATTATAGAATGATCATGAGTGGCACCTAGTAGTACATCATGATCCCCAATTAACCGAAAAGATCAACGGTTGATCTAGAACTATTTCTGAAACCCTTGAGCAGCTCGAATGAATCGTGCCCCATTCCCTTCACTCATCTTATACCCACTTGGTTCAGGACATGGTCTATAGTGTCAGTCCCCACTAGGCTGACTACGTCACAGCTAGCCCAAGTATCATTTCCTTGTCCTACAGATTCTAGTTACTGCACATGTATCGAAGAGTACCTTACTCTAAACATGTAATGCTTTGGCCAAAGACTTTAGTAACAATCCGACGAGAGGCCATGGGTATACATCTCCTCGCAAGGAGTGGTGAATCCTTTATAAGCTATTCAAACACCTTCGATCACTTCGACTTATACCCAATCATCCCGGGTCCACATCTCCTTAGAGATGCTTGCTTAAGATGTCAAAGCATAAGTCTTCATAATCAAGATGACTTGAATACCGCAAGTCAAAGGAACATCGCACTTAATCTACAGTAAGAACTTCATTGACATATCTATATATGCAGATGAACCATATGAAGTCTTACGGCTGGTCACTCCAATGAACTAGTTACCATAACTAGCATCCATGATTAACTCCAGACATCACAATGTCTCCATCTAGTGAGAATCAGCTGCTTGGATACACCAAGGAGTATACCTCGTGCTAGTCTCGAAAGAATCAATGGTGTCCAAATCCATCAATTAATCGACTAGGGATAATTCCGATACATCACAATTACACTTGTAGAGATACTCACTAGTTGTGATCCAATCACAAATTCTCTCATGCTGTGAATCGTATCGTGGACATTCAGTAAATGAGTTTAAGATCTAATCAAATACATGAAAACATGTATACTCAAACAGTGAATCTTCATTTATCATATAAATGGTTCAAACATAAGGCGATTGCCTTAGGACATCTCTCATATATCACTAACAAGGAGCACTTATGAATAAGACTATCGAGGAAGCAGAGGAGCTGATAGAAGAGGTGGCCCAGAACCACCATCAATGGGCTTCTGAACATAGTCACCCAGCTCCTGTCGTGGGACGGTATGCTGTCAACTCAGTGGACCACCTAGCAGTGAGGATAGATGCACTTATCTGACGGTTCGACTCTTTAAATCCTGCATCTGCATGTGCAGATATTGACTTTGGTGAAGGAGCAACATCGTATCGGGAGGACTACTATGGAGGGCAAGTTGGCTTAGAAGAGCAGATTGAGCATGTCGATGCAGGTGAGGACTATAATCAAAGGTCCAATAGCCCATACTCCAGTACTTACAACCCCGGATGAGAGAACCACCCGAACTTTTCCTATCGGAATAACTCGAGGAACTTCCAACCATCAGGAGGGTATGGGCAGTAGCAGGGCAATGGGCAACAACAACCACAGAAGTCTAGGTTAGAATTGATGATGGAAGACTTCATTGCTACCCAAATGAAGGCCAATAAAGAGTTTCGTCGCCAACATCAGAAAGCAGAGGAGTCACTCAGAGACTTGAAGGTCACTGTTGACGGTCTTGCAAGTCACACAAGGATGTTGGAGACACAGGTGGCCCAGATAGCCCAAACCGTGTCACAACCTATGGAGAGCTCTCCAGCATTACCTGAGCCGAGTAAAGTTAAGGAAGAAGGAGTGTATCGTGAGAGAGTAGCGCAAAGAAATAGATTCGCCAAGGGGTGTACATCCATGATTTCCACCATACCTAACCAAGCCGAAATTGAGGACAAGATTCCACCCCAGCTTGAGGACCTTGGTGAATTTGTTATCCCCTGCTCGATTTATGGGGAAAACTTCAATGAAGCACTATGTGACTTGGGGTCATCAATAAGTGTGATGCCCTACGCATACTACTTGAAGATGAGACTGAATGGGCTCTGACCAGCAAACCTTGGTATTCATATGGGGGACGACTCAGTCAAGGAACCCATTGGTATGCTAGCACATGTACCTGTGATCGTCGAGAACTTCATGATAATATGTATTTTATTATACTCGACATAGGGCCAGATCTCTAGAATCCCATCATCTTGGGAAGGCCCTTTCTGGCGATTGCAGGAGCACTAATAGACGTAAAGGCACACAAGATCTACTTGGAGGTAGACGGGGAGATCATCATTTTCAATCTATCAGAATGTAGAGCTCCCTTCCTAGACGACTTCACTTTCAGCAAGGTAGAGCCAAGCCCACCGGATGTCGATCCCGAGATGGATGAAATGAGGTTTACAGAGCCTCCGGAGCCAAGTTGATAATGGAGTGTGGTCGAGCTAAAAGACCGTAAACAAAGCGCTTCTTGGGAGGCAACCCAAGTTTAGTTTTTAGGTTTCCTTTTTATTGTATTGCATTCATTTGGTTAATTTGAACTTTGATTTCCATTTCGTTTAGCATTAGGACTAGAAAGAACTTGCTAGGTAAAAATAAAAATCAATTTTCGCTTACACGACAAAGCGTGTGAGAAAATTTGGACTGTTGTGAACGAAAGGAGAAAAATGAGAGGCACACGACCTAGTCGTGTGTTTTCACACGGTTGTGTCTCTTCCTATAGCGGTGCACACGGCCTGGCCGTGTGTTTTCACACGGCCGTGTCATGTGAGGTTAAGTAGGGTACGTCGTGTATTTTCACCCCAAATGCACCATGTGTTTTGATTTCTCTTGCCCTAGCCGTGTGTATCCTTCTTCCCCACCACCTAGAAGCCCTTCCGACCTTCAAGGAAGCTCAAAAGAAGCAAGGATGAGGAGAACAAAGCAAGTGACATCTCGATCCAGTGCTTCGAAGTGAAGAACAAGGAGAATGGACACCCCTTAAGCTCCGGAGGAAGGTAACACTTTTCCAACCCTTCTCTTTCGCAATAATGAGCATAGGGAAAGATTTGATATGCTCTCTACTAGAAAAATCACCGCTACTAGGTACCTTGATGAAGATCTCTTAGAATCCCTAGGTTTATTTGGTGGCATTCAAGCCCTATTTGCAAAAATATGGTGGGGAGAGTTAATGGGGATAAGATACCCAACCTACCCTACGGTAGTTTTAGAATTTTTGAGTTCTTTAGAAGCTAAAGTTTTAACAGGTAGAGAGAGCGAAGAGGGTAGGATTACCTTTAGGCTATTTAACATTAAGCATGAATGGACACTACACCAATGGAACACATGTTTTGGCTTGCCTAGTGGGGGAGAGAGAAGAACTCTTATTGGGTTCAACTCTCGAATCTTTTGGACTAAATTGATAGGACAGCACGCATATGACCCTTCTAGGGTCAAAGCGCCGCACCTCCAAAATCCCATTTTTAGGTACAAACACCGAATCATGGCAAGTACTATTTTTGGTCGTGGGAAGAGTGACATTGTAGTGTGAGCTAGTGAGCTGCTTTGCTTATGGGACATGCTACAAGAAAGGAGTAGTATTGGTGTAGGGTCCCATTTCATTAGACACTTAGTGAAAATGGGCAAAGCAGCGAGAGGAGAGATTAATGTGGGGGGCCTACTTACCCACATTTGTCATAGGATGGGGTACAACTACACCATGCTAGATAGCATAGAGGGGAGCCCTAGGATCGATCTAGGAGTGTGTATGGCTATGAAAATGATAGTGAGAGAGGGACACTCCTTGTGCTTTATAAGGAAAAACCTATCATCCCTTAGGCTCCCCGACCCCGATCATACTGTAATGCCCGTAAAATTCTAAACTATGCAAAGTAATTATATGGGTTTTAACGCCATAAAAGGTTTAGAATAAAATACAATAAAAGATGGTTATAGGTAGGATTTGAACCATGAACCTCCTAATAGGGAGGTAGCCTTGACACCACTAGACCCTAGGATAATTCATGGATAAGATATATAAAGAATGTACAAGACCATAGGATGATTCATGGATAAGATATATAAAGAATATACAAAGAATATAGATGGGAAGATGAGGAGTTGGTTCAACCCCTCCCCCCCCCCCCCCCATGAAAGGATGAAGAGTGTTCATTCCCTAGGTATTAAAGAGGAGAATTAAGAGAAGAGAGGAAGTAAAACCCCACTTTCTTTCTTCATTCTCCTTCTTCCTCATCCTTGGCCGAATTCCTCATTTCCCCTCCCTCCCTTTTTCATCCCAAGCTCTAGAAATTTTATAAGAATTTTTGTATGATCAAGATGGGCTTTTTTGTGGGCTCTTTCAAAAATAAAAGAAAATAGAGCCAAAAAGGATGCAAGGCCCCGGGTTTGAACCCTAAACCTCCAAGTAGATAACTAAACCTTAGGATGCATCTAATAACCAAAAGCCCAACAGGGTTGTGCTATTAGAAGGACATGGGAAATGATAGTTAAGGGTAAGGGAGGCTAAGGAACACCTTCAAGTGAATAAATAGGAGTATGAGGAGACAAGAGAACCCAAGTTGGCATTCTCCTCTTTCTCTTCTTCTTCCCCACCGAAACCCTAGCTCTCCCTTCTTCCATTTCCGAAAACCAACCAAGCAAGAAGAAAGCTCTAGTCTTGGCATCACAACCTAGGGTATATTCTATTACTAAACATGCGAAAGGATGTAAGTATCCCCTCACCTGCAGTACAAGTTGTTTCGGTTGTTGGTTGCTTAAGAATCTTCTTGAAACTTTCGGCGAAGACCTCCTTCATGCTTCCAATGATTTCACATGCCATGTTTTGTATGAATATGATGATAATATGTTGATAGATAGGCTTGGTTTGAGTGTTTGATCCCAAAGCTCCCTCGAAACTTTTGGCCAAGACCTAATCATGCTCCTAATGGTTTTCCATGCTATGATCTATATGTTTCCATGCTATGTTTTGTATGTAGATGAAGATAACATGATGATAGATAGGCTTGATTTGAGTGTTTGATCCCAAAGCCCCTTGAAACTTTCGGCCAAGACCTAATCATGATCTAATGGTTTTCCATGCTATGATCTATATGTTTCCATGCTATGTTTTGTATGTAGATGAAGATAACATGATGATAGATAGGCTTGATTTGAGTGTTTGATCCCAAAGCCCCTTGAAACTTTCGGCCAAGACCTAATCATGCTCCTAATGGTCTTTCATGCTATGATCTATATGTCTCCATGCCATGTTTTGTATGTAGATGAAGATGACATGTTGATAGCTAGGTTTGGTTTGAGTGTTTGATCCCAAGGCCCCTTGAAACTTTCGGCCAAGACCTATATATGCTCCTAATGGCCTTTCATGCTACGATCTATATGTTCCCATGCCATGTTTTGTATGTAGATGAAGATGACATGTTGATAGCTAGGTTTGGTTTGAGTGTTTGAACCCAAGGCCCCTTGAAAATTTTGACCAAGTCCTAGTTGTGCTCCTAATGGTCTTCCATGTCATGATCTATAGGTAATGGATGTTAACATGTGGTTAGTTAGATCTTGTACAAGTGTTTAGGGTTTAAATTCTTAAGAACCCTCCCTTAGGGTTTCGGCCAACCCATGCTCATGCCCTCTAATAATCCTTCATGCCATGCTATATGTATATAAGATGTTAATATGATGTTAGTTAGACTTTATGATAGCATGATTGGTTTATGTCACTACCTTATGTCCATGTTAATTGTATCAATGTATGATTATGTTATGCTCATTGTCATGTTAATTGTATGAATGTATGATTATGTTATGCTCATTGCATCATGATGAACAAGTATGTATGATGAAAATGCCTAAAAGATGCTTTCCTATGAATGCGGACTAAGAGCACTCTTTATGCTATGAAAAGAAATATGATATGTTATAAAGAAGAACATGATATGTTATGAGAAGGAACATGATATGTTATGAAAAGAAATATGATATGTTATGATAAGGAACATGATATATTATTTTACTTTTTCATTGGCTTGTACCAGACCCTAACAAGGTCCAAGGGATGGGCTCCTATGTGCCCCTAGGTCGACGATCATAGTACGGACCTAGTACGGGATGGGCTCCTAAGTTGCCCTAGGCCGACGGACATAGTACGGGCCTAGGATGTGTTGGATCGAGAAGCGTCGCTAGAGGGGGGTGAATAGCGATCGTAAATCTTTCGTTCGAATTCGTTCGTTGATACACAAGTAAACGAGTAAGCACAGCGGAAAATAAATGAACACGTTTATTTTACTTGGTTCACAACCAAGTGGTTGCTACTCCAAGGCCCTATCGATTCTAGACCACGTACGGAGGGCAAAACACTATAACGTCTCCTCCTCGTTGGAGGTAGGAAACAACGATCACAAAACCGAATATACAAGGATGAGGCAACAAGCCTACCTTACCTTGTTATGAAGAAAAACAAAGAATACAATATCAAAAATATTACTTGATTCTGCTGCCGACGAAGAAGATCGAAACTTGGCGTTGCGTCGGCGTTATGACGATGTTGGAGCATTGGCGTTGTAGGAGCACTTGATGAATAAACTTGATGTGATTTGGAGATGGAATCCTCGCCTCCTTTTATAGATTTTGGCCTCTGAATTTGTCTCCTCTTTTTTCGGAACAGATCATGAAGTTGTCCAAATTTTATCGCGATGTGGCCGCGTCAAATGTTATCTGTTTTGACCTAGCGCAAAAGCTGAATCGTCGCCATCAATCGACTGATGCCTCTCATCGCTTGGATCGATGATCGCGATCGATGCCTCTCATCACTCAAGCGATAACGATCTTAATGTCCGATGATCGCCACCGCCACTTCTCTGCAGTAAGAGGTTAGCTCGAAAAATGGTAAATGCGACGGTTTCTAACCGTCCGATCTCGACCTAGACCTTCCACAGGAAGTCCTAGTCAGATCGCCGCCTACGGTCATCCCCGTAAAGAGGACACGACCTTACAATCTCTCACTCACATGAGCTTACCTCGATAGTAGCTCTCGCTTCCGACCTTCCACTCGATTCCTTCGGCCCCCTCCGAAGTCACTCGAGTGTCGCCCGACCGCCGCGGCTTCCTCCGGGTGTCGCTAGCCTTCAGCTCCAGCTTTAATACTTTTCTGCACACTCGATAGCTCATGAGATAACGATGTAAACTTAACTTTGTGTCTTTTCCATAATCAAAACACAGGTTCGATTATCTAGTGCCCCTACACCAACAGGATGGGCTTCTATGTTATGATTGCCCCTAGGTCGACGGACATAGTACGGGCCTAGTAACCTAGTAGGTTCGAGATTAGCTACCTCGGGTCTATTTAGGGATGCGTGCAATGATGATGATGAATGTGGAACAATGTCAGGCCCAATATGTTGAGATTATGTTTAAGTACCTATAAGAATATATGTTTTCAAAGAGCATCTTGCATATACCTTTATTTCATGTCTATATGTTCTTGAATATTTATATGAATGCTATGCTTATATGTTCTTGAATGTTTATATGAATGCAATGCTTATATGTTCTTGAATGTTTATATGAATGTTATACTTATATGTTCTTGAATGTTTATATGAATGTTATGCTTATATGTTCTTAAATGTTTATATGAATGCTATGCTTATATGTTCTTGAATGTTTATATGAATCCTATGCTTATATGTTCTTAAATGTTTATATGTATGCTATGAAGGGATTTCCCTTGTCGAGTCCGTGAGGGGAAACTTCGCTTCCCCTTCGCCTCGGTTGCTTGACCATGGTGATCCCTTCGATGTCTCCGGATTAAAAATTTAATCCTAGACAAAAGGGATTCCCAAAGCAACCAAGTCATCATCGTGCTATTCATTTAGAGAGGTCACTTGAACAAACTAGTTGTTCAAGCGACCATTCTCTATTCTACGAGTAGCCGCGGAATAGACGATGTCCGGATCGTCGGTTTTTGTGTTTATACTCGGGATCCAAGTATTATTTAGCCTATTTACAGAAATATAACATGCTTATATTTTGAAAAACAAACACAAGCAATGAATAAAAGAGATAGAAGAATAGTTATACCTCTTGGTCTTCTAATGTATGACCCTCCTCCTTTTGGACGTCGTGTGGGCGACGATCCACCAAAAGTCGAAGCTCCTAGATCGCAAAACTTCCTTCCTTGCTTTTCCCAAGCAAGAGGAAGAAGAGAAACAATGTTTTTCTCCTTCAAAAACTCAACCAACAAAGAACTATAGAAGTTCTTGCCGCCGGCCAACTAGAAGGAGAAGAAGATGATGGAAAACTACCAAGACACCAAGGGAAACCCTATATCTTGTTTCCACCACCTAAAGAGAAGAGAGGGGAGTGTTTTGGGCGCCGTCCAAGGGCTGGGAAGGGCTGGAATAGCTGCTGGACGTTGGCCACAAAGCAAGGAAGAAGAAGGAAAACTTGCCTTATTTGGTGTCACCCTTGCTTCCAAACCCTAACCCTAATTCCAATCCTATCTCAACTAGGATTGCCCTATTCTTGCCGCCCAAGCCTTGCTCCCTCTCTATGATGATCTTCACGCCAACCCCATGCCACCTTTTATAGAGTTTGGGGATAAGCCATGAATTAATCTCCTCCATTGGTTCTAGGGATTTAATCTCAACCGTCGGATCTAGAGATTTAATCTCAACCGTCGGATCTTAGAGATTAAATCTCTACTAATGGATCTTAGTGTTTTGTTTCTATCCATTGGATCTAAGCATCTTGAGGTGTTAATGGGCTACATTAGGGACCATGAGGAGGAGTTGGGTCTTGGCCACCCATGGATCAAGCCCACATAAAGTCTGATCCACTAATGATGATCCAATCCACTAAAGGTCCATCATTGATCTACCTCACCAACCCCCATATGACAATATGGGCTCCATATATTATTTGTACATTTTCTCCCCGTGTTTAAGATCTCGAATGTCCATCGATTAATTAATTTACTAACCATTAATTAATCAACATCTAACTCCTTGAGTAGTACCACTCAACCTTTTCATCATGCCGGACCAAGTCCACCTGCAGGGTTTACATGATGAACCTTATGAGCTCCTCAAGGGGACATCATCATCCTAATATATAGGACACGGTTTCCTCCTATAATCAACGCACACCATATAAATAATATCATCTCCCAACTTACCGAGTCTATCGATTTAATCTATAAATCTCGCCCATTGGTAAATCAAAGAGATGAGTACCAAGTATATGTGCCCGTTATTATATCGAGATTAAGAGCATGTACTAAATAATATCTGAGATCCGATTCGATTATGTAGTCAGCAATAAATCGAATCACCTCTGTGTCGGTCCTGCTCAATACACACAAAGTGCACTAGTGTGATTCTATGGTCAAGACAAACCAATACCAAATCACACTACAACCATTCCGATGGTTTGTCCAAAGTCATCTCGGTTGTGAGCCTTTACTTATACTTTACAAGGAGCCGATAACAAGATCTCCCGTGTGACACCACACACCATGTTATCTACAATGTAACGTATTAGACAATATTGCATAACCATAAAAATATACAAACAATTATCATGTGATTCTTATTTCAAAATAAAGATGTTCATACAAAAGATAGACTTTTCAGTATACATCCCTACAATCTCCCACTTATACTAAAAGACTAGTTGTTCTCAAAGTGTCATACATCTGATCCCCATTCCCTCCACATGCCTATCAAAAGCTCTCGCCGGAAGGGCCTTAGTGAAAGGATCTGCCAGGTTATCCTCCGATGCAATCTTGGCCACAACAACTTCTCCTCTCTTTACGATTTCTCGTATTAGGTGGTACTTGCACTCTATGTGTTTACTAGCCTTATGGGCTCGTGGTTCCTTCGAGTTTGTAACTGCACCACTATTATCACAATAAATTGTGATAGTTCTGGGCAAACCAGGAATCACATCCAAGTCCATCAGGAAGTTCCTGAGCCATACAGCTTCTTTGGCCGCCTCAGAGGCCGCCACATACTCAGCTTCCATGGTGGAGTCCACCACGCACTTTTGCTTGACACTCGTCCATACAATGGCTCCACCTCCCAAAGTAAACACAAAACCTGAGGTAGACTTACTGTTATCCCTATCAGATTGGAAGTCGGAATCCGTATAACCCACAGGGAGTAATTAGTGCCTCGGTAAACCAAAGATATAATCCCTAGTCCTTCTCAGGTACTTCAATATATGCTTTACCGCAGTCCAATGTCCCTGTCCTGGATTACTCTGATATCTGCTGACCATGCCCACGACAAAGCAAATATCTGGTCTCGTACAGAGCATCGCATACATGAGGCTTCCTACTGCCGAAGCATAAGGAACCGCCTTCATCTCCTCTATCTCCTCAGATGATCTAGGACACATCTCCTTAGATAAAGGAACTCCATGCATGAAAGGTAGAAAACCCTTCTTGGAGTTCTGCATGCTAAAACGCTCCATAATCGTGTCTATGTATGAAGCTTGGGATAAGCACAACATCCTTTTCCTGCGATCCCTTATAACCTTGATCCCAAGGATGTGTCCCACCTCTCCTAAGTCCTTCATATCAAATTGTTTGGACAACCATACCCTTACGTCCGATAACACCTTGATATTGTTGCCAATCAACAAAATGTCATCTACGTATAGTACAAGAAATACCACTACGTTTCCGTCACATCTCTTGTATACACAAGACTCATCCGGACTTTGAATAAATCCATAAGACTGGATCACTTCATCAAACCGGATGTTCCAAGATCTCGAAGCTTGCTTCAATCCATAAATGGACCGATTAAGCTTACATACAAGATGCTCTTTGCCCTTAGCAATGAATCCCTCTGGTTGCTTCATGTAGATGTTTTCCTCAAGACTTCCATTAAGGAAAGCTGTCTTGACATCCATCTGCCACACCTCATAATCCATATAAGCTGCTATGCATAAGAGAATCCGGATAGATTTAAGCATGGCTACCGGCGAAAAGGTCTCCTCATAATCGATACCCTCTTTCTGAGTATACCCCTTCGCAACAAGCCTCGCTTTGAAGGTCTCAACCTTCCGATATATTCCTCTTTTTCTCTTGTAGATCCACTTGCATCCAATGGTTTTTACACCATCGGGTGGTTCTACTAGCTCCCAGACCTGATTTGAATCCATAGATTCAATCTCAGCATTCATTGCACTCTGCCAAGATACTGCATCTTTATCTTGGATTGCCTCATCATATGTCCAGGGATCAGGTTCATGTTCGCCAGGGACCAAATCAGAAGATTCTCCCAAGAACATGAATCTATCAGGCTGTCTCACAACCCTCCCACTACGACGAGGTATCACCTGTATACTCTCGTGACACGCGGCGTGACATGTGGTATATCCTCTTGTATCGGTGGTACTAAAGAAGTGACTTCCCCTTTTAACTCCTCCAGAACAATTTTACTCTTGGGCTTGTGGCTCATCACATAGTCTTCCTCTAGAAATCTGGCGTTCGTGCTAACGATCACCCTCTAATCTCTAGGACTATAAAACAATCCACCCTTCGTTCCTCTGGGATAGCCAACGAACAATCGTACTTCTGTACGAGGTTCCAACTTACCAGCATCTACCTTCAGCACATGTGCTGGACTCCCCCATATCCGAATATGTCTTAGACTAGGCTTTCGCCCAGTCCACAACTCTGTGGGAGTAGAAGGCACTGATTTAGATGGAACCAAGTTCAGAATGTATACCGCCGTATCTAGAGCATATCCCCAGAACGAATCTGGCAAGTCAGAATAACTCATCATCGATCTAACCATCTCCATAAGAGTCCTATTCCTTCGCTCTGCTACACCATTCTGCTGGGGTGTGCCAGGTGCAGTCAATTGGGATTGAATCCCAGCCTCTGATAAGTAGTTCCTAAACTCTCCCAAGAGGTACTCACCACCACGATCAGATCGTAGTGTTTTGATACTTTTACCTTGACGTTTCTCCACATCAGCCTTGAATTCTTTGAACTTGTTAAAGCATTCAGACTTGCGGCGCATCAGGTAAATGTATTCATATCTTGAGTAATCGTCTATAAAAGAGACGAAATACTCAAAACCACCTCTAGCCTGGATAGACATAGGACCACACAAATCAGAATGAACCAATTCTAACACATCTTTGGCTCTATACCCTTTGGCCTTAAAAGGCCTCTTGGTCATCTTACCCTCCAAGCAAGATTCACAGGTTGGGAGATCCTCCACCACTAATGAACCCAAAGGTCCATCAGCTATCAACCTTTGAATTCTGCTTAGGTTAATGTGACCAAGCCTAAGATGCCAAAGATATGTTTGGTTCATCTTCGAAGGTTCTTTTCTCTTATTGGAATTAGAAGATGAGTTATTAACTTCAATTTGCATCGTGGGAGGTTTTGGTTCTAGTGTGTACAAATTTCCTATCAATGTACCCGAACAGATAATGTCCCTATCTCTCTTTATAACAACTCTGTCATTGAAAGAAATAGAATATCCATCCATAAATAATTTAGAAACTGAAATTAAATTCTTTCTAAATAAGGGTACATAAAGGCAATTCCTAAGAACCAAAAGTTTATTTTTCTCAAAAGATAAATGAACATCTCCCACTGCAACAGCCGCCACCTTCGTGGCATCACCCAAGTACCAGTAATCTCCCCTCGGCCCGATTATCCGTTTCTGGAACCCCTGCAAAGTATTGCAGACATGATCAGTGGCTCCCGTATCTACACACCAGGTGCCGGTAGATAACACCGCTAAACATGTTTTAACGACTAGACCAAAAGATATACCTTTGTTCTTGCGGTTGGGGCAGTCCTTCTTCCAGTATCCAGTCTGCTTACAAGTGAAGCACTTGCCTTTCAGCTTCTTCACTCCTCCATGAGTACCTCCCATCGCCTTTGCCCCAGTTTGTTTCTTCTTCTTCTTGCCTTTCGGCTTAGAAGCAGAAACCTAGGTCATCACGGCATCTTTTGAGCACTCGTGAAATAGTCCCTCTAGTTACATACCTCTTATTCATGTTGTAGTTGGTAAATCGCTCAAAACTCCTAGGCGAGGCGAGTATAATATCGACCTAGGTTTCCCCATCGATCTCAGCTCCTAGGACCTCCAACTCATTCAAATGAGCCATCATCTTGAGAACATGATCCCTCACGGGTGTTCCCTCGATCATGGTGGTCGTCATCAAGTTTCTCATGGCCTCTTGCCTCGCACCCGGATTCTGTGTCCAAAAGCTCCTTGAGATTGAGCATCATATCATAGGCGTGGGTATGGCTTGATGTCGATGTTGGAGTACATTTGACATAGATGCCAAAATGTAACACTGCCATCTCATCGGCCTTGTTCCACTTCCTATAGCTCTCTCTCCTTTCCCCAGAATCATCTGCAGGCTTGGGAGGGCACTCTTCGAGGAGTACATATTTGTATTCCTCAGCAATCAAGACAATATCTAGATTCCTCTTCCAATCTACATAGTTGGGTCCAGTAAGTTTGTTCTCTTTCAGTATCACAGCAAGTGGGTTGAAAGTCATTTTGAAAGAAAACCTAAGAATCACATAAATCAAAACATTAGATTTCAAAAAATTATTGATTCCTCAAACAATAAAATTTTTAAAATCAACCAACACCTCAAAACACCGAGAATATCGTATGCCACGATAGTGTGGACGTATACGAATTCTACATTTGTAAGAGGAGGTTTTAGCCATTAATTTTACTATCTTGTCAACCTAACTTTTTGACAAGTAAAATTAATAGTTGGTTCCTCTTTGGCCCTACAAATAAAAGCAGTGACTCCGATGGGGAGGATACTTATATTTGTATCTAAGTGTTCACCATTACTTGGTACCAAGGCTAGGATAATTATCTTAGGTTATGTGCCTTACGATGGGCAAGTACACATGCTCCTTGATAATTTCCTATAACCATATTCGACCTTGTGATCCGCAAACAAACCCATCCGATGGGGAGGAAGGCACTCAGAGCCGACGCGCAAGTTTGTTTGCATCACTTGTCAAATTATAATGGAGGCCGCGGGAATTTATAAAAATATCCCTCTCCCACTTAGTAATTTGAAATTGAGGAATTTTCCTAGCCTACAACATGCATATCAAACAAAAAGCAATAAATATGAAAAATAAATTATTTTCCAACTATTATGGCTTTTGTCTTCAATATGACTCCTGTCGCATCGCCATCTCGTCCGCTCCTCCTACGCCATGTACGAGCCATCCGGAGATCCGAGCCGAGACTAAATCCTATTTTAATTTACATCCATCGATCCTATACTCCACGAGGGAGTGTACATGAAATCTAGATCGAAAGTAAAATAAAATAAAGAGCGGCTAAACAATGCCGTATTTAATTTACAAAAACTAAATACTAGCCTCGTCAACCCCGAGGATTCAACAAAATAAACATTTACACACATACAATCACATACACACACATGCCATAATAGTCGGATCTTATGCCTGCAACCAAAGAGTTAAACTACGCATATCCTACTATTATCCAGCACATATAATATATGAAAAAGTGCATAAAAATTAACCGAATCCTAAATACACAAAACTGGAAACCTTGGCTCTGATACCAATTGAAGGGATTTCCCTTGTCGAGTCCGTGAGGGGAAACTTCGCTTCCCCTTCGCCTCGGTTGCTTGACCATGGTGATCCCTTCGATGTCCCCGGATTAAAAATTTAATCCTAGACAAAAGGGATTCCAAAAGCAACCAAGTCATCGTCGTGCTATTCGTTTAGAGAGGTCACTTGAACAAACTAGTTGTTCAAGCGACCATTCTCTATTCTACGAGTAGCCGCGGAATAGACGATGTCCGGATCGTCGGTTTTTGTGTTTATACTCGGGATCCAAGTATTATTTAGCCTATTTACAGAAATATAACATGCTTATATTTTGAAAAACAAACACAAGCAATGAATAAAAGAGATAGAAGAATAGTTATACCTCTTGGTCTTCTAATGTATGACCCTCCTCCTTTTGGACGTCGTGTGGGCGACGATCCACCAAAAGTCGAAGCTCCTAGATCTCAAAACTTCCTTCCTTGCTTTTCCCAAGCAAGAGGAAGAAGAGAAACAATGTTTTTCTCCTTCAAAAACTCAACCAACAAAGAACTATAGAAGTTCTTGCCGCCGGCCAACTAGAAGGAGAAGAAGATGATGGAAAACTACCAAGACACCAAGGGAAACCCTATATCTTGTTTCCACCACCTAAGGAGAAGAGAGGGGAGTGTTTTGGGCGCCGTCCAAGGGCTGGGAAGGGCTGGAATAGCTGCTGGACGTTGGCCACAAGTCAAGGAAGAAGAAGGAAAACTTGCCTTATTTGGTGCCACCCTTGCTTCCAAACCCTAACCCTAATTCCAATCCTATCTCAACTAGGATTGCCCTATTCTTGCCGCCCAAGCCTTGCTCCCTCTCTATGATGATCTTTACGCCAACCCCATGCCACCTTTTATAGAATTTGGGGATAAGCCATGAATTAATCTCCTCCATTGGTTCTAGGATTTAATCTCAAGTCGGATCTAGAGATTTAATCTCAACCGTCGGATCTTAGAGATTTAATCTCTACCAATGGATCTTAGTGTTTTGTTTCTATCCATTGGATCTAAGCATCTTGAGGTGTTAATGGGCTACATTAGGGACCATGAGGAGGAGTTGGGTCTTGGCCACCCATGGATCAAGCCCACATAAAGTCCGATCCACTAATGATGATCCAATCCACTAAAGGTCCATCATTGATCTACCTCACCAACCCCCATATGACAATATGGGCTCCATATATTATTTGTACATTTTCTCCCCGTGTTTAAGATCTCGAATGTCCGTCGATTAATTAATTTACTAACCATTAATTAATCAACATCTAACTCCTTGAGTAGTACCACTCAACCTTTTCATCATGCCGGACCAAGTCCACCTGCAGGGTTTACATGATGAACCTTATGAGCTCCTCAAGGGGACATCATCATCCTAATATATAGGACACGGTTTCCTCCTATAATCAACGGCACACCATATAAATAATATCATCTCCCAACTTACCGAGTCTATCGATTTAATCTATAAATCTCGCTCATTGGTAAATCAAAGAGATGAGTACCAAGTATATGTGCCCGTTATTATATCGGGATTAAGAGCATGTACTAAATAATATCTGAGATCCGATTCAATTATGTAGTCAGCAATAAATCGAATCACCTCTGTGTCGGTCCTGCTCAATACACACAAAGTGCACTAGTGTGATTCTATGGTCAAGACAAACCAATACCAAATCACACTACAACCATTCTGATGGTTTGTCCAAAGTCATCTCGGTTGTGAGCCTTTACTTATACTTTACAAGGAGCCGATAACAAGATCTCCCGTGTGACACCACACACCATGTTATCTATAATGTAACGTATTAGACAATATTGCATAACCATAAAAATATGCAAACAATTATCATGTGATTCTTATTTCAAAATAAAGATGTTCATACAAAAGATAGACTTTTCAGTATACATCCCTACATGCTATGCTTATATGTTCTTAAATGATCATGTCACTACTCTAGGTCTAATTCTTGATGTATGGCTTTTGTGAGTAGGAAAGGATCTTACTAAGCCTATGTGCTTATAGTTTCATGTTCCCTTGTACTGCAGATAAGAATAAAGAATGGCTAGGCTAAAGGGAGCAGCAGGAGGGGCAAAGTGTGTGTGGTAGTGGCATGGTGGAGGAGATTTGTTTATATTCCAAGACTTATGCATGTTTCCCTTTAAGTCTTGTATGTTAGTTGATAAGAGTCGAACTCTACTTGATGATGAATGGTTGCTACTTAGTGTCCTTTAAGTTGATTATCATGAACTTGAACTAAGTACTTATGAGATGATTATGCATGCTCTATGTTTCATGCCTTATGTTTTAAAAAAGAAAGAAAGAAAGTTTAAAGTCTTCTGCTGTAAATGCATGCATGTAGTCTTCCCCTGTAGATGTATGTATGTATGATCGTGTCGCGCTGCCTTTAAAAAAGGGCGGGCGTGACAAGTTGGTATCAGAGCAGATCTGCCTTTCCACTACACACACATCTAGCTCCAAATCCTGCCGCTCCAAGTAAGAAATTCTATGCCTACTCTATTTCTTTCATGTATGATAAGAAATGCTTTTAGCTTAATTATGCATGAATATAGGTATGATAATCTTATGCTTATCTATGATAAGGAATGCCTTTACTTGAAATATGCATGAATATATGTATGATAATCTTATGCTATCCTTATTATAATAAATGAAGATAAGTGTATGATAAGGAATGTTTTTAGTTTAGATATGCATGAATATATGTATGATAATCTTATGCTAGCCTTATGATAATATATGAAGATAAGTGTATGATAAGGAATGTTTTTAGTTTAAATATGCATGAATATATGTATGATAATCTTATTCTAGCCTTATTATAATATATGAAGATAAGCATGGCTGGAAGACGCAGTAATAGAGTCGATGAGACAGTACCCCCACCTGATCTTATGCATGTGGTTACGGAACTCCAGGGACAGCTACAAGAGTTCTGTAGCCTATTCAAATCCCAGAATGGAAGTGGGAAGATATAACTATGGATTTCATAGTAGGACTACCCAAAACAACTAATGGTTATGAAGCTATTTAGGTGATTGTTGAAAGATTGACAAAATCTGCCCATTTTCTGGCAATCAAGTATCGTACTCAATGGAACAACTAGCCCAGTTGTATGTTGAGGAGGTGATCAGATTGCATAGATTTCCTAAGACCATGTGATTGAGCCACAAATGGTACAAGTTCAAGAAGATTTAAGTTATGAAAGTCGACCTATTTAGACAATAGATCGAGAAATCAAGAAATAGAGAACCAAAGAAGAACCCTTAGTGAAAGTCATATGGCAAAATCAAAAGTTTGAAGAAGAAACTTAGGAATGTGAGGATGACATGAAACAAAAGTATCCGGAGTTGTTCTAAGTTTCGAGGACGAAACTTTTATAGGTATGAAGGATTGTAACGCCCGTAAAATTCTAAACTATGCAAAGTAATTATATGGGTTTTAACGCGATAAAAGGTTTAGAATAAAATAAAATAAAAGATGGTTATAGGTAGGATTTGAACCATGAACCTCCTAATAGGGAGGTAGCCTTGACACCACTAGACCCTAGGATAATTCATGGATAAGATATATAAAGAATGTACAAGACCATAGGATGATTCATGGATAAGATATATAAATAATATACAAAGAATATAGATGGGAAGATGAGGAGTTGGTTCATCCCCACCCACCCCGCCCCCCCCCCCCCCCCCATGAAAGGATGAAGAGTGTTCATTCCCTAGGTATTAAAGAGGAGAATTAAGAGAAGAGAGGAAGTAAAACCCCACTTTCCTTCTTCATTCTCCTTCTTCCTCGAATTCCTCATTTCCCCTTCCTCCCTTTTTCATCCCAAGCTCTAGAAATTTTATAAGAATTTTTGTATGATTAAGATGGGATTTTATGTGGGCTCTTTCAAAAATAAAAGAAAATAGAGCCAAAAAGGATGCAAGGCCCAGGGTTTGAACCCTAAACCTCAAAGTAGATAACTAAACCTTAGGATGCATCCAATAACCAAAAGCCCAGCAGGGTTGTGCTATTAGAAGGACATGGAAAATGATAGTTAAGGGTAAGGGAGGCTAAGGGACACCTTCAAGTGAATAAATAGGAGTATGAGGAGACAAGAGAACCCAAGTTGGCATTCTCCTCTTTCTCTTCTTCTTCCCCACCGAAACCCTAGCTCTCCCTTCTTCCATTTCCGAAAACCAACCAAGCAAGAAGAAAGCTCTAGTCTTGGCATCACAACCTAGGGTATATTCTATTACTAAACATGCGAAAGGATGTAAGTATTCCCTCACCTGCAGTACAAGTTGTTTCAGTTGTTGGTTGCTTAAGAATCCTTCTTGAAACCTTCGGCCAAGACCTCCTTCATGCTTCCAATGATTTCACATGCCATGTTTTGTATGAATATGATGATAATATGTTGATAGATAGGCTTGGTTTGAGTGTTTGATCCCAAAGCTCCCTTGAAACTTTCGGCCAAGACCTAATCATGCTCCTAATGGTTTTCCATGCTATGATCTATATGTTTCCATGCTATGTTTTGTATGTAGATGAAGATAACATGATGATAGATAGGCTTGATTTGAGTGTTTGATCCCAAAGCCTCTTGAAACTTTCGGCCAAGACCTAATCATGATCCTAATAGTTTTCCATGCTATGATCTATATGTTTCCATGGTATGTTTTGTATGTAGATGAAGATAACATGATGATAGATAGGCTTGATTTGAGTGTTTGATCCCAAAGCCCCTTGAAACTTTCGGCCAAGACCTAATCATGCTCCTAATGGTCTTTCATGCTATGATCTATATGTCTCCATGCCATGTTTTGTATGTAGATGAAGATGACATGTTGATAGCTAGGTTTGGTTTGAGTGTTTGATCTCAAGGCCCCTTGAAACTTTCGGCCAAGCCCTATATATGCTCCTAATGGCCTTTCATGCTATGATCTATATGTTCCCATGCCTTGTTTTGTATGTAGATGAAGATGACATGTTGATAGCTAGGTTTGGTTTGAGTGTTTGAACCCAAGGCCCCTTGAAACTTTCGGCCAAGTCCTAGTTGTGCTCCTAATGGTCTTCCATGTCATGATCTATAGGTAATGGATGTTAACATGTGGTTAGTTAGATCTTGTACAAGTGTTTAGGGTTTAAATTCTTAAGAACCCTCTCTTAGGGTTTCGGCCAACCCATGCTCATGCCCTCTAATAATCCTCCATGCCATGCTATATGTATATAAGATGTTAATATGATGTTAGTTAGACTTTATGATAGCATGATTGGTTTATGTCACTACCTTATGTCCATGTTAATTGTATGAATGTATGATTATGTTATGCTCATTGTCATGTTAATTGTATGAATGTTTGATTATGTTATGCTCATTGTCATGTTAATTGTATGAATGTATGATTATGTTATGCTCATTGCATCATGATGAACAAGTATGTATGATGAAAATGCCTAAGAGATGCTTCCCTATGATGGGGACTAAGAGCTCTCTTTATGCTATGAAAAGAAATATGATATGTTATAAATAAGAACATGATATTCTATGAAAAAGAACATGATATGTTATGAAAAGAAATATAATATGTTATGATAAGGAATATGATATGCTATTTTTCTTTTTGCATGGCTTGTACCGAACCCTAACAAGGTCCAAGGGATGGGCTCCTACGTGCCCCTAGGTCGATGGTCATAGTACGGACCTAGTATGGGATGGGCTTCTAAGTTGCCCTAGGTTGACGGACATAGTACAGGCCTAGGATGGACTTCTATGTTATGATTGCCCCTAGGTCGACGGGCATAGTACGGGCCTAGTAACCTATTAGGTTCGGGATTAGCTACCTCAGGTCTATTTAGGGATGCGCGCAATGATGATGATGAATATGGTACAATGTCTGGCCCAATATGTTGAGATTATGTTTAAGTACCAATAAGAATATATGTTTTCAAAGAGCATCTTGCATATATCTTTATTTCATGTCTATATGTTCTTGAATGTTTATATGAATGCTATGCTTATATGTTCTTGAATGTTTATATGAATGGTATGCTTATATGTTCTTGAATGTTTATATGAATGCTATGCTTATATGTTCTTGAATGTTTATATGAATGCTATGCTTATATGTTCTTGAATGTTTATATGAATGCTATGCTTATATGTTCTTGAATGTTTATATGAATGTTATACTTATATGTTCTTGAATGTTTATATGAATGTTATGCTTATATGTTCTTGAATGTTTATATGTATGTTATGCTTATATGTTCTTAAATGATCATGTCACTACTCTAGGTCTAATTCTTGATGTATGGCTTTTGTGAGTAGGAAAGGATCTTACTAAGCCTATGTGCTTATAGTTTCATGTTCCCTTGTACTGCAGATAAGGGTAAAGAATGGCTAAGCTAAAGGGAGCAGCAGGAGGGGCAAAGTGTGTGTGGTAGTGGCATGGTGGAGGAGATCTGTTTATATTCCAAGACTTATGCATGTTTCCCTTTAAGTCTTGCATGTTAGTTGTTAAGAGTCGAACTCTACTTGATGATGAATGGTTGCTACTTAGTGTCTTTTAAGTTGATTATCATGAACTTGAACTAAGTACTTATGAGATGATTATGCATGCTCTAAGTTTCAAGTCTTATGTTTTAAAAAAGAAAAAAAGAAAGTTTAAAGTCTTCCGTTGTAAATGCATGCATGTAGTCTTCCGCTGTAGATGTATGTATGTATGATCGCGTCGCGCCGCCTTTAAAAAAGGGCGGGCGTGACACATACCACCATCACCACCACATGCCAACTGGTGCTTAGACCTGATAGTGGAGTCACCACCATATGAGGGACCATCCACATCGACACCCATCTCTCCCCCTTTACATCACTCTCCTCCAGTCCACACATGCATAGGAGCCCACCTAGTCCACGTCGACATGAACCTGCACCTGGACCGCCACCTTTTTCTACTTTTGAGCAAAATGCAGGTACATCTGCCTATGATTTTTTAGAGTTTCGATCGCGCTTCGACAACATATATGCCGAGTAGCAAATGCAGAGGCAGCGATGGGAGAAGCAAAGTGCCTACATGCAGGCAGAGTTTCAGGGCTTTCGGGAGCACTTTTAGCGAGCCGAGGAGTTCTACGATGAGGCTCGCATCTACTTCCAGGAGGAGACTACCCATTGCCAGGAGGAAGCCACCTACCGCTAGGAGATGTGATGTTTGCCTAGAAGGCGTAGTGGACTAGGGAGGAGGAGCACCGAGCAGTCATTGCATCCACCAGCTCTTAAATTTACCACATGTACATGTGGCATCAGTGGCTCAACAATAGATTCTCCCAGGATCCCGAGATGCCGAGGCTACCAGACTTTCCACCTCATCCACCATACTAGAGGTATGCTTCGCTCAAGTCGGGGGGGCCTAAGTTTTGATTTATTTTGTCTCTACTAGTAGTTCTTTCCTGTCATTTGCATTTGTTTTAGTTGACATTCATTTGTTCATACATAGAGTTTTTAGTTTCGTCAGTACTTAATTTTTGCTATCTTTAAGCTACCTCAGTAGTATTTTTAAAAGTTTTCTTCATGAGTTGTTTCCATGGGTAGCTTAACTTCATTTACCTCGTGGTATTTTATTTTATTTGCTCTGAATGAATGTTTTAGACTTACACTTGTTAGCTTTTATTTTACACATACACATGATGAACTTTCTGAAAGGGAGAGTCTAGTACATACCCAGTTATGATTCATCTCAGTAGTCTAGTATTTTGGAATCCACAGGTGATCCTAAGTTTAGCATTTTAGTTACTGGAGATGCTCGGATTGTGTAAGCCCATTCGAAAAAATCAAAATCCCAAGAAAGAGAGATGAAAAAAAAATGTAATAAGAAAAAAAATTGAGGGATAAAAAAAAATAGTTGTCGTGGGTGGAAATGGTTAGGTGCCCCTTTGAGACCGAGTTAGGTTACTGGGGAAACACCTACCAATTTCTCTCAATATCGAGCACGCCTTTGAGACTTTGTACTAGATCTAGGGAACGACTCTCACTTTGAGCAGGTAAGTGCCTAAAAGTCGAAGACCTTAGGAAAGCTATAGGATGATGACTTAACTTACCATGGAACAAGTATCCCCTAAGTAGATTCGCTTAGCACGAGCACGATGAGCTAACTTAGTGAATTTCTAGAACATATCTATTTTACTTTTATTGCAATACCACTTGATAAATCTAGTTAACATGCTGAGTATGGAACAATACCTTTTTAAAATTTCATGGCACTGAGATTTGCTTGAGGACAAGCAAATATCTAAGTCTAGGGGAATTGATGTGAGCGAAATATATAGGGTTTTAGAAGTAGTTTTCGCTCACATCTCGTTTCGTTTTATTTCTTGTTTCATGCATATTCTACTTTATTTTGCATGCATTTCCTATTTTCTGGTTCGGAGATCTGCTCTTTATACTTTTGTGGTCAAGATAGCATTCCATGGGGAAACTGGTGTGCTTCCAGAGCAAAAAGGAGGAATTTGGAAGTTGGACATAGAGTGGGACACGGCCTGGGTGTGTGGCTACACATGTCCATGTCCAGGGTTTGAAAATGGCCACCACAGCCTTACACACGGCCTGGCTGTGTGTTTTCACACGGCCGTGTGGCGGCCAGGCAACTTGACGTGACCAGGATTTTTTTCAGATTTCGCGAGGATCCAGCGTGATGTCTATATAAGGAAAGCTACACTCAAACCCTAGAGGAGAGGCACGGTGATCGGGATGACACTCCGAAGCCCTAAAAAACTTTGGGAACTCGCATCAAGGAGGAAGAGAGCTGCTCGAGGATCAAGTTCTGCACCACAACACCAGAGGGAAGAGCTGTATTTGCATTGTAATTCATATTTCTTACACGTTTATCATTATATTCATGAATTCCATAATGTTTTATGATTCTTTTCTTGTATTCATGGAGTAGATTCTCCGATTATAGGATTAGGGAGTAGTTTGTGTTGAGTAGAACATTGCTATTTCAAATATATTTCCATTTTTGAAATCGTATTTGTAGTTGAATGATTTTTAGATCTATAGCTTTGTGTTTTGGTTTTCTATCTTCTGTGCATAGACGATACAAGGGGTGATAGTCCACGTATCTAAGATTTAGGGGATATTAGGAGAAACCTAGAGGTTGGCCTCATCGCCTGCAACTGTGGATAGAAGGATGCGATAGAGTCGGTAATGTGTCTCGTTTCTGGCTCGTCGCAGGGATCGATTCGGCATCCTCGTACCATAGTATATGATGTCCTTTCCACAAAACCCTAGCTAAAAAATCTAGATACATTCAATTGATAGCATGTTCTACAATACACAAACAAAATTGAAGTCCTAGAATCCCATCCAAATCCTCGTAGCAACCCTTCTCTTCTTCCGTGTGACACCGTACTGAGTTCGGACCGCCAACGACCTCTCATTCGTGAACTCTAGGATTACCAATATGAATAACAACACATCCACTGGACAAACAGATACTCGAAATCTCAGTCCCTGTGGGATCAATATTCTTTATTACTTAACGACATCCATGCACTTGCGATCGTTGAGCATGAGCACGCGCTTCGAGTCCTCGATGGTCTCCGTCATGAGATTTGAGGTCGTGTTTGCGTGCATCAATATGGAAGGAGACGAGAAAAAACAACATGTATTACAGGCAATAGAAGGACGTAACTCTTTTCCCTAGGAACAGACAACAAGTCCCCATCAACACCTTATGGAGATTAGTCAAAAAGAAAAAAAGAAGTGGGGAGAAGAAGCACCACAACAAAACCCTAGGTTATTCCCCAACAAACAGGCCATCAAGACTAGAGGGGTAGGGAGGACGACAAACTAGCTCCTTCAATCGCCTCATGGATCGACTCAATCTCTTCCAATTCGGCATGCAAAAGTGGCCACCATGGCCCTTAGATCTCTCTTCTACTCTCTTCCAACCACAATAAGTCTCTCACTTGCTGGCGATTTAGATCCTCCATGCGGCGAAGAGCCACCACCCTTTGAACACCCAACTCTGTCAACCCGAAAATCGTTATACTATATCTAATATTCCTTGCCATAGATTCCCAAAGAGCATGGTGGAAAAGTAATAAGACACCGAACGAAGCAGACCCCTCCCTGGGGCTCTAGAGAAAACTAAAAGAGCACTGGGGATAGTTTAAGAAGGACGCTATTGTGGAAGCATTTGAGGAAAAAGGAAGCAAAAGTATAAACTTGGTAAATACCCGTCGGGAAGGTATTTCTGAGGGGACCTCCAAGAGACTCCCGGACCCGAGATGAGGATGCGACCCCTGACTAAGCAGCAAGATGGGCGAAGTGACACAAGGGGACTGAGCGAGCAAGAGAAGGAGGGGGAATCAAGTGTTTGAGCATCCCCTCCCAGGAGAAGGCTGGCACGTAAAGCGAAAGATGAAAGGGAGGCATCTAAACCCAGTCGCAAAAGACAACAAGGGAGAATAATTATGACTTTTCCTCTCCATATTATTTATAGTCCTGCTAGCGCAACTTCATTAAAAAGGAAGGAAATATAAGTAACGAAGTACATTTTTGGAGAAAGTTATAAGAAGCAGGAAAAATATCGCATTAACATTAACAAGACTTTGCCAAAAAGTACATCTTTTTATTACAAGATAGTAGAAAAGGTGAAGTAATGACAAAAAGGGTCGCCCCATTTTTAAGAGAAAATCTCTCCAATACTCCCAACCCCCCTGTGCTAGGAGATAACCCCATCAGAGGCCGATAGTTGAGGTAGAAGAAGGTGTTGGCCCTAGGATACCTTTGGTAACCGATAAACTAAATACCTAGGGATGTCCTCCGACCACCCCTATAAGTGCGAGGCGTGCCACCTTATCCGTCCACCTCGACTAGGTTGGTTTTCTTTCACTGCCCCCAAGTCGAAGAAGGCAAGGACCGACTCACGAGAGTAACTATCTTTCCCTCCATTAGTAAAGGCTTCAAGTTGATCCTTGAACATTAGCAAAATAGTACTCCGATGTGCACACACTGAAAAAGGTGATGTTTCAAAGTTATATTTCTGTTTATCATTCATCCTTATTAGTACCAAGAAGAAATCTAGGATCACACCTTCTTCAGACATCGAAAAGAAGTAAGAGATTATTAGTAATGAAGACTTAGACTTTTCTCAAGTCCTACTCGAGCTAGATCAATCTTGATCTGAGGTCGATTGCTTCAACAATCTCTCCATAAGGCTACACCAATTTTATAGCCAAGTGGGGGCACCAATAGGGTAGGTGGAGGCATTAATAGTGAGGGTAAAGGACAATTAAACTTATGAGTGGGCTAGTGGGGGGTAGTACTAGTTGAAGTTAAAAGAACCAAAGACTATGCTTTAATGAATGAAAAATAAAGATGTCATTGAGGGAAGGGACTTCACGACTTTCCCTCCACCCAGATCTAGCAGACCAGTCTTTTCCGTCATGAGAACCAATTAAGAGAATTGTCGTATGACCTAACACCTAATGTTTTTTCAGTATCCGAGTGAAAGGAAAATAGGGAATCCATAAAACTTGTTGACATATGAAATAACCAAGTATTACCTGCATGAGAATGTTATAACAAGAGGAGTGTACATCATAAATCCGTAGTTCAAAAGTAAGAGAAAATAATTATTCCCCAATAATAGTTTAGGCAACAAGGACATAAGTATTTCCTCGAGGGAAATTGCTCCTAAGCTGAAAGGCACGTAAATAACTTTTAGAAGTCCTCGCTTAAGAATAGGAAGTTTGTATATTCCCATATCACAGTTATGGGTCATTCTCTAGAGCACCAGACCTCCCCCTTGGTTCATGTGGTGTATTAGTAAATTCAGAATCCTTGTATGCTCCATTGAGAGATGAAGGAGATCTCGTACCAATTAGGAGAATTGTCGTATGACCTAACACCTAATGTTGTTTTTTCAGTATCCGAGTGAAAGGAAAATAAGGAATATGTAAAACTTAATGACATGAAATAACCAAGTATTACCTGCATGACAATGTTATGATAAGAGGAGTGTACATCATAAATCCATAGTTCAAAAGTAAGAGAAAACAATTATTCCCCAATAACGGTTTAGGCAACAAGGGCATAAGTATTTCCCCAAGGTAAAATTTGTAGGGGATCGATCGGCCGGCCAGAGGGGGGTGAATATCCCTCTTTCGTTGGATAACGGAGTTTGCTCGTCTACAAAAGATTAGTGCAAGCGGAATACTAATAAAGACAAGCAAATAAACAAAGAAGAATACAAACAATGCTAACACAAAATATAACATGGTTCACGGCTACGCCGCTAATCCACGGTCCCCGATTCGTCCTCGGTGAATCACTCCGCAACCAAATCACTATCGGTCTCTCCTTTGCACTAAGCTAGGTGGAGGTAACCCTTACAACTCAAAGACACTCCTTCTTTTATAGTAGATGTGAAAGAAAACTAAGAGAAGGAGTTTGAATCTTGTAAAGCACTTGGATGGTCACTTAGAGCATAAGCATTAGCCATCCAAAGGCCCACACCCTCTCTTTTTATAGAGAGGGCTGATTTCTTCCCGTTGGCCGCCACCAGTCGACTGCTGCCCTTGGCAGTCAACTTCCGCCACTACAACGGCCTCCGAACACGTCGAATCCCGACCGTTATAGTCCAACGGAACACTTGGCAGTCGACTGAAGGACCTCATCAGTCGACTGTTGCCTCCGTAGTCGACTGCCCAGTCGGCTACGAGCGGTTCTGTGCCCGCGACATCCTCTGGCAGTCGACTGCCATTCCATAGCAGTCGACTGTTGGGCATAAACCCATCAGTCGGATACCAGTCGAACATATTCGACTCAGAGCAGTCGACTGTCATTCCATGACAGTCGACTGATGTCGGGAAACTCATCTGACACTTAGCCATTCGGCCAAGTTCACCTAATGAGCTACTTATAATTCACTCATTCTCTCATCTCACTCGAAGTCCCTCGCCGAAGCTCTCTTCGTTCGCGGCCACGTCCCTCGGCAGCATCAGGCGCACGACTCTGCAATGCTCCTTCGTGTCTCTTGCCTCCGAAGTCTTCTTCCTTGGCTTCGCTTCAAGTCATCTCGTCCGGCAGTCCCTCGGCAGCATCAAGCGCACGGCTCTGCAATGCTCCTTCTCCGACTCAAGCACGAGGTAGTGAGTGGTGAATCCCGCCAAGACTCCATGTGCGAATTACTAAGCCCTGCAAGACTCCAATGCACATATCAAATCATAATCACAACCTAACTTAAACCCTTTGCCACACACATCAAAATCTTATCATGGCAAGAGATTGCCCTAACAATCTCTCCCTTTTTGATGTGTGGCAACCCGTTTAAGTTAGGTAAAAACATTTGATAAAACATTAAGAAAGAAAAGCATGTAAATAAACATGATTAGTAACTCTCTCCCTTAATACATGAAACTCCCCCTAAATATGTTCCCCCTTACTTACACATATAGTTTTCTCCCCCTTTGACACCATCAAAAAGATTAAAACAAGTTTATATATCATGGCATCAAGTCTAGAGAGAAACATAACCAAAAACATGCCTTAAAACCGTGTATCAAAAATTGTTGGGCTGTTTTTCAGGTGAGCAATGATCATTGCTATCAAGATGGCAATATGATCGCACAATGAATTCAAATTGATTTTTGATTTAATTTCAGAAATGCATTATAAATTCCAAAAAATTCGAAAAATAGTGAAATTTGGGGAACACATTTCTTTTAAGTATATCTATCAATGAAAAATAGTTTTTCATGAAAAATCATTATATTTTCCGAGATTTGCTAAAAATCCAAAAGCTTTAAAAACCACTAGTTTTTGAGCATGTTAGTATCCATTTTAACACCTAGTCTTGCTTTGGATTGTTTCAAAACATTAACACATGGATTTTAAAGTAAGAAATTGTTTTGAAAACATATGAAATATCCAACCATGATCTTTGGGTAATATGTCTATGAATTAAACATAAGTCTTCCCCATGATTGGTCTATTTATTGCTATTTTGATACTTTAAATGACTATCTAAATGTCATAGGCACTAGTGGACATTTGTTGTAACGCCCGTAAAATTCCTAGCAATTTTACAAGAATTTTTGGCTTGATGATCATGGGCTTTATGTGGGCCTTTTCAAAAATAAAAGAAAATAAGCCGAAAAGGGGTGCAAGGCCTAGGAATTGAACTCCAAACCTCTAGAGATAGCCAAGCCTTATAGGTGCACCCACTAACCAGAAGCCCAATAGGATTATATGATTAAGGAAGAGGGGGAAACTATAGATAAGTGGGACTAGGAGTAAATGAAGAGGCATGGAAAAGAAAAGAGGAACTTCTCTTCCTCCCCCCTTTATAAAGAAGAGGGAAGGTTGAATTTGGTCACTTCCTCTCTTCTTCCTCTTCTCACCGAAAATCTTGAGCTCCCTCTCCATTTCCTCCATTGGCCGAACCTCCTTCAAGCAAGAAGCAAGGGCTAGGGTTGGTTCTTAGGTCATCTTCTCCACCCAAAACAAAGCGAAGGAAGTAAGTATCCCTCACCTGCATACGAGTAGTTACGATTGAATGTTTGAACAACCTGTATGTTATATTCGGCCAAGCATGTTTTAGTTTACCAATGAAGTTGAAATCTATGTTTAGGGAGGATATGATGATGCTAAGATGGGAAAAGAGGGTTGGTTAAAAAGCTAACCCTAGTTGAGCCCTTATGTGTTTCGGCCACCCTAGGAAATTAGGGTTAGGGTTTCATGAATGCCTTGTTTTAATTGCTATATGATGTAGTTAGGGTTTAAAAGGGATTAGGTCAAAAGTTAACCCTAGAAAACCCTATGGACCATTCGGCCAACATGGGTTTTTGGTGTTTTTGTTGAAGTTTATATCTTGCTTTACTTGCAAATGATGATGATAGCATGTTAGAGGGATTAGGATTAAGATCTAAACACAAAGGTCTACATGTACTATTCGGCCAAGTCATTGACTAGGGTCTAAATGAAGCTCCATGTTATGTTTATGCTATGTTCTATAACTAGATGATGATGTTAGGGGTTAAAGTGGATTAGGACAAAAGCTAACCCTAATGAACCCTAAGAACCATTCGGCCAATATGGATCTTGGTGTTATATTGAAGTTTTATAGCTTGTTTTACATGTAAGTAATGATGTTAACATGTTAGGGGGGTTGAGGTTAAAGATATAAAACCTAAAAAGCCTATAATGTACATTCGGACACCATTGATCTCTTTAGGTTACAATGAAGTTCATACCATGAAGTATGCTATGCTATGTTAATGAAATAAGCTATGATGTTATGAAATGAAGTATGCTATGCTATGTGAATGAAATGAAGCATGATGTGTTATGAAATGAAGTATGCTATGCTATGTTAATGAAATAAGCTATGTTGTTATGAAATGAAGTATGCTATGCTATGTGAATGAAATGAAGCATGATGTGTATGAAATGAAGTATGCTATGCTATGTTAATGAAATAAGCTATGTTGTTATGAAATGAAGTATGCTATGCTATGTGAGTGAAATGAAGCATGATGTGTTATTGATGTGGGTGAATCATGCTATGTTTTCACTACTTTATATATGTGCATTTTATCTCATTTCATATCCTAGACATGTATTTTATCATGATTAGCATATTTTGGAGGAAGAGACTGCAGGTGTTTTTGTGTTAATGTATGCGAAGAAGAAGGGCGATCAAACAACACAGCGTGTTTCGGAATCGACACGCTCGTCATGAGAGCCGCGACAACACGCTGAAGTTCAAAGAGCAACACGCCCGTGCCGGTGATTCCAGCAGCCAACACGCCCTATGCAGCCACGACACGCCTGAGTTCAAAGAGCAACACGCCCGTGCCGGTGATTCCAGCAGCCAACACGCCCTATGCAGCCGCGACACGCCCCAGTTCAAACCGTAACACGCCTTGTGGGAAACCCGCGACACGCCGGTGCCCTCATGTGGCATGGGCGTGTTGGTTCGATTTCACCTTCCTTTCTGCGAGCAATCAGATCTTCGTGGGAATCTATTGCCTTAAATTGAAGAGGAGGCAAGGCTATAAAAGAGAAGATATTCTAACCCTAGAGGAGGCGGATGGTCAAAAGGAGGAGAGAAGGCGACAAAGGATCGACAACAGAGGAAGCAAAAGAGAAGGAGTCGGCAGAGGAACGCAGATGGCATCCAGTATTGTATTTTCTTTCTCTAGCAACTCTTGTCAGACTATGGAGTAGTGTCGTGTAATCTTAGGATGGGGGAGTAGCCCTTTGACGATATTATGATGATGATATAATCTATACTACTTAAATTATTGTTTGTGTTGATTTGGTTTTCGTTGGATTCTTATTGACAAACCTAAGGAGCTAAGGGAAGTACCTAACAAAGGAACCCAAGTTCCCAAACCCCAACCAACTAGGGATAAACTCTGTCAAGTAGCGGTAGCGTATCTCACGAGGGTCATGGGTCTCGTGACAGTCCCCTTAGCCGATTATGGTCTCGTGTGCAAACCTACCGTGAAAAAGGAAATTTGACTCTAGAGGAACTCTTATGGACTTAATGGATCTATCAAATCCAGTTTCTACCTAGTGACAGAGGTAAGAATAGGGAGGTTTATGGGTCTCGTGACAGTCCCCTTAGTGATTATGATCCCCTATGCTCGAACACCGTGATGTAAATTGAATTTGATAGGTACAATGTCAGAGACCTAAAGGGGCCGCTGATTTACCTTAGGATAGGTTCCATCAAAACAAACTCTAATAGGGGTAGGAAAGAATCAAATCACCTTATAAATCATCGGCGTGGTGAAACCCATATCCCGAGATTCTCCTCAACTATCGACTTTTAGCTCGTTCTTCTCATTCGCTGTTATTATGACTCGGCTTTCTTAGCTTAAACCATACATTGATTTACTAGATAACTTGGTATCACGATCATTCGTAATTGTTCCAATCCTGTGGGATCGATATTTTTATTACTTGACGACAACCGCACTCATGGAAAATAACACATCAAGTTTTTGGCGCCGCTGTCGGATTGGCACTCAATATTGAATTGAGCGTGATTTAGTTAATCTAGATTTCGATGAATTCTTGTTCAATATTGATTGTTCCTATTTTTCTTTTTGTATCTATTCAATTCTTGTTTTGGGAGCCTCTCTTGTTGTTGCATGCACTTAATAGGAAATTCTCGATATTGATCCCGAGATAGAGAGAACTTTCCTTGCTAGAAGACGATTTTCAAAGAACCTCGGGAAAACAATCGACCTCCGACATGGCTGACAGGCGAAAATAAACCTTTAAGGGATTATGCACCTAGTACAAGGATTGAGATCGAGTATTAGAAGACCCCTATTGAAGCAAACAATTTCAATTAAAACCGCTACTATCTATGGTCCAACAAAGATCAATTCGGAGGAGCACCTCATCAAGATCCAAATCTGCACTTGGAAGTATTTTTGGAATTTTGCGAGACTTTGAATGGAGCCTCGGCAGATGCTATTAGATTGCGCTTGTTTCCTTTCTCATCATGGACAAAGCCGTAGCTTGGCTACACTCTCTTCCAAAAGATTGTATAACTACAGGATCAATGGAGCAAAGATTTTTAGACAAGTATTTTCCACCCAAAGAAAAGCAAGTCTTCGCCATCAAATCACTAATTTTGCAAAGGATGGAGAAACATTATTTGAAGCCCGGGACAGATTTAAGGGATTACTACAACAATGCCCTCATCATGGGTCGGAGAAGTGGCTCATTGTGCATACTTTCTACAATGGAATCTCGATGCTACTAAGGTTTCTCTTGATTCTGCTGCAGAGGAGCTCTTATGAACAAAACATTGGATGAAGCTTTTGAGATCATCGAGAATGTGGCAATGAATTCTCACCAATGGGCTCTGAACGAGGATATCAAACTAAAATGCCGTAAGTTTGAGGTAAGTACCATTGATCTACTCAGCAAAAATCGATGCATTAACTCAAAAGCTCGAACATTTTAATGTATCACCAGAACTCATCTAATGTCACTTATGATCTGTGGTGTAACAGACACGTAGCGATGAACTCAGCCAAATCCTACACGCACCATCATCTAAGCCGGATTGAGCAAGTTGATGCGTTGAATAATTTTAATCGAAGCCTAATGGTGGCAACCCTTACTCAAACACGCATAATCGGTTGGAGAAATCATCCCAACTTTTCAGTATAGAGCCCATCAAAATTCTTCCGAGTAACAACTTTGGAGCACCTTCGGATTTCACCAGACCCAAGTCGAGCTTAGAAAGATGATGGAAAATTTTATCACATGTCGTGGAAGATAAATGATGAATTTAAAGATGTTGTAGAATCAAATAGGCAACATCAAAATAATACCGAGGCAATCAAGTAGTTAGGAAGCAAGGTTGATAATTTGACTAATCACACAAGAATGCTGGAAAATCAAATTTCCCAAATTGCCACCAAGATCAAGGACGCCCTGATTTCCGAAATTCGTATAAACCCAAGCATTGTAATTCTATAAGTCTGAGAAGTGGAAGGATTTTAGAAGGAGACAGAGCTAAACAAGCAGCCTCTGACACGAGCGTGTCGGAGTTGGAAGATGACAGCAGCACGCCTGTGTTGAACCGACACACCCTGACCCAGGGCGTGTTGAGCAACACGCCGAGGCCCACGAGCGCTGTCACCGACACACCCGTCGAGTCATTCCAAAGAAATGACACGCCTAAATAGGGAACCAGAGCATATAAGCCCCTATCCGTTCCTCAGGTGATTAAGGAAAAATTGGATGAACAATTTGGTAAGTTCCTTGAGGTAATTAGGAAGTTGTATATCAATATACCTTTTAGAAGCTCTTGACAAATGCCTACATACTCTAAGTTCTTGAAGGACATCTTAACCAATAAAAGAAAAGTCGAGAGCATGTAATGTGGCTCTTCTTGAGGAGTGCTTAATTAAGAACATGGTACCTCCCAAACTAAATGATCGAGTAGCTTTTCTATACCTTGCATAATCAATGACTCAAATTTTGATAAGGCTTTTTGCGATTTGGGAGCCAGTGTAAATCTGATACCTCTTTCCATATGCAAGAAATTGGATTTGGGAGAAATGAAACTAACTACTATGGCTTGCAGTTAGATTGATCGTTCCATTAGATATCCTTTGGGAATCTTAGAAGATGTACCAGTACAGGTGGGAAATTTTATTGTTCCAGCAGATTTTGTAGTACTAGACATGGATGAAGACCCATGTATCCCACTTATCTTGGGGAGACCTTTCTTGGCTACTGCAGGAGCAATGATAGATGTCAAAAACCACAAACTTTCACTTGCATTTGGAAACGAAAAAATTGAATTTGATCTTTCAAAAGCTGTTAAACAACCCTCTGTTTTTGATGTTTGTTGTAGGATTGACAGTTTCCAGTCAACAGCACTAAAAGGAGCACCAGAACAAACTCATCTTAATAAGCTCGGAGGGGATTTTGAAGATAAAGAACCGGAGATTTCCGATTCCGATCTCACGCCACAGGTAGAACTTAAGCCTCTTCCATCGACACTCAGGTACGAGTTTCTTGGCGAAAATTCTACTTACCCTGTGATCATTAATGCTAATCTGAGTAATGCAGAGACTGAAAAACTGATTGAGGTATTGAAAATATATAAGAATGTCATTGGATACAAGATTGATGACATTAAAGGAATTAGTCCATCGGTTTGCATGCACAGGATTTTATTAGAAGACAATTTTAAAACCTCTATAGAGCATCAAAGAAGATTGAACCCAGCTATGAAAGAGATAGTCAAGAAAGAGGTTATGAAATTGCTAGATGCAGGAATTATCTATCCAATATCCGATAGCGAATGGGTAAGTCCTGTCCATGTTGTGCCAAAGAAAGGGGGGATAACGGTAATAAGGAATGCTACGAATGAGTTAATCCCCACTAGAGCTGTTACGGGATGGAGAATGTGTATTGATTATAGAAAATTGAATAAGGAAACTAGAAAGGACCATTTTCCCATCCCATTTATTGACCAAATGTTAGACCGGTTAGCAAAACACTCGCATTTCTGTTACTTAGATGGATACTCAGGTTTCTATCAAATCCCTATCTCTCCTAATGACCAAGAGAAAACAACTTTCACCTGCCCCTATGGTACCTTTGCCTTCAGGAGAATGCCTTTTGGGTTATGCAATGCACCCGCCACTTTTGAGGTGTATGACTTCAATTTTTTACGATATGATCGAGAATATAATGGAAGTATTCATGGATGATTTTTACGTATATGGTGCAGATTTTGATATATGTTTATCTAATTTGGTCAAGGTATTGCAGATGCGAGGAAATGAATTTAATGCTTAATTGGGAGAAGTGTCACTTCATGGTGCGAGAAGGCATAGTACTTGGACACCTAATTTCACACCGTGGTATCGAGGTGGATATTGCTAAAAGCCAGTGATCAAGAGGTTGCCACCTCCAACTGATGTCAAGGAGTGCGTAGTTTCTTAGGACATGCGAGGGTTCTCTGCGGTTCATCAAGGACTTCTCAAAATTTCAAGGCCATTAACTAATTTGCTTGCTAAAGATGTTGTGTTTCACTTTGATAACCCTTGTCTTGATGCATTTTCGAGTTAAAGGAAGCATTAACAACCGCCCAATAATGCAACCTCCAGTTAGAGTCTCCCTTTGAAATTATGTGTGATGCAAGTGATTTTCTTTGTAGGCGCATGTTAGGACAAAGAAAGGATCGCAAGGTGTATGCAATCTACTACGCTAGTAAGACATTGGATGAAGCACAAATGAATTATGCTGAGAAGGAACTCTTGGCTATAGTATTTGCTTTCGACAAGTTCAGATCTTATATCATAGGGACCAAGGTGATAGTTTATACAAATCATGCGACCATAAGATACTTCTTTGAGTAAAAAGAATCTAAGCCAAGACTGATCCGGTGGATACTTCTCCTACAAGAGTTTGACTTAGAAATTCGAGACAAGCAAGGAAGCGGAGAACGTAGTTGCAGACCATCTATCGAGGCTTCATCTAGAACCAAATGCGGGAAGAGCCGACGATCTTGCTATAAACGATTTCTTTCCGGATGAGCAGCTACTAGCAGTTCGAACAATCAAGGCACCGTGGTATGCTGATTTTGCCAACTACCTAGCTTGCGGGATAATACCTTCTAACATGAGTTATCATCAGAGGAAGAAGTTTCTTTCGGATGTAAAGCATTATGTGTGGGACGAACCATTCCTTTTCAAGCAAGGGGCGGATGCTATATATCGAAGATGCGTATCCGAAGAAGAGATTGAGGATATATTGTACCACTGTCATTCTTTTGCATATGGAGGTCATGCGAGCACAGACAAGACTGCTGCAAAGGTTTTGCAAGCGGGATTTTATTGGCCTCACATTTTTAGAGACTCTCGGAATTATGTGACGACTTGTGACCGCTGTCAAAGGACCGGAACATATCAAGGAGACATGAGATGCCTCAAAATTCGATATTGGAAGTCGAATTGTTCGACGTATGGGGAATTGATTATATGGGACCCTTCCCTACTTCCTATAAAAACACCTATATACTGGTAGCAGTGGACTATGTGTCTAAATGGGTTGAGGCTCTACCATCCGCCTCTTGTGATGCAATATCAGTCATTAAGCTATTTAAGAGTATATTATTTCCAAGATTTGGAATACAGGAAGCGATAATAAGTGATGGAGGCTCACACTTTATCGAAAGACAATTTGAAAGTCTTCTCAAGAAGTATGGAGTAACCCATAAACTAGCCTCACCATATCATCCACAAACGAGTGGGCAAGTAGAAGTTTCGAATAGGGAGATCAAGACTATCTTGGAAAAAACAGTATCAAGATCAAGGAAGGATTGGTCTTTAAGACTTGATGATGCTCTATGGGCCTATCGAACTGCCTATAAGACACCCATTGGAATGACTCCGTTTGATTAGTTTATGGAAAACCATGTCATCTTCAGTTGAAATAGAGCATAGGGCATATTGGGCAATTAAATGGCTTAATTTTGACTTAAGAAAGCCGGAGAGAAAAGAAAGCTGACTAAAGCGAACTTGAAGAACTACGCCTTGATGCTTATGAACATGCGAGGTCTTATAAGGAGAAAGCGAAGAGGTGGCATGACAAGAATATCATGCGCAGAGAATTCCATCAAGGAGACTTGGTATTACTATTCAACTCAGTTGAAACTCTTTCCTGAAGTCAAATCCGGATGGTGGGGCCATATCGAATTGAAAAGGTTTATCCTCATGGAGCTATTGATATATCTAGTGAGTCTACCGAATTTTCAAAGTAAATGGTCAAAGACTTAAGAGATACTTCGCAAATAATTGCTGAGTGATTGGAGATGAGGAGAGGCAGAGCATACTCAAGCCATATCCCCAAAACTAAGGAGAATCGAGGGTCAAGCTAACGACCTTAAACAAGCGCTTCTTGGGAGGCAACCCATGCTATTTTCATTTTATTTTATTTTATTTTATTCTTTATTCTATTTTTATTTTTATTTATTTTTCAGGTTTTCGGGATGCGTGCATCAGCGTTGAAGTTGACACGACTTTGTCTTAGAATGACACAGCGTGTTGTTGGTACCAAGACAACATAGGCGTGGCGACTAGCACGCCGTGTCGCACACTTCTCAACCTAGGCACGCTGGGCGGATTGCGACACGCCTAGGAGGGACGGAACACGCCCATGTCGCACCTAAACGCCGGGTCGGGTATTTGCGTAAGAACAAGCCCGAGCACGCCTATCTCTTGCGGATAACCCTCTAAAACCAGCCCGAGCACGCCCTAATCTTCCACTCGCGATACAAGGTTGAAGCAGCCACCGCCGGTCTCCCTCTCAAGCAGGCGAGGAGCAAACCTGCTGTCTCTCCAATTCCAACGCCATGAGCAAGCGAGTGAAGACAAGAGGAGGAGCTTCTTCCTCTCTGCAAAGGACAAGGGAAAAGAAAAGCTCGGGATTTGGGTAACGAACCTCCTCCGACCTCTAGCCATCCTTATGGAATTGTTTTTAGGGATGATATTATGAAGACTAAATTGATAAGCTTGAAAAGAGGAAGTTAGTATCTACGAGAACTATAGACTTCTACACGTTGACCACCTTAGGGTTAAGAGATGACATAACTTGGTTAACAAATAGGATAGGCTGGACAGAGTTTATCACACACCATCACCTTACTTACCCTAGTATCACTCTTGAATTCCTTAGCTCCTGTCTCCATTTGAAATATAAGGAAAAGATTGTGAGGAAGGAAAAATAAAATTTAGATTAATGAACCATGAATTTACCCTTTCTCTAAGTGATTTTAATATGATATTTGATTTTCCTAAGCGGAGGAGAGGCAAATTCATAGACATTTTATTGATCATCAATTTTGGAGATTAATTTCACGACCTCGCCCTTACGATGCATCTAGATCTAAATCATTTAACATCCCTAATCCTACTTTCCGTTATCTCCTTAGATTCATGGCTAATACAATCTCGGGGAGATATGATAGTGCAGGTGGCTAAGCGAGTGAGTTACAATTTCTATGGGCCATGCTAAATGAAGTTAAGATTGATTCAGAGCCCATATGGTTAGGCATTTAGTTAAGGTTAGTAATAGCCCATCCGAGTCATAGTCATAGGGGTATTATCACTAGGATTCTTTGTAGCCTTAGGATGTGATTTGGATGACCTTGAATATTGTCCTGCTAGCCCTAGATTGGATTTGGATGCTTGTATAAATATGAAGATGATTGAGGCATGTGACGAGGATATCGTTTGGTGTTAAGAAATGGAATTAAAATCCCTCTTCCAACCACAGCGGATGATCATGCGTAATTCATCCAATTGGCTTTTAGAGATGTTCAGAACCCTTTCCTACCCCCACCGCCCATGCTCCATCACCCCCTGCTAGGAGCCATCTCACATATCCCCGAGCCATCACATTCGACTCTCAACCCCACGGTTTCCCTCGACAATGTTTCGCAGGTACTCTTCTTTTGATTTTTCAGATTCCGATCATCATTCAAGCATTTAGGGTCGAGCATACTCGCATACATTGGTGTGTGGGATCGGTATGCCCAAGCTACAGAGGAGCACCATCGCATGGTGACACAAGATTTGGATAGGGTGATTTTTACAGAGAGTCGATGAATTTTCAACGCTAAGTCCGCGAGGAAGATAATGATAGATTTGACAAGAGTCCCGGAGTTTTACAGAGCAGCGGCGGCGTAGGTGGGCGGAGGAGGATGCTAGTAGCGAAGAGCGATGACCATTGACCACCTTCAACTATTTTGTGAGTTTTGATGCACATCCTTTCATCGCTTATGCCGTTTCTACTTAGATCTTTTTGGTTATTGCTATTTTATTTTATTTGCATCTTTTCATATCTCATAATGGTAATTTTTTATATATCATCCAAATAATACAATGAATATTGGTCGGATCATGAAATTCCTTTTGCCTATTTGATAAGAACCCTATTTCACTTGAACACGGTCTATAGGTCCGAGGTATCCAATGAAAAGATTTAAATCCCCATATCGCATTTAGTACTCGATTTTCCATTGGAGACTTACTTGAATCTTAGTTCTTTGGAGAAACACTTTCACTAGAAAAAAAAAAAAAAAAAAAGAGGCGTATGGGAATTGTTTTCAAGCACCCCTTTGAGACCAAGTAGTTACTGGGGAAACACCTAAAAGGTGCCCCTTTGAGACTAACTAGTTACTGGGGAAATGCTCTCTATAATTCCTTACCTTCTCTCTTCTTGGAAAGTGCTCCTTTGAGACCTTTTGATGATAGGTAAGAATGATCCATGCATTAAGGCAGGTAAGTGCCTCTATGCTGGAAATAAGAATATTCTACGATAGAAGGGATGTCAAGTCAGTTGGTGTCCAATGACTTTAGTCCACCATTTCACGTGCACTATATAGGGATCTTTCGAACTTGGCAACTAGGAATGATTTGAAAAGATTAAGATCAATATACCCCTAGATGATGCTTAGTATTTCCACAAATAAGTTGTCTTTCGAGTTGTCTTTGCTTGAGGACAAGCAAAAGTTTAAGACTAGGGGATTTTGATGTGGGTGAATCATGCTATGTTTTCACTACTTTATATATGTGCATTTTATCTCATTTCATATCCTAGACATGTATTTTATCATGATTAGCATATTTTGGAGGAAGAGGCTGCTGTGGTGTTTTTGTGTTAATGAGGCGAAGAAGAAGGCGTATCAAAACAACACAGCCGTGATGGGAATCGACACGCCTGTGTCATGAGAGAGCGCAGACAACACGCTGAGTTCAAAGAGCAACACGCCCGTCTGCGGTGATTCCAAAACCGCGCCTATGCACCACGCACGCTGAGTTCAAAGAGCAACGCCCGTCTGCGGTGATTCCAGCAGCCAACACGCCCCAGTTCAAACCGTAACACGCCTTGTGGGAAACCCGCGACATGCCGGTGCCCTCATGTGGCATGGGCGTGTTGGATCTTCGTGGGAATCTATTGCCTTAAATTGAAGAGGAGGCAAGGCTATAAAAGAGAAGATATTCTAACCCTAGAGGAGGACGGCGGATGGTCAGGAGGAGAGAAGGACGGCAAAGGATTGACAACAGAGGAAGCAAAAGAGAAGGAGTCGGCAGAGGAACGCAGATGGCATCCAGTATTGTATTTTCTTTCTCTAGCAACTCTTGTCAGACTATGGAGTAGTGTCCTGTAATCTTAGGATGGGGGAGTAGCCCTTTGACGATTCGATGATGATATAATCTATACTACTTAAATTATTGTTTGTGTTGATTTGGTTTTCGTTGGATTCTTATTGACAAACCTAAGGAGCTAAGGGGAAGTACCTAACAGTGAACCCAAGTTCCCGAAACCCCGAACCAACTAGGGATAAACTCCTGTCAAGTAGCGGTAGCGTATCTACGAGGGCTTGCGGGGGTCTCGTGACAGGTCCCCTTAGCTGATTATGGTCCTGCAGCAAACCTACCGTGAAAAAAGGAAATTTGACTCTAGAGGAACTCTTATGGACTTAATGGATCTATCAAATCCAGTTTCTACCTAGTGACAGAGGTAAGAATAGGGAGGTTTGCGGGGGTCTCGTGACAGGTCCCCTTAGCTGATTATGATCCCCTATGCTCGAACACCGTGACAGGTAAATTGAATTTGATAGGTACAGTCAGCGTAGACCTCGAAAGGGGCCGTTGATTTACCTTAGGATAGGTTCCATCAAAACAAACTCTAATAGGGGTAGGAAAGAATCAAATCACCTTATAAATCATCGACGTGGTGAAACCCATATCCTGAGATTCTCCTCAACTATCGACTTTTAGCTCGTTCTTCTCATTCGTTGTTATTGACTGCTCAGTTTCTTAGCTTAAACCATACATTGATTTACTAGATAACTTGGTATCACGATCATTCGGTAATTGTTCCAATCCCTGTGGGATCGATATTTTTATTACTTGACGACAACCGTGCACTTGCGGAAAATAACACATCAGTTATGAAATGAAGTATGCTATGCTATGTTAAAGAAATAAACTATGTTGTAAAATAAGCATATAAGTATTTTACTTTCTGCATGGCTTGTACCAAGACCTTAACAAGGTCCAAAGAAGGGATGGGCTCCTAAGATGCCCTAGGTCGATGGAATAAGACTCGGGCCTAGGATGGGCTTCTATGTATGATTGCCCCTAGGTCGATGGAATAAGATTCGGGCCTAGTACGGGATGGGCTCCAAGATGCCTTAGGTCGATGGAGTAAGACTCGGGCCTAGGATGGGCTTCTACGCTATGACGATTGCCCCTAGGTCGATGGAATAAGACTCGGGCCTAGGAACCTATTAGGTTCGAGACTTGCTACCTCGGGCCTATTTAGGGATGCGCGCTATGATAATGAAGAAGTGGTACAATGCCGGGCCCAAATATGTTGAGATCTATATTTACGTACCTAACATATATGTTTTCAAAAGCATCTTGCATATGTATGCCATGATTGTTTAAGTTACATGTTATGTTAGATGATATGCCATGATTGTTTACGTTACATGTTATGTTAGATGATATGCCATGATGTTAAGTTACATGTTATGTTAGATGATATGCCATGATTGTTTACGTTACATGTTATGTTAGATGATATGCCATAATGTTTGCTACTGTTATGCTAGATGAGATGCCATAATGTTAAGTTACATGTTATGTTAGATGATATGCCATAATGTTAAGTTACAAGTTATGTTAGATGATATGCCATGACGTTAAGTTACATGTTATGTTAGATGATATGCCATGATTGTTTACGTTACATGTTATGTTAGATGATATGCCATAATGTTAAGTTACATGTTATGTTAGATGATATGCCATAATGCTTAAGTTACCTGTTATGCTAGATGATATGCCATAATGTTAAGTTACATGTTATGTTAGATGATATGCCATAATGTTTAAGTTACCTGTTATGTTAGATGATATGTCATGATGTATAAGTTACATGTTATGTTCGATGGCACGCTATGATGTTAGGTTACTAAGTTACATATGATGCCATGTATGTTATGTTTATGTTACTTAAGCTACAAGTTAAGTTGAAGATGTCATGTATGTTACATGATATATTGATTATATGTTATAAATGCTACAAGTCATGATTAATGATGATGTATGGTTTTTGTGAGTAGGACAGGATCTTACTAAGCCTATGTGCTTATAGTTTATTTCCCCTCAGACTGAGATAAGGGTAAGGGATGGATAAACCTAAAGGGAGCAGCAGGAGGGGTCAATGTGTGTGGTAGTGGCATGGTGGAGAAGATCCGTTAAGTCTACTTATACATGTATTACCTATAATGATGATGTCTATGGATGTCTTTACTTATGTCTCCCTATGACGATGATGTTATGAACCTACTAAGCCTTAAGTATCTATATATATATATGATGCATGCTTTATGTTGATAAGAAGAAGTAAAGAAGAAGTAAGAAGAAGTATCTATGCATGCTATGCTATGAAACATACTCTATGTTAAGAAGAAGTGTTAATGCATATTTATGTTTAAAAGAATAAAAAAAAAAGTATTTAGGTCTCAAGTCTTCCGCTGTAAGAAATAAGAAGTACATATATATAAAGTCTTCCAACAGATGAAATGTATGCTCATGTCACACGCCTCTCTCCGGACATTTAGGGTCCCGGAAGGGCTATCATCCTAACATCTCACTCATGCTAAGTTTTCAATCAAGGTAGCCTATTGTGAGTGTGAGATGTATCCTAAAGGTATTTGTATGTACTTAACCATTATTTTCATACAATTCTATCAAGGTTAAGTATCATCCTAACAATCCACATGATCATAAAGATGTATATGACTTAATTTTACATTATGATCATAAAATAAATGTATTCATCAAATTGTTATCATGCATTAGGTATTTCATAATGGTAATAAGTAAATATCACCTAAAGCATGATTTATACCCTTAAAGACCATGACTATGTGCCAAATATCAAGATCATAAATCATGATTGCAAACATACATAGAAATTTCATTAACTATCATGACTTAAGCATTAATATCTATTTATAGGCACATTATCATCACCTAACACTATTTCAAAAATTATGTCCCGTCATCCTAAGTCAACCAACGTATGATATAGGTAAATTGTATATGGTTGACTATCCTAGGGTTTTCTTAACCCTTTAAGATGGATTTTGGAACCCAAAATAAGTTTTTTCCTATTGGGTTCACTAAAAATTCCTTAGGGATCGATTTTCTAGCAATTACCTTCTTCTTGTCTTGACCCCTAGCAATTAGACATTTATAGGCCTTTTCATTTTTCTTTTCTTTATAACCTAGGCCTTTCTTATTGAAGCTTGCCCTTTGGCTCCCTATGATCATGTTCAATGTATTTGAGCCAATTGTAAATTTTTCTAGGGCTTTGGTCAAATAATCTACCTTTTCCCTTAAAGCCCTATTTTCTTCTATGCATGCATCATTAACATTGAAAAGCATATATTCATGTGAGCATGCATCATCATGACTAGAAGAAATATTATCATTTACATTTAAGCATGCTTTTTCTAGTTTATTTTCTAAGTCCTTAATTTGATCTAGCATGCTCTTATTTTTCTTTTTAGCTCTAAATAAATCCTTAGTGAGGCTAGAAATCATAGACATTATTTGCTTAGGAGGTAGATTCGTTACCTCAGTTACCAAATCCTCTTCCGATGATGAGGATGTAGAGAAGGCTCTGTTGGAGATTTGACGCCGCTAGAGGGGGGGCGAATAGCGTTGTGACCGTACGAAGATGGAATTTGTTCGCGATCGTCTCTACAAAATTCGTTATGTGCAGCGGAATAGAAATAATAAAAGCAATAACAAAAAGATACAATCACGAACACAAGAATATAACGTGGTTCGGAATCGAACGGTTCCTACTCCACGGATCGAGCTCTAAAGAGCCCTAGTGATGCACACGCACTCACTAATCACAAATACTCCTTCTCGACACAAGTCGGAGGTGGAGAAACCTCTTACAATAGATTACAACAATAATCTAAAGAAATACAAGCAAATACAAAGGAAATGTAAAGAACACTTTACAAACTAGGGTTTTGAGCGCTTGCTTGTTGGTTGCTTGGATGAGCTTGAAGGACCCTGAAATGCACCTGCAAATCGCCTTCAAATCGCCTCACCAAAGCTCCCAAAAATCTGATTCTTGAGCCTTCCACGAACAGGTGCTTTTATCCTCCATCAGGCTGAATTTCCGCCTAACGATCGTATCATAAGTCCCGATCATTGCCGACAGGTAAGACAATGGCTCAATCCACGTTGGACAAGTTCCAACGGGACTCTTAGCGATCGCTAACATTGGCGATCGGCCGCCCGGTTTGCGTCAATCGGCCCGATCGGCTCTGAGCGATCGTGCTCATGGTGAACTAGCGATCATTGCCGGCCCTTTGCGATCGGATCGTAGGATCGATTCGCTTTTTAACCCAAGTATGGTGCCCCCATACTTGCTAGACCACCCTTAGCCTAGACCTAAGCCTTCTAGCCACCTCCATCAGCCTCACGCCTCTCGGATTCCTCCAAGTCATCCATGACTTGTTCATCCATCGCGCTAGCCTCCAGGTGCTTCCCTCGGCTATGTCATGCTAACGGTGTCTACACCGCCAAGGCACATTGGACTTACGCCGCCAAGACTCCGCTTGGACTTTACGCCGCCAACCATTGGTCTTATGCTGCCAAGACTCCCGCTTGGACTTTACGCTGCCAATATCAAACCCTTGGACTTCTCAAATGCCAAGACTCAAGCTTGGACTTTCCCTTGTCAACCCATGTTGGACTTTCCATGCCAAGACCCATGCTTGGACTTCTCATTTGCCAAGACCCATGCTTGGACTTCTCATGCCAAGTACTCAAGACTTGGACTTTCCCAAATGCCAAGTACCCATGACTTGGACTTTCCATGCGCCAAGTGTCCCACTTGGACTTTTCATGCCAAGTACCCATGACTTGGACTTTACCTTGCCAAGACTCATGCTTGGACTTTTCATGTGCCAAGTGTCCCACTTGGACTTTTCATGCCAAGTACTCAAGACTTGGACTTTACCAAATGCCAAGTGTTCCACTTGGACTTTCCCATGACAATTACATTGTCATATGTTTTTGTCGAAACATCAAAACATCACTCGAGTCAAACTCGAGTCCTGGTCAATCGTGACCTGGGCCGATTGCACCAACAAGCTCCCCCTTCACTTGAGCTTGATCCTTCATTTTCGGAGGAGGAGCAATCCAAGTCGTCAAAAGCCATCAATGCCAAATTTGTGACAAAAGCATTCTCCTCTTCCGATGATGATGAAGATGATGAGAAAGAAGGATCATCCCATGTCTTTGCTTTGAATGCCTTGACCTTCCCTTTTTCTTTGGCCTTCTTCTCTTCTTCCTTCTTTTTGCTCCCCTTTTTCTTCTTCTTTTCTTCTTTCTTCTTCCTCTCTTCTTTGCTCTTGTTTAGGAGAGGACAATTATCCCTTATGTGTCCCTCTCTTTGGCAATTGTAGCAAATAATTTTCTCACTTGGTATTCTATTCCTATCATTAGATTTATTAAATCTAAAACCTTTTAATACGCGTCTTACCCTCCTTACCATATAGGCTTCTTCCATGCTATCCATGGAGGAAGATGATGACGCTTCATCGGAGGAGGAAGAGGGGATCTTCATCTTCTTCTTCCCCTTGTGTGTCATCAAGGCTACTCCTCTTGAAGGTTGAAACTTTGGCTCTTCTTTTATTCCTTCAAGCCTCGTTTCGTGGAGCTCTATTGTTGAGAAGAACTCCTCCAAGGTACTCACTTCTAAGTTCTTGGAGATGTAAAATGAGTCCACCATAGAGCTCCATCTTGAGGACCGGGGAAAGGCATCTATGGCCTTCATTACCATATACCAGTTGGAGAGCCTTTCAACTACACTTGTCAAGCCGGTTAGAATTTCCTTAAATCTAGAGTGTAGGGATTTTACCTTCTCTCCCTTTTCGAGTTTGATGTTGGATAATTGGGAGCGAAGAACATCTCTCCTTGCTAGTTTCACCTCGGATGTGCCTTCATGAATTTCTATTAATTTCTCCCACATTTCCTTGGCGCTAGCACACTCCCCTATCCTATTTACTTCTTGTTGGGGGAGTACATTGTAGAGATGGTGCTTGGCCTTTGAATTCGCCAAGTACTCCTCTCTTTGTCATTTACTCCATCTTGATTTTTCCAATAGCTCCCCTTCTTCATTCCTAGGCAATTCAAAACCGTTTTCCATAATCAAAAGAATTTCAAAATCGGTCTCGAAAAATACCTCCATTCTCTTTTTCCACCAAGAGAATTCGCCTTCGAATTTTAGTGGGTGAATGTTTGAGCCGGCCATCCTTGAATGTGCTTGTTGTGGCGATTAGTCCTCGACAAGCTTTCCTTGGCTCTGATACCACTTGTAGGGGATCGATCGGTCGGCTAGAGGGGGATGAATAGCCCTCTTTCGTTGGATAACGGAGTTTGCTCGTCTACAAAAGATTAGCGCAAGCGGAATACCAATAAAGACAAGCAAATAAATAAAGAAGAATACAAACAATGCTAACACGAAATATAACGTGGTTCATGGCTATGCCGCTAATCCACGGTCCCCGATTCATCCTCGGTGAATCACTCCGCAACCAAATCACTATCGGTCTCTCCTTTGCACTAAGCTAGGTGGAGGTAACCCTTACACTCAAAGACACTCCTTCTTTTACAGTAGATGTGAAAGAAAACTAAGAGAAGGAGTTTGAATCTTGTAGACCACTTGGATGGTCACTTAGAGCATAAGTATTAGCCATCCAAAGGCCCACACCCTCTCTTTTTATAGAGAGGGCTGATTTCTTCCCGTCGGCCGCCACCAGTCGACTGCTGCCCTTGGCAGTCGACTGCCGCCACTACAACGACCTCCGAACACGTCGGATCCCGGTGTAGTCAGCGGAACACTTGGCGTCGGGATGGACCTCATCGATCGGCTACCTCCCATCGTCGGCCGCCCAGTCGGCTATGAGCGGTTCTGTGTCCACGACATCCTCTGGCAGTCGATTGTCATTCCATAGCAGTCGACTGTTGGGCATAAACTCATCAGTCGGATACTAGTCGAACCTATTCAACTCAGAGAAGTCGACTGTCATTCCATGGCAGTCGACTGATGTCGGGAAAACTCATCCGACACTTAGCCATTCGGCCAAGTTCACCTAATGAGCTACTTACAATTCACTCATTCTCTCATCTCACTCGAAGTCCCTCGCCGAAGCTCTCTTCGCGTCTCTTGCCTCCGAAGTCTACTTCCTTGGCATCGCTTCTAGTCATCTCGTCCGACGGTCCCTCGGCAGCATCACGCGCACGACTCTGCAATGCTCCTTCTCCGACTCAAGCATGAGGTAGTGAGTGGTGAATCCCGCCAAGACTCCATGTGCGAATTACTAAGCCTTGCAAGACTCCAACGCACATATCAAAATCATAATCACAACCTAACTTAAACTCTTTGCCACACACATCAAAACCTTATCATGACAAGAGATTGCCCTAACAAATTTCTCCTAAGATGAAACACACATAAATAACTTTTAGAAGTCCTCGCTTAAGAATAGGAAGTTTGTATGGGCCCAGATCATAGTTATGGGGCATTCTTCGGAGCACCAGACCTCTCCCTTGGTTTATGTGGTGGTATTAGTAAATTCAAAATCTTTATGCGCTCTATTGAAAGATGAAGGAGATCTCATGACAACATGCAAACTTTCATTGGGGATATTGGGATGATAAGATATCGCATTTAGCTCTCAAGCCCCGAATACTTTAGAAGATGCTCATCACCTGAATAAATGCATCTAAGGAGAAATTGATGGACGTCTCTAGTGGGCTACCAAGGATCTCCAGTCTAAGCAATAAGAGAGGAGTAAGTCTCGTTCCCTTGTGACTCGGTGCCTTTCGTCGGCCTCTCAGGACAATTCTTCCCTCAATTGAGCATTTCATTGGGAAAGACTCTCATTTTCATTAGAAACCTTCTGGGCTTGAGCATGGCAAGCCACTAGTTAAGACCGTAGGGAAGAATTGCAAGACAAGATTTCATTAGCGAGGGTCGAATATCTTATCGCCCGATCAAGGGGAGCTACCATATCAGATTCTCGAGTGAAGGAGGTAGTGTTCACTAGAGTAGGTTCATCCACCGAAAGCCCGGCGGGGAGTGGTGGCTAATCACTCTAGATATTTAGCCAAGTGTCAAGCCAACTCCCCAAACTTGTTCTGAGCCTGTAAGGATGTGAGTTTTAAGAGGTCAAAGGATGCATGCGAGAAAGGTGATGAATAACCTCATTAGCTATACTTACTAGCATTAATTCGTAGTAGTGCATGCGCTCCAAGATAGTCGAGCAACCCAAATACATCACGGGGAGGAGTTCTTTAGGAGAAGGAGATTGAAGTAGTGAAAGGAGGGGCACTCAAGGGAAAAGGTAAGGGCATCTCTACAGTGGAGGATAAGCTGCACAACCCAGAAGAGAAGGGAGATAAAACGGGATTGGATGCTGCAGAAAACTAGGGCGATGGAGGAACCAATGCAGTTGGGACTAGGGGCTCAAGAGTATAGGAGATCAAAAGGGTAGGAAAAGATGCTGGAGTAGAATAGAGTACTGGGACGGTCAAGGGAGAAAGCTGAGAAAGAGAAGGACCCCTTAGAAGAATCCCAGAGTTCCAAGACTTCATGGGAAAGGGATCCCACATGCGAGAGCCCCAAGAAGGGTTAAGTGAGCGAAGAATGACGAAGGACTAATAAAAAGTCCCTTGCAAAGAGGATGTGCCATGTAGGGGAACCTCCCAGATGCTAGAGGCTGGTAGAGGGTCCCTTGACCATAAGGTGGCCACTTTATCCGAAAAGGAAAGGGTGGCCCTCATCGCAACAACGGGATCATGGGACACATTGACCTTGGAAGATGTTAGTTGGACAATAAGGCCTCGGAAGATGTTAGTTGGGCAATAGGGGACGAAGACCTCACCCTTCTAGACTTTTTCTTTTTTTGCAATTCCACGAGAGCATCTCTAACGATTCCCTGCATGATGTTGGCGGAAGGGCTACGACCAGTAAAGGGAAAGGGTAAGGGGAGAGAAAAAAAAGTGCGGAAATAAAATAAGGGACAAAAATATAGCCCTAAAAAGATTTGGGAGATTTGTGGCCCTAGGTGAGGAATGATACGACATCAAAATAAGTCGATTGATTAACGTCATACCAACAATAGTTAATTAGAGATGGGAAGTAGGGTTCAAGTACGAGACATCGAAAAGGGTAAAAGATAGAAGTAGATCTAGTCGGTTGCGAAGGAAATTCAGAAAGGATAAAATGTAAAAGTAGACAGAGTCAGATGAGGAGGTCACTAAAAAAAGAGTAAAAAGTAAAAGTACTATAATAAGGACTTTAGACATAGATCTTACGCCTTGAGCCATCTCTGCGAGCAGTCTTTGTGGCTGCGAGTAACCATGCAACCACAAGTACCTCATAGTCACACAGAAAATAGAGACGAGGGCCAACAGAGCCAAGTCGTAGCTGTGAATGGCCTGGCAAAAGTCGAAAACAAACTTGCAAGTGTCCTCAGAAACTTGAATGAACTCGCATCACAGAGGCCTCAAGCGGCCTCAACTCCTCAAGTGAACTCCCAAATGTAGTAACGACGTCAGCGAATCTGCCCTTCCGCTTCTCGATCTAGCCGCCCGCCATGAGCCATTGACGCACGTGACATTTTCAATCCTCAAGGAATTCTGTTTCCAGTGTCCCCCCCTCCCCCCTATAAATAAATGGCCGGGAGTTCAACGTTCAACTACCGACCAAAAACAGGGCAAAGGAAACTGCTTCGCTTCTTTCGCCAAATCTGCATGGATTCTCCCCATTCTCTCTGCTTGCCTTTCTCCGACTCCTCGTCCGCATCGGAGACGGGTTCGTTGGACAGTCACCCGTTCACCGGAGCCCGCGTAGAATCTCTCCCTCTTCCTTTCGACACGAACGACGCCGCAGAGATGCTCTTGCTCGACATGCTCATGAGCATGCCTTCTTCAACAACCGTGACGAGCAGCGGCGGAGGCGAAGAGGTCGAATCATTGGAGAGAAACAAATTCGAGACGACGGCGCCGGTGACCACTGGAGAGAAAAGCTACCGCGGGGTGCGGAAGCGGCCATGGGGGAAGTTCGCGGCTGAGATCCGCGACTCGATGAGAAACGGGGTGAGGGTGTGGCTGGGCACCTTCGACAGCGCCGAAGCCGCCGCCTTAACTTACGACCAGGCTGCGTGGGCGATGCGGGGGCCAGCAGCGGTGCTCAACTTCCCGGCGGAGCGCGTCCGGGAGTCGCTTCACGGTCTAGGGATCGACTTCGGGGACTCCCCCGTGCTAGCCCTCAAGAAGAGGCACCGCATCAGGCGGCGATCACCGGGGAAGCAACGAAAGGCCAGGGATCCCACAGGCGGCGGCGGCGGCGGCGGCGGCGGAAGCAACAGTGGCGCGGAGAGTGTGGTGGAGTTGGAGGACTTGGGAACAGAGTACCTGGAGGAGCTACTGAGGCTGTCAGAGGTTGCGTGACGTCAGCATTCAATACACTATCCGGTAGATAGATGTCAGTTGACCGGTTTGAGGAACGAGTTGTCTGGTTGCTTTGTCTGACTCCACAATGAGTGGATCGAAATATTTGTCGTTAACAATTGTGAATGCTTCAGGTACAGTTGCATCAGGACGTTATATCACGTGAGCCTTAAAAAGTATCATAAAATATTTCTATTATTATTTTTGTTTTTGTTCCTTCTCTTAAAAAAATTCTTTGATGCATTATGCATGAACCTTATTCAGGTTTGAAATTAGACCAAGCAAACGACAGGGTGCATGGATCGCATTCTGTTCCTGTACATTAAAAAAAAATCCCTCGGATTGTGTGCGCTTTTTCTCGCTATTAATTTAGAAAAAACATGAATGACACAAATTATTTATTTATTTTTTATAAGGTAGGCATCTCGATTATACTCAATTAAAATTTTTATAAGGTAGTTATTATTAAGTAAAATTAAAATATAAAGTATGCATTCTTAAAAATAGACCTCTAAAATATTAGTTTCTTTAAATTTTAATTGTTTTATTTTTTAAAAATATTTTATTATTACATCACACTCATGGGAACATCATAAATTAATCTTTTTAATTGGGTTCTACGGAAAGGAAGAAGATAAGCAAGTGCCATGGATTATTATCTAGATGAAGATGAAGTCTTAAGAGAATTTAAAAATTATATTATTTATTAAGGAAACATTTTCTCTATGCAGGCTTTTAACGATCCCATTTAGCATGCAAACATATTATTAAGAATAAAGGATGAGAGAATAAAAGGTTGAAGTTTGGAAGGTATACATCTGAGTTAAGTAAGACTTAGCTCGGAAGGTTAAGTCGGGTTGAAGGGATTACAACTCAGGAAGCCGAGTTGGGTCATAGGTACATCGGGTAGATGGCTAGAATAATGTCGAATAGTAGCTCGGAGAGCCGAGTTGAATTATAAGTATATCGGCTAGATGACAAGAATAACATCGGATAGCAACTCGGAGAGTGATAACTACTATTTTATCATATTATTTTAGTTTTTAATATCAATGTTTTTATTCTCTCGAGTGATTTATTGTCGATTATTAATATGCTTTATGAGTTTGGATTCATTTTGGATCTTATTATAAATTCGCTTAAATTTTATCTTTGTTTGTAGGGGATCGAGATAAGCAAATGGAATAAACTCAAGTTGGATCGAATATGGTTTCATCTATGATCATAAATGGGCATTTCAAGTTGATTTAATCTGAGCCCTTCATCAAGATCGAAGACAATTCAATCAAGAAATCAAATCTGAGCAATATGAATTGTTTGATGAAAGCAACTTGATTTTGAGCCATCTATCCAGATCTGGAGATATCCAGTCCATACATTTAGATCTGGACATCTTAGCCCTTCATACAGATTAGACTGATCATGATCGTCCATTTATATTGATCAGATCCTTTCATTCAAAATCAAAGAAATCTTAACCATTGGATGCATACCTTAGCTAATTGATTAATCAAGGAATTTAACCCTAGCTTTAATGGATAGTTAGGATTTGAGGGCCATCGGATTGGACGACCATGAAAATTCACCTTAAAATCCATCTTTTCCTCATCGGGGCAAAGATCGCGACACAGAATCGAGAGGCACGCGACTTCTTCCTCCTCCATTAAACAACGACGACTCCATTTTTGACGATGACAGCTTCAGCAGCCCATCTCTGGCAGCACTTTCTTCCATCTCCAGTGTTTATCCCCTCCCATCCCACTAGCAGATCAAGATGCAGTGGTTCGCCATCTTGGTTTGCAGCGAGAAGATGAAGGGATTTCGGTCCATTATCACCAACGAAACTTCCAGTGCCTATGATCGGAGCTGAGACTCCTCATCTGGACGTGGTTCGAAAGGCTGCAGTCAACTCTTCCTGTGGTGGTTCGACAACATCCTTTCCCATCTTCGACAGCTTGTTTGACTTCCAATTTACGGCGACAGCACCAATTTCCAATGCCAGTGAAGAACCTTAGATGACCACTGTTTCGGTTCCTTTCCTTTCCACATCCATGGTTCGGGCGCTTCGCCTTTCCAGATCCATTCCTTGATTGTGGTGGTTCGCCAGCTCCGCAATCTATCGTCGAAGTAGTGGCAGTTGTCAACCCTTTCAGCTTTGTCAGAGGAATTCTCTGACAAAAGATTCGCTTCATCATTCACCGGATAGGGATGTTTGCGTCGTCAGTAAAGTTCCTTCTTCGGGTATTGTGGATCATCGGTTTACTTTATCTTTGGAATTCATGAATTGAATTGGTTATCATCACCTAGTTGTTATTGTTGTAGTTTCATTCGTAGCTTAAGTTGTTTAATTAGTAGTTTCATTTGAATGTTTAGTTTGTAGTTTAATTGGGATGTTTAGTTTTGAGTTTAATTTGTAGTTAATGAGTTTGACTGGTTAATTGCAAATCTTAACTTAATTATTTATTAGTTTGATTTCTTGCATGTTTAAGTACTATTTCCATTTGTTTGAAGTGTTTAATAATAGGTTAGATTTATTTCATATTTTTCTTTACACTCATATTATTCTGCATTTGAATTGTTGTTTAAATTCCTGCACTGTCTTTATGTTTTTGAATTCTCTTATTTGAATGCTTAGTTTATATCTTCTTTAATTTCGTTATCATCATAGTTTAGTTAGATTGAGGTTTTAATTACTTGTATTGTCTTTCTTGCAGTATGATTAGTTTTTTAAATTCTAAACCCCCATTTGAAATGGAAAATCCAAAGCATTAATTAGCGATTCTAAGATTATTATTTTGTCAATTACACTCGTTGGGAGACGATCCGAGTCATATCTATACTACATTAGTGTAGAGAGGGTTTGTTAATTAATTTGTAACATGACAAAGAAGAACGGTTATCAAATTTTAGCATCGTTGTCAAGGAGTGTAATGGTGCTTAGTAAACTTAGGATTGTTTACCCATTTTCTAAACAAAAAATCATTTTTTTTTGTTTAGGGCTTCAATCTATCATTTTCTGTATATCCATATATTTTGTCATGTCTACTTCCTGTGTCTTTTGATTTGTTTGTTGATGTTTCAGGAAAGACTAAGAATTATCTTTTCTGAGAAACATAGATCCGTATTATTAGTAGTATGGAGACTACAGTGGATAGTTAGCATCATTGTTGCAACAACAAATGAGTGATAATCATCAGCGACAACAAGAAAGGATAAAAAGTTTGCAAATATAGCTAGATCAAATTGCAACATCCATCTCGGCAGATCTGACACAAGAGTTCATTCTTAAATCAGAGACCATTTATATGGATTGTGGAGTGGGTGATAGGCATATCTATGATTCAGCTACTCCACAGGACTCCTATGAACCATTGTGCTGTGGTGTGATTTTGGACATTTATGGATGTGAATTCATTGATGAAGTTACTACTGTGAAAGATGATATGGATGTTGATACTAGTGGCTTGGATTTACTCTGTGATGTTATTTGTGCCCCGAATTATACTGAAGAAAAGGAGCAGTTTCCAAACACTAGTGCCCAGGCATGCCAGCCATACCAAAAGACAAGCGAGACAGTAGCGGCACGCAATTCTTATGAGTTGATTTCAATGGAAGTGGTAGATAGCTGGAGGCCCCCAGACTGGACACTTCCATCACAACTAAAGTCTCCAAAAATAATGCTGATGGAAGCCCTAACAACAAATGCAATAATCCAACCCCAAGGTTGGATACTTTTTCTGAATTGCCTTATACCACCAGAGAAAATATACGAGGAGGCGATCACTTCGGAGGGAGCAGCATGGAACTACCCTGATCACACCAAGAAAGCACTCTCCTCCATTTAGTCCATCCCACTCCCGGTATGGATGTTAACGCTGAATCTTCTTCAACCATCGAGAAGGGATTTCTTTCGGAGCACTCCACACCCTGTGTGGTTTCTTCTATTGAATCTTCTTCAACTGCCAGGACCTCAGGGGAGTTTACTCCATCTCATCTTCTTTTCTTTTCATTGTATATACATTTCGTTTACTTTATTTGTTTTTGTTTTACTTGTTATGTTTCGTTTGTTGAGTTTTTATTTTGTCGGTTTTTGAAATAAGTTTCGTATGCATTCCTTTATATCATCTTAGAAGTCGTGAAAGCTAGTTAAATTTGATTGTCGAGTTTTGAGATTTATTGTCATAAATGGATTAGTTAATTGCATGTGGTTACTCCTTGGTGATGGATTCTGTGATGATAGATTGAGATGTTTTTTTTTCATTCCTAGTGAGGATTGTGGCTATTTTTATTGCTTGTGTGTGGTGCACTTGTGGTTATTGTAACTCTAGAACTTGCTTTGATTCTTTTGAGACCACACAACCATAGGGTTACCTAATTATTATGAAGGCATTCGCACTTGTTTTCCTTTACTTCTTCTGTCACCACATGCTTATTGAATAATATCCTAGTTGTTCATCATGCCATTTTTCTTTCCTTCCATTACTTTCTTCTCCATTTCTATTTTTGAATGTGGAATATTAGATATTCCATGATGAGTATTTTGTCCGGGATGGACAAAAGTTCAAATGTAGGGGAGAGAGTAGCTCAGGAGAATTCAGTGTAAGCATAGGCAAGTCATACTTGATCACCACAGACAAGCTATATTTTTTCATTTTTATAGCTGAGCTTGATGTATTTTTTAGAGCATAGGGAAGTGTACTGCATGTACAAAAAATTGAAAAAAAGAAGAGCTGATAAAAAACATTTGGCCAAAACAATAAAGGTAATAAAAAAAATTCTTTGACATGTTGTGCAGTTTTTTTTATTTGTGTGATAGTATTTTTATAATAGACATTCCTTATTGCAACGATTGAGAGATTTATTATATATCATGTGTGGATTTGTATTGTGAAAGTGATAGAGGTTGTTTACATATTTAATAAATTGTGAAATGCTAGCTTGGATGAAAATATTTGGGGCATTGCTTTCTTGTACTCATCTATATAGAATTCTAGTATTTCCATGTCTTCTTGCATTTCTTTAGCTATTTCATTTCTTACCTTTCTTTCCTTACACACATACTATCAATTTTTTGTATTCATGTTTCCCTTACATTCCTAATGAGCCGTCAATGATGTGCATTCTTGTGTGTTTATAGTGGTGAGGTAGAAGAAAAGCAAGCATATGGGTAGTACATAAACCATGAGTAGCTCGAGTGAATTCCACTATTACATGTTTATGATAGCGAGAGAAACCACCACTTACCTTGTGAGACTTAATCATTCTTAGTCTATTCAGGATGGATTGAAGTCACTATGTTTATTAACCCGTGTAAGATTTGAGTCCATGATTGCTTGAGTCTTTGAGATTTGACAATCCTAGGTAACTTTCTTTCGCGATGTTCTATGTATGATTGGGAATTGTTAGGGAAATATATCTTCAATTTATTTTTAGTTTTTTTTTGCTTGCTCGGGACGCGGAAGAATAAGTTGATGGGTTGGTTTCATTGATTCGTGAGGGGAAACTTCGCTTCCCACTTCACCTTGGTTGTTTGTTCATGGCGATCCCATCGATGTCCCCGGATTAAAAAAATTTAATCATAGACAAAAGAGATTGCCCAAACAATCAAGTCATCGTCGTGTTATTCGTTTAGAGAGGTCTCTTGAACAAACTTGTTGTTCAAGCGACCAACCTCTATTCTACGAGTACCCGTGGAATAGACGATGTCCGGATCGCCGACTTTTGTATTTATGTTCGGGATCCAAGTATTATTTAGCCACAAACAGAATTTATCATGCTCATAATTGGAAAAACAAATACAAGCAAGTAACAAAAGAGAATAGAGAATAGATATACCTCTCGATCTTCTAATGTATGACCTTCCTCCTTTCGGACATCGTGTGGGCGACGATCTACCAAAAGTAGAAGCTCCTAGATCGCCAATCTTCCTTCCTTGCTCGTTCCGAGCAAGAGGAAGAATAGAAACAATGCTCTATTCCTTCTTTCAACCAACCAACAACCTCCAAGGATGGAGCTTTGCCGCCGGCTAAGAAGGAAGAAGAGATTAAGGGTTGCCTGCCAAAAGCTTCAAGGGAGGACCCTAAACCTTTGTTCCACCGGCCAAGGAGAAGGAGAAAAGGGAGTTTTGACGCTGGCCAAGGGTTGGAAGGAGCTTAAGGGGCGCCGACAGCTTGAGGAAGAAGAAGAAGGCAAGGAAATCTTTCCGTATTAGGTGCCGCCCAAGCCCAAACCCTAGCTCCTATCCTTGCCGCCAACTCCAAAACCCTAGCTCCTCTTGATTGATTCTCCACGCCAACCCCTCAAACTCCTTTTATAGAGTTAGGGATAAGTCTTCTTTTAATCTCCACCATTGGTTCTAGGGATTTAATCTCAACCGTCGGATCTAGAGATTTAATATCAACCGTCGGATCTTAGAGATTTAATCTCTACCTTTGGATCTAGAGTTTTGTTTCTATCCATTGGATCTAAGCTTCATGAGGTGTTAATAGGCTACATTAGCGACCATGAGGAGGAGTTGGATCTTGGCCACCCATGGATCAAGCCCATATAAAGTCCGATCCATTAATGATAATCCAATCCACTAAAGAATTATCATTGATCTACCTCACCAACCCCCATAAGTTAATATGGGCTCCATATATTATTTGTACATTTTTTCCCCGTGTTTAAGATCTCGAATGTCCATCTATTAATTAATTTACTGACCATTAATTAATCAAAATCTAACTCCATGAGTAGTACCACTCAACCTTTTCATCATGCCGGACCAAGTTCACCTGCAAAGTTTAGATGATGAATCTTATGAGCTCCTCAAGGGGACATCATCATCCTAATATATAGGACACAGTTTCCTCCTATAATCAACGACACACCATATAAATAATATCATCTCCCAACTTACCGAGCCTATCGATTTAATCTATAAATGTCGCCCATTGGTAAATCAAAGAAATGAATACTAAGTATATGTGCCCATTATTATATCGGGATTAAGAGTATGTACAAAATAATATCTGAGGTCCGATTCGATTATATAGTCAGCAATAAATCGAATCACCTCTAAGTCGGTCCTGCTCAATACACACAAAGTGCACTAGTGTGATTCTATGGTCAAGACAAACCAATACCAAGTCACATTACAACCATTCCGATGGGTTGTCCAAAGCCATCTAAGTTGTGAGCCTTTACTTATACTTTACAAGGAGCCGATAACATGAGCTCCCATGTGACACCACACACCATGTTATCTACAATGTAATGTATTAGACAATATGCATAACCATAAAAATATGCAAACAATGATAATGTGATTCTTATTTCAAAATAAGATGTTCATACAAAAGATAGACTTTTCAGTATACATCCCTACAATCTCCCACTTATACTAAAAGACTATGCTGTCCTCAAACTGCCATACATCTGATCCTCATTCCCTCCACATGCCTATCAAAAGCTCTCGCCGGAAGGGCCTTAGTGAAAGGATCTGCCAGGTTATCCTCCGATGCAATCTTGGCCACAGCAACTTCTCCTCTTTTTACGATTTCTCGTATCAGGTGGTACTTGCGCTCTATGTGTTTACTAGCCTTATGGGCTTGTGGTTCCTTCAAGTTTGCAATTGCACCACTATTATCACAATAAATTGTGATAGTTCTGGGCAAACCAGGAATCACATCCAAGCCCATCAGGAAGTTTCTGAGCCACACAACTTCTTTGGCCGCCTCAAAGGCTGCCACATACTCAGCTTCCATGGTGGAGTCCGCCACGTATTTCTGCTTGACACTCCTCCATAAAATGGCTCCACCTCCCAAAGTAAACACAAAACCTGAGGTAGACTTACTGTTATCCTTATCAGATTGGAAGTCGGAATCTGTGTAACCCACAGGGAGTAATTGGTCTACCTGGTAAAATAGCATATAATCCCTAGTCCTTCTCAGGTACTTCAATATATGCTTTACCGCAGTCCAATGTCCTTGTCCTGGATTACTCTGATATCTGCTGACCATGCCCACGACATAGCAGATATCTGGTCTCGTACATAGCATCGCATACATGAGGCTTTCTACTACCGAAGCATAAGGAACCACCTTCATCTCCTCTATCTCCTCAGATGATCTAGGACACATCTCCTTAGATAAAGGAACTCCATGCTTGAAAGGTATAAAACCCTTCTTGGAGTTCTGCATGCTAAAACGATCCATAATCGTGTCTATGTATGAAGCTTGAGATAAGCACAACATCCTTTTCTTGAGATCCCTTATAACCTTGATCCCAAGGATGTGTCCCACCTCTCCCAAGTCCTTCATATCAAACTGTTTGGACAACCATACCCTTACATCCGATAACACCTTGATATTGTTGTCAATCAACAAAATGTCATCTACGTATAGTACAAGAAATACCACTACATTTTCTTCACATCTCTTGTATACACAAGACTCATCCGAACTTTGAATAAATCCATAAGACTAGATTATCTCATCAAAGCGGATGTTCCAAGACCTCGAAGCTTGCTTCAATCTATAAATGGACCGATTAAGCTTACATACAAGATGCTCTTTGCCCTTAGTAATGAATCCCTCTGGTTGCTTCATATAGATGTTTTCCTCAAGACTTCCATTAAGGAAAGTTGTCTTGACATTCATCTGCCACACCTCATAATCCATATGAGCTGCTATGCATAAGAGAATCCGGATAGACTTAAGCATGACTACCGACGAAAAGGTCTCCTCATAATCGATACCCTCTTTCTGAGTATACCCCTTCGCAACAAGCCTCGCTTTTAAGGTCTCAACCTTCCCATCTATTCCTCTCTTTCTTTTATAGATCCACTTGCATACAATGGTTTTTACACCATCGAGTGGGTCTACTAGCTCCCAGACCTGATTTGAATCTATAAATTCAATCTCAGCATTCATTGCACTTTGCCAAGATACTGCATCTTTATCTTGGATTGCCTCGTCATATGTCCAGGGATCAGGTTCATGTTCGCCAGGGACCAAATCAGAAGATTATCCCAAGAACATGAATCTATCAGGCTGTCTGACAACCCTCCCACTATGACAAGGTATCTCCTGTGTATCCTCTGTGACACGCGGTGCAGTGACATGTGGTATATTCTCTTGTACCAGTGGTAATAAAGAAGTGACTTCCCCTTTTAATTCCTTCAGAACAATTTTACTCTTGGGCTTGTGGCTCATCACATAGTCTTCTTCTAGAAATCTGGCGTTCATGCTAACGATCACCCTCTGATCTTTAGGACTATAAAACAAACCACCCTTCGTTCCTCTAGGATAGCCAACGAACATGCGTACTTCTGTATGAGGTTCCAACTTACCAGCATCTGCCTTCAACACATGTGCTGGACTCCCCCATATCCGAATATATCTTAGACTAGGCTTTCGCCTAGTCCACGGTCTAATGGGAGTAGAAGGCGATTTAGAGGAACCAAGTTCGAATGTACATGCAGTATCTAGAGCATATCCCCGTAACTAATCTGCAACTCGAATAACTCATCGATCTAACCATCTCCATAAGAGTCCTATTCCTTCGCCTCGCTACACCATTCTACGGGTGTGCCAGTGCTAACTGGGATTGAATCCCACCTCGATAAGTAATCCCTAAACTCTCCCAAGAGGTACTCGCCACCACGATCAGATCGTAGTGTCTTGATAATTTTTACCTTGATTTCTCCACATCGCCTTGAATTCTTTGAACTTGTCAAAGCATTCAGACTTGCGGCGATAAGTAAATGTATCCATATCTCGAGTAATCGCTATAAAAGAGACGTAAATACTCAAACCACCTCTAGCCCGGATAGACATAGGACCACACAAATCAGAATGAACCAATTCTAACACATCTTTGGCTCTATACCCCTTGGCCTTAAAAGGCCTCTTGGTCATTTTACTCCAAGCAAGATTCCAGTTGGGAAATCCTTCCACCACTAATGAACCCAAAGGTCCATCACCTATCAACCTTTGAATTCGCTTAGGTTAATATGACCAAGCCTAAGATGCCAAAGATATGTTTGTCTATGTTCAAGGTTCTTTTCTTATTGAATTAGAAGATGAGTTATTAACTTCAATTTGCATCGTGAGAGGTTTTGGTTTAAGAGTGTATAAATTTCCTATCAATGCACCCGAACAGATAATGTCCCTATTCCTTCTTATAACAACTCTATCATTAAAAGAAATAGAATATCCATCCATAAACAATTTAGAAACTGAAATTAAATTCTTTCTAAATAAGGGTACATAAAGGCAATTCTTAAGAACCAAAAGTTTATTTTTCTCAAAAGATAAACCGCCACCTTGGTGGCACGCCTAAGTACACTAATCTCTCCTCACCACTATCGTTTCTCGAACCCCTGCAAAGTATTGCAGACATGATCAGTGGCTCCCGTATCTACACACCAGGTGCTGGTAGATAACACCGCTAAACATGTTTCAACGACTAGACCAAAAGATATACCTTTATTCTTGCGATTGGGGCAGTCCTTCTTCCAGTGTCCAGTCTGCTTACAAGTGAAGCACTTGCCTTTCGGCTTCTTCACTCCTCCCTGAGTACCTCCCACCGCCTTTGCCCCAGTTTGTTTCTTCTTCTTCTTGCCTTTCGGCTTAGAAGTAGAAACTTTTTGGGTCACTATGGCATGCGCCTGAGCACTCTGACGAAATAGCCCCTCTGTCGCCTGGAGTTCTGTCAGAAGTTCGCCAACGAATACAACCTCTTGTTCATGTTGTAGTTCAGGCGAAAATTCTCAAAACTCCTAGATAGAGACTGGAGAATGATATCGACCTGGGTTTCCCCATCGATCTCAGCTCCGAGGACTTCCAACTCATTTAAATGAGCCATCATCTTGAGAACATGATCCTCACGGTGTTCCTCGATCATGGTGGTCGCCATCAAGTTTCTCATGGCTTCTTGCCTCGAGTCCCGATTCTCGTGTTCCAAAAGCTCTGAGATTGAGCATCATGTCATAAGTAGTGGGCATGGCTTGATGCTGATGTTGCAGTACATTTGACATAGATGCCAAAATGTAACACCGCACCATCTCATCGGCCTTTATCCATTTTTATAACTCTCTTTCTCCTTTTCCTCAGAATCTTCTGCAGGCTTAGGAGGGCACTCTTCGAGGAGTACATATTTGTATTCCTCAGCAGTCAAGACAATGTCTAGATTCTTCTTTCAATCAACATAGTTGGGTCCAGAAGTTTGTTCTATTCAAAGATCACAAAGCAAGTGGGTTGAAAGTCATTTTGAAAGAAAATCTAAGAATCACATAAATCAAAACATTAGATTTCAAAAAATTATTGATTCCTCAAACAATAAAATTTTAAAATCAACCAATACCTCAAAACACCGAGAATATCATATGCCACGATAGTGTGGACGTATACGAATTCTATATTTATAAGAGGAGGTTTTACCCATTAATTTTACTATCTTGTCAACCTAACTTTTTTGACAAGTAAAATTAATAGTTGGTTCCTCTTTGGCCCTACAAATAAAAGCAGTGACTCCGATGGGGAGGATACTTATATTTGTATCTAAGTGTTCACCATTACTCGGTACTAAGATAATTATCTCGGGTTATGTGCCTTCCGATGGGGAAGTTCACACGCTCCTTAATAATTCCCTATAACCATATTTGACCTTGTGATCTGCAAAAAAACTCATCCGATGGGGAGGAAGGCACTCAGAGTCGACGCGCAAGTTTGTTTGCATCACTTGTCAAATCGTAATGGAGGTCGTGGGAATTTATAAAAATTTTCCTCTCCCACTTAGTAATTTGATATCGAGGAATTTTCTTAGCCTACGACATGCATATCAAACAAAAAGCAATAAATATGAAAAATAAATTATTTTCCAACTATTATGGCTTTTGTCTTCAATATGTCTCCCGTCGCATCGCCTTCTCGTCTGCTCCTCCTATGCTATGTACGAGCCATCCGGAGATCCGAGCCGAGACTAAAATCTATTTTAATTTACATCCATCGATCCTATACTCCACGAGGGAGTGTACATGAAATCTAGATCGAAAGTAAACTAAAATAAAAAGAGTGGCTAAACAATGCCGTATCTAATTTACAAAAAATTAAATACTAGCCTCGTCAACCCCGAGGATTCAACAAAATAAACATTTACACACATACAATCACATACACACATATGACCATAATAGTTTGATCTTATGCCTTCAACTAAAGAGTTAAACAATGCATATCCTACTATTATCCGGCACATATAATATATGAAAAGTGCATAAAAATTAACCGAATCCTAAACACACAAAACCGGAAACCTTGGCTCTGATACCAATTGATGGGTTGGTTTCATTGATCCGTGAGGGGAAACTTCGCTTCCCACTTCACCTTGGTTGTTTGTTCATGGCGATCCCATCGGTGTCCTCGGATTAAAAAAATTTAATCCTAGACAAAAGGGATTGCCCAAACAATCAAGTCATCGTCGTGCTATTCGTTTAGAGAGGTCTCTTGAACAAACTTGTTGTTCAAGCGACCAACCTCTATTCTACGAGTAGCCACGGAATAGGCGTTGTCCGAATCGCTAGCTTTTGTATTTATGTTTGGGATCCAAGTATTATTTAGCCACAAATAGAATTTATCATGCTCATAATTGGAAAAACAAATACAAGCAAGTAACAAAAGAGAATAGAGAATAGATATACCTCTCGATCTTCTAATGTATGACCTTCCTATTTTCGGACGTCGTGTGGGCGACGATCTACCAAAAGTTGAAGGTCCTTGATCACCAATCTTCCTTCCTTGCTCGTTCTGAGCAAGAGGAAGAATAGAAACAAAGATCTATTCCTTCTTTCAACCAACCAACAACCTCCAAGGATGGAGCTTTGCTGCCGGCCAAGAAGGAAGAAGAGATTAAAGTTACCGGCCAAAAGCTTCAAGGGAGGACCCTAAACCTTTGTTCCACCAGCCAAGGAGAAGAAGAAGAGGGAGTTTTGACGCCGGCCAAGGGTTGGAAGGAGCTTAAGGGCCGCTGACAGCTTGAGAAAGAAGAAGAAGGCAAGGAAATCTTTCCTTATTAGGTGCCACCCAAGCCCAAACCCTAGCTCCTATCCTTGCCGCCAACTCCCAAACCCTAGCTCCTCTTAATCGATTCTCCACGCCAACCCCTCAAACTCCTTTTATAGAGTTAGGGATAAGTCTCCTTTTAATCTCCACCATTGGTTCTAGGGATTTAATCTCAACCGTCGGATCTAGAGATTTAATCTCAACCGTCGGATATGAGAGATTTAATCTCTACCTTTGGATCTAGAGTTTTGTTTCTATCCATTGGATCTAAGCTTTATTAGGTGTTAATAGGCTACATTATGGACCATGAGGAGGAGTTGGATCTTGGCCACCCATGGATCAAGCCCACATAAAGTCCGATCCATTAATGATAATCCAATCCACTAAAGAATTATCATTGATCTACCTCACCAACCCCCAATAAGTTAATATGAGCTCCATATATTATTTGTACATTTTCTCCCCGTGTTTAAGATCTCGAATGTCCGTCGATTAATTAATTTACTGACCATTAATTAAACAACATATAACTCCATGAGTAGTACCACTCAACTTTTTCATCATGCCTAACCAAGTCCACCTGCAGGGTTTACATAATGAACCTTATTAGCTCCTCAAGGGGACATCATCATCCTAATATATAGGATACAGTTTCCTCCTATAATCAATGACACACCATATAAATAATATCATCTCCTAACTTACCGAGCCTATCGATTTAATCTATAAATCTCGCCCATTGGTAAATCAAAGAAATGAATACTAAGTATATGTGCCCATTATTATATCGGGATTAAGAGCATGTACAAAATAATAGGTCCGATTCAATTATGTAGTCAGCAATAAATTGAATCACCTCTAAGTCAGTCCTGCTCAGTACACACAAAGTGCACTAGTGTGATTTTATGGTCAAGACAAACCAATACCAAATCACACTACAACCATTCTGATAGTTTGTCCAAAGCCATCTCGGTTGTGAGCCTTTACTTATACTTTACAAGGAGCCGATAACATGATCTCCCGTGTGACACCACACACCATGTTATCTACAATGTAATGTATTAGACAATATGCATAACCATAAAAATATGCAAACAATGATCATGTGATTCTTATTTCAAAATAAAGATGTTCATACAAAAGATAGACTTTTTAGTATACATCCCTACATAAGTGTGGGGGAATTTATAACTATCATTTTATCGTATTATTTTAGTCCTTATTATCAATGTTTTTATCCCCTCGAGTGATTTATTGTCAATTATTAACATGTTTTAGGAGTTTGGATTCATTTTGGACCTTATTATAAATTCGCCTAAATTTTGGACTTATATGCAAATTTTATCTTTGTTTGTAGGGGATCGAGATGAGCCAATGGACTAGACTCAAGCTGGATCAAATATGGCTTCATTTAGGATCATAATGGGCATTTCAAGATGATTTAATTTGAGCCCTTCACCAAGATCGAAGGTAATTCAATCAAGAGATCAAATCTGAGTAATATGGATCATCCGATGAAAGCGACTTGATTCTGAGCCATCTATCCAGATCTAGAGAGATCTAGTCTGTACATTTAGATATGGACATCTTAGCTTTTCATCAAGATTAGATCGATCATGATCACCCATTCAGATTAATCAGATCCTTTCATTCAAAATCGAAGAAATCATAACCATTGGATGCATACCCTAGCTAATTGATTAATCAAGGAATTTAACCCTAGATTTAATAGATGGATAGGATTTGAGGGCCTTCGGATCAGACGACTATGGAAATTTGCCTTAAATCCATCTTTTCCTCATCGCGCAAAGATCGCGACACAGAATCGAGAGGCGCACGACTTCTTCCTCATCACTCGAGCAGCGACGATTCCATTTCCGATGGCAATAGCCCATCTCTGGCGGCACTTCTTTCCATCTCCGACATTTATCCCCTCCCATCCCGCCGGTAAATCAAGATGCGGTGGTTCGGCAGCTTGGTTTGTAGTGAGTAGATGAAGGGATTCCAGTCCATTATCACCATCGGACCTTCCAGTGCTTGCGACCAGAGATGAGACACCTCAACTGGATGAGGTTTGAAAGGATGAGGTCAACTCCTACTGCGGTAGTTTGGCAACATCCTTTCCTAGCTCTGGCAGCTTGTTTGACTTCCAATATATGACAACAACACCAATTTCCAGCGTTGATGAAGAACCCTAGACGACCATTGTTCCAATTCCTTTCCTTCCCACGGTTGTGGTTTGGGCACTTTGCCTTTCTAGATCCATTCCTTGGTTGCGGTGGTTCCACGGGTCCACAATCCAATGTCGGAGTAGTGGCAGTCATCAACCCTTTTAGCTTTGCCGAAGGAATTCTCCGACAAGAGATTCGCTTCATCATCTGTCGGAGGGAGTTGTTCAGGTTGTAGTCATCGTCGGAGAGGGTGGTTCCTTCTCTGAGTGTTGTGGATCATCGGTTTACTTTATCTTTGGAATTCATAAATTGAACTGGTTATCGTCCCCTAATTTTTATCGTTTTAGTTTCATTCGTAGCTTAAGTTGTTTAATTAGTAGTTTCATTTGGATGTTTAGTTTGTAGTTTAATTAGAATATTTAGTTTTAAGTTTAATTTGTAGTTAATGAGTTTGACTGGTTAATTGCAAAGCTTAGTTTAATTGTTTGTTAGTTTGATTTCTTGCATGTTTAAGTGCTCTTCAATTAGTTAGAAGTGTTTAATAATAGGTTAGATTTATTTCATGTTTTTCTTTACACTCATAGTATTATGCATTTAAATTGTTGTTTAAATTCCTGCACTATTTTTTTGTTTTTGAATGCTTAGTTTATATTTTTTTAATTTTGTTATCATCATAGTTTAGTTAGATTGAGGTTTTAATTACTTGCATTGTCTTTCATGCAATAGGATTAGTCTTTTAAATCCCAAACCCCCATTTCAAATGGAAAATCCAAAGCAATAATTAGTAATCCTAAGACTATTATTCTGTCGATTACACTCATTGGGAGACGATCCGAGTCATCTCTATACTACATTAGTATAGAGAGGGTTTGGTAATTAATTTGTAACGTTACCATGACAAAGAAGAACTATTATTAGGGAGCTGAGCTGAATTATAAGCCCATTGGCTCGATGGCCAAGATAACGTTGGATAGCAACTTGGGAAGTCAAGTTGAATTATAAGCGCATTAGCTCGATGGCTAGGATAACATCAAATTGTGATTCAGGAAAATGAACCGAACCAAAAAAAGGGTGACTTGGGGAGACAGAAGAAGTTGGGAAAATAGCAAGAAGAGTTGGTTGAAGGAATGACATGAAGGAAAGGGAGGACTGTTGGACTTTCTGAGCCGCAAAAACCGCTTTTTGCGTTGCGGAAACCTCAGAAGCGCGGCCACGGATCCGTGCGAAGGTATATAAAAATAAAAACATGTATGTGCTTAAGTAAACCTAGATCTACCTTAGATCTAGAAGGTGAGAGCATTACCCTCGTAGCGACGCCCTTCGCTTATCCCGCTCGTCCAAATGCTTTGTCGGAACTCAAGAGTGTCAATTGTACACTCCTCTACAAGTATCCACATGGACACATGGTGGAGAAAAACACCTTAGAGTGTGCAAGCACCCCTTGTACGTTCATGGCTAGATGAGGAAGAGAGAGCTTGAGGGAAGAAAAGAGGAAGAAGATGATGGAATGAGTAACTCACCAAAATGAATTCCTCATCATAACCCCTAAAGTGGTCAGCCACTTCATGGAAGGGGGGTTACATGCATGCATGTAACTCCCATGACCCTTGGTCTCCCTCATGATGTGGCACCAATTGACCAAGTCAATGATGATGTGGAGCATCATCATTGGCCGGCCATGCCAAGTCATCATCATGACATGACATTTGGTCAAGTCAAACTTGACCTTTCATCTTCCCTCTCAAGTCAAGTCAAACTTGACCTCTAATCTCCCATGGTTGATCAAATCTAACCACTTGACTCAAGTCAATTTAATTTAATGAATCTCTATTCATTTAATTTCAATTGATTTGATAAATCAAATCTAAATTAGACTCATTCAACACTTGAATCAACTTGAGTCTAACTCAATTAGTCTAATTTGGATTACTCTTAATCCAATTTGGTTCATTCCATGAACCTAATCCTCATGGTTCATCATATGTACCTAATCTCCATCTAATTGCTCTTATGTGTGTGACTCTATAGGTTCTTATAACGTTGGCAATGTCCCTAAACGGATTTAGGAACATAAGCAATGAGCGGTATCTAGCAACACATCATTGCTACCCAAGTTACAAGAATGTTGAACTCCAACATCACCTTTGTGACTACTAATTGTGACTCTCACAATATGTGACAATGTCCCTCTATCCTTGACATCTAGATTGACCAATCGAGGCATAGACCGTGTCATCCTCGATACAATCTAAATCTTGAACTCCAAGTAGACTCACTCTAATCAAATGAGCTCAATATCTCATATTGACTCATTTGGGTATGGTCATGCACTTCGTGGTCTCACTCTATCAAGAATATCGATGTCACCCCCGTCATATAGGAGGGATAGATCCCATCTACATCACTCACATCCCTTCGCATAATTTGTTACATACCCAGTAATCGCCTTTATAGTCCACCCATTTACGGGTGACGTTTGACGAAGCCAAAGTATGCAACTCCTTATGTAGGGAACCATGGTGACTTCAAGTCTAAGGACTAATAGTCATACTAATAGCCACATGAGAAAGTATATGACACTCATATAACGATCCATGATACTTTCTCATGGCGGGTCATTCAGTATACATTCTCCAATGCATACCCATGTGTCAACTTGATATCTCATATCCATGACTTGTGAGATCAAGTCATCGTGTTGACCTACATGCTAGTCTCTACGCATTAACATTGTCCCTGAATGTTAATACTCGACTAGGAATGATTAAGAGTAGTGTTCTCTATATCATCTCATTATCGATTCAACCAATCGATTGATATAGATAAGAACCTACTACTCAATGACATTATTATATTTAGTTATTTGGCACCAATACAAGTAAATATAATAACCATGCCTTTATAAATAGGAATATGATACAATAAAGTCCATACAACAATCATCACATGATTGACTCTAGGGCTTTCACTAACAATCTCCCACTAGCACTAGTGCCAATCACCGTAGTATCTAATACCCAATGACCTAGTGTGACCATCATGCTTTTTCTGTGCTAAAGCCTTGGTCAAGGGATCTGCGATGTTAGCCTCGGGGGGTACTCTGCAAATCTTCACATCTCCTCTATCGATAATCTCTCGAATGAGATGGAAGCGCCGTAGTATGTGTTTGGTCTGCTGGTGTGAGCGAGGTTCCTTAGCCTGTGCAATCGCTCCATTGTTGTCACAATAGAGCTCTATGGGATCTGCAATGCTAGGAACCACCCCAAGTTCAGTAATGAACTTGCGGATCCAAACTGCCTCCTTTGCTGTCTCAGATGTAGCGATATACTCGCTACATGTAGAATCAAGAATCGTGTCTCGCCGAACTCTTCCACCACAACGCCAAAGATTCAAGCAAAACACGAACTCGATCGCGATCTATAATCATCCCGGTCGGTTTGGAAGTCGCATCATCAGAACCCTTACAGCTAGCTCCTCATCGCCTCCAAATATCAAGAAATATTCTTTAGTCCTTCTCAAGTACTTAAGAATATTCTTGACTGCTATCCAGTGACGCTCACCTGGATCTGTTGAGTTTCCGGCACCGCGGCGTGTGTGTGTTCGATCATGTTTCGTAAACATGAACACAGCGGAAGCGATAAAAATAATAAATCTACATTTATTACAACACACACAACACACGCATGCATATTACAACAATTGTAGACATAACTGTAAATTTAAATTTGCAATAAAAGGAAATTTATCTACGTTATACCTTACGTATGACGTGTAGCAGGAACGACATCAACCGGAACGATCCTCGCTAGAATCGTCTCTATCTGTATCCACGCCGAGTTCCTCGGGATGACTTCGCTAAGCCACGAGCTTCGTCTTCGTACGGGTTACTAGCCTCGTGTTGAAGACGACGTGATCGAGAGATGATCACAATCCGAATCCAAATTCGGATCCTAATACGAGTTCTCAAAACTTGCTTCTCCGGAGAGGTATTCGTCAACCAATTGACGAATCCTTTGTCCTCCACCTCAGAGGATTACCGGAGATCGAATCCCCGGTAAGTTAGCCGCTGTCGGAGCTCTAACCGTCGTCCAAACGACGCTCCGACGAGAGGAGAACAAGCTGTCCAGAAAACTTGACAGCTTGGTGGAGGAGATAGCGCCGCCAACCAAGGGAAGAAAAGCCTCACCTTGATGCCAAACCTATAGGAGATCACCGGAGGGTCGCCGGAGGTTCACCGGCTGAAGCTTGGTCGCCGGCAAGGAGCCGGATGGCGCGCACAACAAGTCCGGGCGGCAATGGAGGTTGGGCGGCAATGAAGGTTGGGCGGCAACTCCAAGCTAGGGTTTTGGATTAGGGCTTAATTATCCCTTAAGCCCTCTTTTATAGAGAACTAATTCTCTTAATGGTTATTGGATCATAACCATTAGGCCCGTTAACCCGCTCCATTAAGATAAGTTAAAATAAACCAAACCATGATTGTTTATTTTAAGTTAAAACGAACCGAACCAACTTTTGGTTCATTCGTTTAAAATAAACCAAACCCTTTGGTTTATTCTCCTCCATTGGATTAGAACCAAACCATTTTGGTTCATCCATTACGTCTTCATAAGACTCGGCCCATCCACGCTTCCATTGCGACTGAAATGATTTCATGCTCGCTTTATGTTTGGTCCAACCAAACCTAGTTTCTCTCGGTCTGAGAATCCCATTCTCAAGCTCGTTTTAAATCCTTTGGATTACGCTCGTTGTGCGTGTGACCAAATAGGTTCTCGGTTTATATTGGCCGTCTATAATTAACCATTAATTATAGAACGATCATGAGTGGCACCTAGTAGTACATCATGATCCCCAATTAACAGAAAAGATCAACGGTTGATCCAGAACTATTTTTGAAACCCTTCAGCAGCTCGAATGATTCGTGCCCCATTCCCTTCACTCATCTTATACCCACTTGGTTCAGGACATGGTCTATTGTGTCAGTCCCCACTAGGCTGACTACGTCACATCTAGCCCAAGTATCATTTCCTCGTCCTACGGATTCTAGTTACTGCACATGTATCGAAGAGTACTTTACTCTAAACATGTAATGCTTTGGCCAAAGACTTTAGTAACAATCCGACGAGAGGCCATGGGTATACATCTCCTCGCAAGGAGTGGTGAATCCTTTATAGGCTATTCAAACACCTTTATAGGCAAATCCTCTCGTCTTCTGTGCGCGGACACATAGACTTCGAAAGGAGTACCCCATGCTTGATGGGTAAGAAACCTTTCTTGGATTCCGACATGCTAAACCTCTTTAGCACTCAGTCTATATATGTAGACTGCGAAAGACCAAGCAACCGTTTCGATCTATTTCTATAGATCTTAATCCCGAGGATGTAGGTTGCTTCTCCCAGGTCTTTCATGAAGAATGTCTTGGATAACCAAACCTTCACTGACTGTAAGATTGAAACATCGTTTCCTATAAGTAGTATGTCATCGACATACAATACTAGAATACGATCGCACTACTAACCTTCTTGTACACACAAGGTTAAATCGATTTTGTGATAAATCAAACTTTTTGATGGTCTCATCAAAACGGATATTCCAGCTCCTGGATGCTTGCTTCAATCCATATATGGACCGTCGCAATTTGCATACCTTGGTTTTATCAACCGATGTGAAACCCTCAGGCTGTATCATATACACATCCTCGAGTAGATTTCCATTAAGGAAAGCTGTTTTCACATCCATCTGCCATATCTCATAATCATATGAGCCGCTATGGCCAGGAGCATCCGAATGGATTTAAGCATAGCTACAGGCGAATAGGTTTCGTCATAATCAACACCTTGTTTTTGACGATATCCTTTCGCCACCAATCTAGCCTTATAGGTAATCACATTACCATCCATGTCGGTTTTCTTCTTGAAAACCCACTTGCACCCTATAGGCTTTATCCTTCAGTGGGTCAACCAAGTTCCAAACTTGGTTTTCATACATGGAATCCATTTCCGACTTCATGGCACCAAGCCACTTATCCCTTTCTCGAACTTGTCAAGATGCTTCTTCATAACTGGTAGGCTCCTCATCATCAATGAGTAACACGTCGTTCGATTCACTTACGAGAAATCCATATCTCTCAGGAATATTGCGTGTTCTACCAGATCTACGAAGATGTGGTGTTACAATAGGTCCAGTCGATTGCACATCACTATGAGTTGTCGACAGTTGTTCTTCACCAGGTATCTCATCAATGTCTATTTGAGTCTCTAGAGCCTCCTAAAGCTCGACGACACTCCCACAGTTTTCTTGCAAGAGAAACTCTTTCTCTAGAAACACAGATGCCTCAAACAAACACCTTTTGTTCCACAGGATGATAGAATTGTAACCCCTTGTTTCCTTAGGGTATCCAATAAATAGACATTTATCAGACTTAGCATCCAATTTGTCTGATACAGTCCGCTTCACATAAGCAGGACAACCCCATATCTTCAAGTAAGATACATGAGGTTTCTTACTATTCCATATCTCATATGGAGTAGTTGAGACTACCTTGGTAGGCATTCTGTTTAACAAGTAAACAGCTGTCTGAAGTGCATAGCCCCAAAAGGACTTGGGAAGAGTCGCATGATTCATCATTGACCTGACCATGTCCAACAAGGTCCTACGCCTCTCGGATACACCATTATGTCTGTGTATATGGCGGAGTCCATTGAGACAATATGCCATTGTCTCTTAGATAATCAAGAAACTCTTGACTTAAGTATTCACTACCTCGATCCGATCGAAGTATTTTAATACTCTTGTCATGTTGTTTCTCTACTTCATTTCTGAATTCTTTGAACCTTTCAAAGGCTTCAGACTTGTATTTCATCAAGAACACATACCCAAACCGTGAGTGATCATCGGTGAAGGTAATGAAGTAGCTATAGCCTCCTAAAGCTTGAGTTGACATAGGTCCACATACATCAGTATGTATTAGACCTAGTAACTCTCCCACTGCTCACCTTTTCGAAAGGTAACTTAGTCATCTTGCCTTTTAAGCATGATTCGCATGTATCGTATGAATCCTATTCAAACGATTCCAGAATTCCACATCGGTGTAATTCGGACATGCGTTTCTTGCTTACTTTGCCAAGATGACAATACCACATGTAGGAGTCTAATTGATTATCTTTTCGAGCACGCTTGTTGCTCGCTTTGATATTGAAAATATCACTGGATACGTCCAACGTATAAATACCATTGCTTAAAGTTCCAGTCCCATAAAGAACTCCATTCAAAGTTATGTAACAACAATTGTTACTAAAAGTCAAATGGTACCCATTTCTATTTAAACAAGAAATAGAAATGATGTTCTTTATCAACGAAGGACCATAAAAGCAATTGTCCAGTTCTAAGACAAGTCCTGTAGGGAGTTTCAACAAATGCGTTCAATGGCATTGCGTGCAACCTTTGCTCCATTCCCAACACGCAAATTTGACTCTCCCTTGACGAGTCTTCTTCTATTCCTTAGCCCATGTATGTCATTACATATATGTGAGCCACACCCAGTATCCAATACCCAAGTGTTTGAGGAAATAGAATGACAATCAATAACGAAGATATCTGAAGAGGATGGGGCATCGGATGCCTTCTTCTTCTTCATGGACTCAAGATAAATCTTGCAGTTTCTTCGCCAGTGGCCTTCCTTGCCACAGTGATGGCAAGTGCCCTTTTGCGCTGGTTCTGCCTTCTTTGCCTTTTTCTTCTTTCCTTTCTTCTGTTCTTTTGCCTTCCTCTTAGAACCTTTCTTTGAGGAATCAACTAACAGAACCGCCTTCTCCTCATGCTTCACAGAAGGCTCCACAGTCTTCAGCATATTGAGGAGCTCAGGAATGGTGGATTCTAATTTGTTCATCCGATAGTTCATCACAAATTGTGAGAAACTCTTGGGCAAACAATGCAGAATTAAGTCAATACTTAACTCATGATCCATCACAAAACCGAGGGTGGCTAGCCGCTCGATGTACCCGTTCATCTTTAGCACAAACTGCACTACAGACGAACCTTCTTGCATCTTCGTGGTGAAGAGGAGCCTAGAGACCTCGAACCTTTCGGATCTCGCTTGCTCATCGAACAACTCATGAAGATGGAAGACTATAGTATTAGCATCCATATGCTCATGCTGCTTTTGCAGCTCAGGTACCATCGTCGCTAGCATGATGCAACTCGCCAGCTCAGAATCTGCCACATGCTTCTGATAGACCAACATTTGGTCTGGAGTTGCATCGTCCTTAGGACGGTCAGGAAGAGGCTCTTCAAGGACATATGCAAGCTTTTCCGCCTTGAGAACAATTCTCAGGTTTCTAAGCGATCCGGGAAGTTAGGCCTAGTCAGTTTGTTCGAATCCAAAATAGTGCGCAAATTCAAAGACGTCATGATCAATTTATTGACCTAGAAATACAAAACGAGCATATATGAGAAAATGATTTTAAAATACATCAATATACATTTATAAATCCCATTCATTTTTTTGAATTTAAAAAACCCCAAAATCACTTCGGGAGATCGTAGGTCCATCTCCGAATGAGCTGATATCCATCATAGTTATGAACAACCTTGGAGAGAGTCCAACAAGCCATTCATAACTATGACGGTAGGTATCATCTATACCGATTGCATATCATGTATATGCAACTATCACAATGTGCTATCAACTAATTTAATGTTCACACATACATCGGGTTGTTAACACATTAACAAGTATGCATCATATGCATAGCACCCAACTTCACCTCCCTTTACATCGACCTTGGAGAGAGTCCAACAAGCCGATGCTCCAGGTTAAAGCCAACCCATTAATCGAGAAATAGTTTTAATATGGTTAGAGCGCATTCAACCAATTAGCCCAGCTTGGAGAGAGTCCAACAACCAAAGCTAACAATTGACCTCTGACTCTTACCATATTAGTATTAAACTATTCCATGGTTTGAACATGTTCGGGTTCGAGCCGGGCTTGGAGAGAGTCCAACAACCCAAACAAGAAACGGAACTCTGGTTCTAACCATATTAATGGAAGGTGTAGGCTTTAATATTGTTTAAGGGTTTTTATGTCTCATCCTCTTTGCATGCAAATAACTATTATCTACATGGCATGACATACATGGCATACATCTACATGTCACGACACGCATGACATAATGTTATACATCTAATGCAATTACATGACATACAATTATGTCATGTATATATTTCCTTATATGTCATAACTATTTATGGAAATAAAATATGTTTAAGATTTGATTCTCCAAATCAAATCATAATTAAATTAGGAAACAAATTTCCAAATCTAATCACATATTTTATTCATGGAATTATTTGATTAAGGAAAATCTATTTAGGAAACCAATTTCCTAAATCATTAAAACTACTTATGGAAATAAAATATTTTAAGATTTGATTTCCCAAATCAAATCATGATTAAATTAGGAAATAAATTTCTAATCTAATCAAATATTTTATTTATGGAAAATATCAATTTCCATAAATACTTCCAACTTTCCAAAAGTGGAAGATTTCCATAAATACTTCTAGACTTTTCAAAATTGAAAAATTTCCATAAATACTTCTAAATTTCCAAAATTAGAAAATTTCCAGAAATACATTATGACTATCACAAAACCATTTTTACGATTATGTCGAAACACAACCTGGGCTCTGATACCACTGTTGGGTTTCCGGCACCGCGGCGTGTGTGTGTTCGATCACGTTTCGTAAACATGAACACAGCGGAAGCAATAAAAATAATAAATCTACATTTATTACAATACACACAACACACACATGCATATTACAACAAGTGTAGACATAACCGTAAATTTAAATTTGCAATAAAAGGAAATTTATCTACGTTATACCTTTCGTATGACGTGTAGCGGGAACGGCATCAACCGGAACGATCCTCGCTAGAATCGTCTCTATCCGTATCCACGCCGAGTTCCTCGGGATGACTTCGCTAAGCCACGAGCTTCGTCTTCGTACGGGTTACTAGCCTCGTGTTGAAGACGACGTGATCGAGAGATGATCAAGATCCGAATCCAAATTCGGATCATAATACGAGTTCTCAAAACTCGCTTCTCCGGAGAGGTATTCGTCAACCAATTGACGAATCCTTCATCCTCCACCTCAGAGGATTACCGGAGATTGAATCCCCGGTAAGTTAGCCACTGTCGGAGCTCTAACCATTGTCCAAATGACGCTCCGACGAGAGGAGAACAAGCTCTTCAGAAAACTTGACAGCTTTGGTGGAGGAGATAGGCGCCGGCCAACCAAGGGAAGAAAAGGCTTACCTTGATGCCAAACCTATAGGAGATCACCGGAGGGTCGCCGGAGGATCACCGGCTGAAGCTTGGTCGCCGGCAAGGAGCTGGACGGCAATGGAGGTTGGGCGGCAATGAAGGTTGGGCGGCAACTCCAAGCTAGGGTTTTGGATTAGGGCTTAATTATCCCTTAAGCCCTCTTTTATAGAGAACTAATTCTCTTAATGGTTATTGGATCATAACCATTAGGCCCGTTAACCCGCTCCATTAAGATAAGTTAAAATAAACCAAACCATGATGGTTTATTTTAAGTTAAAACGAACCGAACCAACTTTTGGTTCATTCGTTTAAAATAAACCAAACCCTTTGGTTTATTCTCCTCCATTGGATTAGAACCAAACCATTTTGGTTCATCCATTACGTCTTCATAAGACTCGGCCCATCCACGCTTCCATTGCGACTGAAACGATTTCATGCTTGCTTTATGTTTGGTCCAACCAAACCTAGTTTCTCTCGGTCTGAGAATCCCATTCTCAAGCTCGTTTTAAATCCTTTGGATTACACTCGTTGTGCGTGTGACCAAATAGGTTCTCGGTTTATGTTGGCCGTCTATAATTAAACATTAATTATAGAACGATCATGAGTGGCACCTAGTAGTACATCATGATCCCCAATTAACCGAAAAGATCAACGGTTGATCCAGAACTATTTCTGAAACCCTTCAGCAGCTCGAATGATTCGTGCCCCATTCCCTTCACTCATCTTATACCCACTTGGTTTAGGACATGGTCTATAGTGTCAGTCCCCACTAGGCTGACTACGTCACACCTAGCCCAAGTATCATTTCCTCATCCTACGGATTCTAGTTACTGCACATGTATCGAAGAGTACTTTACTCTAAACATGTAATGCTTTGGCCAAAGACTTTAGTAACAATCCGACGAGAGGCCATGGGTATACATCTCCTCGCAAGGAGTGGTGAATCCTTTATAGGCTATTCAAACACCTTCGATCACTTCGACTTATACCCAATCATCCCGGGTCCACATCTCCTTAGAGATGTTTGCTTAAGATGTCAAAGCATAAGTCTCCATGATCAAGATGACTTGAATACCGCAAGTCAATGGAACATCGCACTTAAGCTACAGTAAGAACTTCATTGACATATCTATATATGTAGATAACCATATGAAGTCTTACGGCTGGTCACTCCAATGAACTAGTTACCATAACTAGCATCCACGATTAACTCCGGACATCACTATGTCTCCAGCCAGTGAGAATCAGCTACTTGGATACACCAAGGAGTATACCTCGTGCTAGTCTCGACAGAATTGATGGTGTCCAAATCCATCAATTCATCGACTAGGGATAATTCCGATACATCAAAATTACACATGTAGAGATACTCACTAGTTGTGATCCAATCACAAATTCTCTCATGCTGTGAATCGTATCGTGGACATTCAGTAAATGAGTTTAAGATCCAATCAAATACATAAAACATGTATACTCAAATAGTGAATCTTCATTTATCATATAAATGGTTCATACATAAGGCGATTGCCTTAGGACATCTCTCATATATTACTAACAGATTCCATCGTATCTACTGCGCCCAAAGCATACGAGACAGTACGTACACAAAGATGCATATGATAGATCCTATAGCGTGATGCATAAGGGATCTTATCCATGCGCTCTCTCCTCTAGAAGAGGGACTTTGAGTCTTCGAAAGACTCACACCATGTGACATCGCGTAAGTCCTTTCTTGGAATTCTCGCATGGCAAACCAAGTAATACCGTGTCAATGTATATGTACTCCGACTTAGGCCAAGCAATCTCTTAGATCTATCTCTATAGATCTTGATGCCTAGAATACAGTCGCTTCACCTAAGTCCTTCATTGAGAAGCACGCCTGAAACCAAGTCTTCACTGCATCAGAGCAAGGGATGTCATTCTAATGAGTAGTATGTCATCCACATACAATACAAGGAAGACAACTGTGTTCCCATTAACCCTCTTGTAGACACAGGTTCATCTTCATTCTGATGAAACCAAACTGCTTGATCGCATCATCGAATCGAAGATTCCAGCCCGAGAAGCTTGCTTTAGCCCATAAATGGACCTTGCAACAGATACCTTCCCAAAGATGTTGTGGATCTACAAAACCTCGTTGTGTCATGTACACATCCTCGAGTAAGTTTCCATTCGTAAACGCAGTTTTGACATCCATCCGCCAGATCTCATAATCGTGGTATGTCGCTAATAGCAAGCAAGATCCGAATGGACTTAAACATCGCCATCGAGAAAAGGTTTCATCATAGTCAATACCATGAATTTGCTTGAAACCTTTAGCCACCAATCGCCCTTATAGGTATGTAAGTCCATCCATGTCCTTTTCTCCTAAAGACCCACTTACACCCAATGGGTTCGACTCTTCAGTGGATCAACCAAAGTCCATACTTGGTTAGTGTACATGGATTCCATCTCGATCTCATGGCCTCTAGCCATTTCTCGTAACTGGCTCATCACAGCCTTCCTCGATAGGAGGTAGGCTCATTCTCAATGAGCATAACGCCATCATGGTCGACAAGAGAAATGAGTATCTCTCAGCCGACGACGACTCCTATCGACCTGCAAGAGGTAGGTCTACTGAACAGTGGTTGTTCCACAACTCTGTGCAACAACCTCATCACCCACAACACTTTGTGGTTCCTGCTCAACCTCCATCAAGGCCTCGCATATGGTCCTTATCTTGAATTTCTTCAAGATCGAAGGTATCCCACTAGTTTTTCTAGAAACAAAATCCTTTCTAAAAACCCCAGCCTTTCCACAAACACTTTAGCCGACCGAATGTAGAAGTAATATCCCTTTGTATCCTTGGGATATCCAAAAAAATAGCACCTATCGGATTTGGGTCCCAATTTGTCTGAGACTTGACGTCGAACGTAAGCCTCACAACCCCAAATCCTCATGAAAGACATCTTGGGATTTCTCCCTGTCCATATCGTATATGGTGTCTTTATCACACTGATGGTACACTGCTAAGGGTAAAGGTCTGTGGTCAGAGCATATCCTCAAAAGGATATAGGAAGATCTGTGTGACTCATCATAGATCGTACTCATATCTAATAGGGTACGATTCCTCCTTTCGATACACCATTCCACCGTGGTGTTCCAGAGGAGTGAGTTGGGATAGAATCCCACACTCACCTAGATAGTCATGAAACTCATGGCTAAGGTATTCACCACCCTCGATCCGATCAAGTATCTTAATACTCTGCTGTCGGGTTTTGTACTTCATTCTTGAATTCTTCAACTTTTCAAAGGATTCTGATTTATGTGTCATAAGATACACATAACCATATCTACTAAAGTCATCAAGAATGTAATGAAGTACCAGAATCACCTCTAGCAAAGAACATTGAAAGGACCACATACATCACTATGTATAAGTCCTAACAAATCTGCTCTTTCTTCGGTCCACTAAAGGGAGTCTTGGTCATCTTGCCTAAAAGGCAAGACTCACATGTCTCATATGATTCAAAATCAAATGAGTCTAGCACCCATCCTTATGGAGCCGAGATGTTTACTCATTTATGTGACCTAAGCACAATGCCGTAGATAGGTTTGGTTCTAACTCATTTGACTTTAACCTCTTGGTACTTATGTTATAGATAGGCTCTCTAAGTCTAGAAAGTAGAGTCCGCTCATTAGAGGTGCACTACAATAGAACATATCATTTAAATAAACTCAACAACATTTGTTCTTTATTATAAATGAAAATCCTTTCTTGTCCAAACAAGAAATCAAATGATGTTCTTAGTTAAGGCAGTACATAACAACATTCATCTAATTCTAATACAAGCCCAGAGGGCGTAGATAGATCATAAGTTCCTACAAAGAATAAAGAAGAACCCTTGCTCCAACTCAGCCTACTGTAGGTCCACTCGCCTTTGTCAATGCCTTACTATTTCTCACCGACATTGGTACAAATGTGAGATGCACATCCGTATCTAATACCCATGATGAAGAAATAGATAGATTGACTTCTATAACATTTATACCAAGTAGAAGTCTCACTTCTTTTCTTCTTAAGATCTTCCTGTAAGCTATAGCTACGCTCCAATGTCTCGCTTCCTCAAGGGAAGCAAGCCCTTCCTTGGCTACCCCTCCTTTGGGTTTAAGTTCTTTGCCTTTGCCCTTGGCTTGGGACTTTCCCTTACCTTTAGGCTTGCCTTGCCTTTCTTCTTCCTGCACCATCAAAATGGTGTCGATTTTCCTTCTTAAGGTTAAGCTCTGAGCTTCTCAACATGCCGAGCATTTCAGTAATGGCTTATCAATTTCATTCATGTTATAATTCATGACAAATTGATTGAAGGCTTGTGGCAAAGATTGCAAGATTAGGTCTGGGTCTTGGCCAAGTGGGAATCCCAAACTTTGTAGGTTTTCTACGCACCCAATCATCTTGAGTACATATGTACCTACGGGAGTCCCTTCTTGCATTTTGGACCCAAATAATGCCTTAGAGACTTCATATCTCTCATGCCTAGCTTGTCCTTGATATAGTTGACGAAGATGTCCAACCATATCATAAGCATTCATGAACTCGTGTTGCTTCTGAAGCTCAGAGTTCATGGTCGCGAGCATTAGACATGACACATCTAATGCATCATCTTGATGCTTCTTGTAAGCATCTTTGTCACCGCGAGGCTGGGCGGTGAGGTGCCTCCGAATGGGCTGCCCAGGACGTATAGCTTCCTTTCTTGGGTGAGAACAATTCTCAGGTTCCTGTACCAGTCCAGGAAATTTGCTCCATTGAGCTTGTCCTTCTCAAGGACAGATCGCAGAGAGAGAGTGTTCGTGTTTGTCGACATAGTTATCTACAACATACAATGCAGAGAATTAATATCATATTCCTTTTATCATTTAATTAGGCCTTTAATCAAATGATGCTCCCACTAAATTATAGGAATTTTGTAGAATCGAGTTATGGATGTGGTCAAACCACATTACTAGATTCATACAAACTAGCTATAATTTTTGTGGGACAAGATCCACATCATACTAAGCCTTGAGTTAGCTTTGGCTAAATCGCCCAAGACTTAGTACGATCGGTGGGTAACACATTACCGATTACATCTCTATGCAACTCTTGTTTATAGGATCAAGACCCACATTTACAAAAGACCTTGAGTTAGCTTTGGCTAAATCGCCCAAGATTTAGTGTAAATGCGATCTTACCCTATCTTTCCAACGATTGAATATGCCTATAGTTCTACTCGATCCAATTGAGTTAACTAGTTTTGCTCAATCTAATTGAGCTTACTCTAACCTAAGCATGATAGGCGGACCAAGATTGTCCCTCCGCACTTACCAAGATAATATGCGCTGCTCGCTCAGATTCAACAACAACAAATGATCGAGGTAGTGATGGGTATCAAGGCTCTGGTAGGCATTTTCGAGTTGATTCGATTATGATCTAATCTAATAGAAATGTGTATCTTATAATGATTTAGGCCTTTATTATCCTATATTAGCATGCATCAAATACATACAATCATTATTCTAGCATGCATCATATACATACAAGAAAATTATTCTAGCATGCATCATATACATACAAGCATTATTCTACTAGCATGCATCACATACATACAAGAAAATCAATTAAATAAATAAATAAATATATATATATATATATAATTAAATGTGATGTAGTCATGGGCCTACTACGATCTTCTCAAGCCAATGAGAAGATCGGACGGTCAACCTAAGGCTAGCGGCTTCTCCAAGCGCTTCCTTTGACCGCCATGTGTCGTCATCACCCTTCTCGTAACCTCGTCTTCAAGTGGACTTTCCACCGCTCCATATTGTACATTACAAATATGAAACTCGAGTTACATTCGAGTCTAAAACTATTTACAACTAGAATATCAAAAGAAGAGTGCGACGCGCAGTCGCATACACTATACAACACGCACAACCACAAACACACGCATGCCGTATTATGATTTACAACACATCATATCCAATCATTTTGGGGTTATTGGGCCATGACAATCACAGAATTATACATAATTCTAAATTATGTATTTTTACAGAAAATTTCTATAATTTTTCCTATTTTTTTCAATTTTATGAGTCACCTCTCAGAACGGTCTCGCTAAGCGGTTTCCGGCGCGATCAAGGACAAGGCCCTTTCGGGATAGGGCATTCTACTCGCAAAAATAAACTTTGCAGTGTCCCTACAATGATCCTACAGCGACTTAAGTCAGCTGTCCCAAAACCTAAAGCGAGAACTCGCTGCGAGAGTTTTTCTCGAACGGTTGAAGCCTACAAGTGTCCCAACACTCTGTTTCGAATTCTTCGAGAAAAATATCCAAAAATTCTATAAAATTAGGAAATTTACAGAAACATATAAATCTGTAATTTTTATATCTAATACAAAATTATAAAAAACATACATACATGCTTCATGACGTAGCTCGATACCATCTGTTGGACTTTCCGAGCCGCAAAACCGCTTTTGCATCGTGAAACCCTAAGCCTCCCATGCCACGGATCCGCAAGGTATAAAAATAAAAACATGTATGTGCTTATGTAAACCTAGATCTACCTTAGATCTAGAATGTGAAAGCATTACCCTCGTAGCGACGCCCTTCGCTTATCCCGCTCGTCCAAATGCTTTGTCGGAACTCAAGAGTGTCAAGTGTACACTCCTCTACAAGTATCCACACGGACAAATGGTGGAGAAAAACACCTTAGAGTGTGCAAGCACCCCTTGGACGTTCATGGCTAGATGAGGAAGAGAGAGCTTGAGGGAAGAGAAGAGGGAGAAGATGATGGAATGAGTAACTCACCAAAATGAATTCCTCATCATAACCCCTAAAATGGCCGGCCACTTCATGGAAGGGGGGTTACATGCATGCATGTAACTCCCATGACCCTTGGTCTCCCTCATGATGTGGCACCAATTGACCAAGTCAATGATGATGTGGAGCATCATCATTGGCCGACCATGCCAAGTCATCATCATGACATGGCATTTGGTCAAGTCAAACTTGACCTTTCATCTTCCCTCTCAAGTCAAGTCAAACTTGACCTCTAATCTCCCATGGTTGATCAAATCTAACCACTTGACTCAAGTCAATTTAATTTAAATTGATTTGATGAATCAAATCTAAATTAGACTCATTCAACACTTGAATCAACTTGAGTCTAACTCAATTAGTCTAATTTTGATTACTCTTAATCCAATTTGGTTCATCCCATGAACCTAATCCTCATGGTTCATCATATGAACCTAATCTCCATCTAATTGCTCTTATGTGTGTGACCCTATAGGTTCTTGTAACATTGGCAATGTCCCTAAACCGATTTAGGAACATAAGCAATGAGCGGTATCTAGCAACACATCATTGCTACACAAGTTACAAGAATGTTGAGCTCCAACATCACCTTTGTGACTACTAATTGTGACTCTCACAATATGTGACAATGTCCCTCTATCCTTGACATCTAGATTGACCAATCAAGGCATAGACCGTGTCATCCTCGGTACAATCTAAATCTTGAACTCCAAGTAGACTCACTCTAATCAAATGAGCTCAATATCTCATATTGACTCATTTGGGCATGGCCATGCACTTCGTGGTCTCACTCTATCAAGAATATCGATGTCACCCCCGTCATATAGGAGGGATAGATCCCATCTATATCACTCACATCCCTCCGCATAATTTGTTACATACCCAGTAATCGCCTTTATAGTCTACCCATTTACGGGTGACGTTTGACGAAGCCAAAGTATGCAACTCCTTATGTAGGGAACCATGGTGACTTCAGGTCTAAGGACTAATAGTCATACTAATAGCCACATGAGAAAGTATATGACACTCATATAACGATCCATGATACTTTCTCATGGCGGGTCATTCAGTATACATTCTCCAATGCATACCCATGTGTCAACTTGATATCTCATATCCATGACTTGTGGTCATCGTTTGACCTACATGCTAGTCTCTACGCATTAACATTGTCCCGAATGTTAATACTTGTCCAGTCACGATTGACCGACTCGAGTTTGACTGTGATGTTTTAATGTTTGACAAAGGGATTTCACAAAGTGGTTTGGCATTGATGTTTGACATTAATGCCTGCTAATATGTTGGGGAGATTGTTGGAGCAATCGACCCGGGTCATGTTTGATCGGACTCGAGTTTGACTCGAGGAAGACCTTGATGGTTGACTGGGGTTGACCATGTGATTATGGGAAAGTCCAAGTCATGGGTCTTGGCAAGGTAAAGTCCAAGTCATGGGTACTTGGCATGGAAAGTCCAAGTGGGACACTTGGCATTTGAAAAAGTCCAAGTCTTGAGTATTTGGCATGAAAAGTCCAAGTGGGACACTTGGCGCATGGAAAGTCTAAGTCATGAGTACTTGGCATTTGGGAAAGTCCAAGTCTTGAGTACTTGGCATGAGAAGTCCAAGCATGGGTCTTGGAAAATGAGAAGTCCAAGCATGAGTCTTGACATGGAAAGTCCAACATGGGTTGGCAAGGGAAAGTCCAAGCTTGAGTCTTGGCATTTGGAAGTCCAAGGGGATTGATATTGGCAGCGTAAAGTCCAAGCGAAGTCTTGGCGGCGTAAGTCCAATGTGCCTTGGCGGTGTAGACATCGTTAGCATGACATAGCCGAGGGAAGCACCTGGAGGCTAGCGCGATGGATGAACAAGTCATGGATGACTTGGAGGGATCCGAGAGGCGTGAGGCTGATGGAGGTGGCTAGAAGGCTTAGGTCTAGGCTAAGGGTGATCTAGCAAGTATGGGGCACCATACTTGGGTTAAAACCTCATCTTTGAGGTTGGGCCGAGCATTATGGCGGATTCAGCCGTGAGTCGACCGCCGCTTAAGAGCCGAATCGCTCGCAGCCTCGGCTCATCGAGAAGTCGAATCGATAAATCGACGGCAGCCGATCGCTAAGGCGAATGATCGCGAGTTGGCCATCGAGCAAGTTCGCCCGTAGCCGATCGAATGCCGATTGCGTACCGATCGCAACAATGCAAATATTGGTAGTCGATCGCAAGAGTCCCGCTGGAACTTGTCCAACGTGGATTGAGCCATTGTCTCACAGATGGTGGCATCGACAGGGACTTATGGCGATCGCAGGCGTAAATCGGCTGATGGAGGATAAAAGCAGCTGTTCGTGGAAGGCTCAAGAAATCAGATTTTTGGGAGCTTTGGTGAGGCGATTTGAAGGCGATTTGCAGGTGCATTTCAGGGTCCTTCAAGCTCATCCAAGCAACCAACAAGCAAGTGCTCAAAACCCTAGTTTGTAAAGTGTTCTTTACATTTCCTTTGGATTTGCTTGTATTTCTTTCGTTTATTGTTGTAAACGCTTGTACGAGAGGTTTCTCGCCTCCACTTGTTGTAGAAGGAGTTTATAGATTAGTGATTGCATTGGCATCGCTAGAGCTCATTAGAGCTCGATCCGTGGAGTAGGAACCGTGTGGTTCAAACCACGCTATATCGCGTGATGTGATTGTATCATGTGTTTGTATTTGTTATTGTTTATTCCTCTGCGTACTAACAAGATTGTAGACAAGAAACACGATCGAATTCCATCTTCCTACGGTCACAACGCTATTCACCCCCCCTCTAGCGGCGTCAAATCTCCAACAATTGGTATCAGAGCAGGTTGCTCTTCAACGGATTAACATCCGGGAGCAAGACACTAGATGGTAAAAGATGAAAGTCCAAGAACAATTGGGATGGAACATTAACACACCAATCCCTTACTCCTTCTATGGACAAGAAGGGTTTAAGCAATAGAAGTCAAGAATTGAAGACTTCCTAATGATGAGGGACTTCGAAGAATGGTCTATCTTGATGGAAGGATTTGAATATCCTAAGGGACCAAAGGGAGGGTTTCTCAAGAAGAAGAGATGGAGTGAGGAGCAACTCCAACAATTCGATAAAAACAAGAAGGTAATCAAATTCATTTTTGATTTAATTCCTAATGATCTCTTGTGTAGCCTAGGTGACTACGTGGATGCCAAGGAGCTATGGAGCGATTTGGCCAAGCTCCATGAAAGTCTATCACCCGTCCAAGAAGAAGGACCATCACCCTCTCAAGGTCAAGAAGAAACATCCAAAGAGCTAGAGGATTCGGAGGTTGATAGAGAATTAACATCCGGATCGGAAGAGGTAGAAGTGATTGAAGAAGAGGAGACCTCCACCTCTAGGATAGAAGGGGAGGAGATTAGGGCATCCTCGATACCGGAGCAACAAGAAGAGCCATCTACATCTGGTAGAGAGGAAGAGCAAGCTCAAGAATCCACTCCGACCACCACAACCACCCTAGGTAACTCAAGCATGTCAATTAATAATAAAATGAATATTATATGCTTTGAGTGTAGGGAGAAAGGACACTACAAGAGTAAGTGTCCTAAACGGGTTAAGAAGACTCCACCCGTGCCAAAAGTCAAGGAGATCGGTGCCTCAATGAAAAAGAGCAAGGAGCAAGTGATTTGCTTCAAATGCCGACTACCGGGTCATTACCGGAGTCAATGCCCGAAGGGAGAAGAAGGAAAAGGAGAGCATCACAAGTAGGGGAGCTACTAAGGCTAACCCTAAGGTATATCAAGTTAATAATGCTCTTTCTTTAGTTAATAGACAAAGCATGCTAGAAATTTCAATTCCTAGCAATTTGCCATGAAAAGCATGCTAATAGAAATAAATACTTTTGTTTAGGAGCTAAAAATATTCACTTAGATAATAGGGAGAAATTTGGGACTAATGTCCCTAAAAACAACTTATCTAAGGACAAACCTAGGTCAAATAACTCTAGAAAATTTTTACCTAGGGAGACAATTAGAAAGGTGCAAGAGCACCTAGGTCTAAACCCTAAATGGACTAGGCATATGCCTAGGAAGTCCAATGGCCAAGATTTAAATCAAAATTCTAAAATCGGGCAATTAGAAAAGGAAAATCAAGTCTTGAGGTCAAGGCTTAAAAAAGTTGAAAAGACCCTTAGGAATATACAAAACCAATTTAAAGGGTCTAATGGTCAAAGTCAAAGGTCCAAAAGTCAAAGTCAACACCAAGGACCTAAGAGTCAAAAGTCAACCAAAGGCAAGCAAGGTTTGAGTCACAAACCTAAGCCTAAGGTAGCTTACCATAGTGTTCCCTTTGACTATGGAACACAAACTAGGTCTAGGAAGACCAAGGTCAATAGGGAAGTCATCCCTAGAATTGACCAAAGGGTGTGCCTAGTGGCTAGGATTTCAAGGAAACCTAGGGTGGCCACTAAGAAGGTTGCAAGGGGAGTTACCCCTAGAGTCAACCTAGGTAAGACCCAAATGACCAAGGCTAACAAGCCTAGGAGGGTCATTAGGAAGGTATCTAGGGAGGTTATCCCTAAGGAATACCTAATTAACCCTAGGAGCTCAAATCGGTTTTGGGTTCCTAAGAGCGTGATTGATTCACGCTAGATGGGTTTAGGGTGTGCCAACCTTGATTGGATGGGTAGTTAACTCAATCATGGTAAAGGTGGCACTTTAGGATGTTTTCAAGGTTATGGTTACCTTGGAAATATATTTGAATCAATATCCTAAAAGATTTTAGGATGTGCCAATGCACTTTTGAATTTAAGAAAAATTAATTAAATTGACACAATTTAGGGTTTAGAGTGTTAGTGTGTCATTTTGGGTTTTTGGCACACTAGGGAGATTAATGATAATATGACAAAATATATCTAACTATATCAAATGGTAATTAATATTAAAATTTAGGTATTACTATACCTATACATTTTATATGTCATGCTTTGATTGCCATATGCCATGTCATGACATCATGTGTATTTCTAATCATTTTATATGTCATGATTATGCTTAGGTTTAAGGATTTAAATGTCATGTGTTTTAGATTTCATATTATGTCATGACATCATGGTTATGAGCATATGTTTATTTATGTCATCATTAATGCCATAATCATTCATGCATTTAAGAAAATCTCAATTGAAATTGATTTAAGGACTATGACATGACTTGGAGTCCCATTTATAAGGGAATCAAGTAGGGTTGCCTAGAAAAATGCATGAAACCCTAGTTTTAAATGAACCAAAACCAACATCTCACATCCAATTGACATGTATGTGTATTTATACACCCTAGATACATGTGAGATGCTAGGATATGAGTTAAGTTCAAGGTGCATAGTTTTTGCATCTAGATGAACTAAAACTCATCAAATTTCAATTTGTGGATCAATGGGAAAGCTTGTGTACAAGTCATGTGCATAGAGCCCAAGGAATATGATCCAAAATAAGGTTTTGAAAACATTTTAAAATCATTTTGAAAAATCTTGGTGAAGTCTATCTTTTGATAGCAATCACCATTGATAGAGTTGATACAAAATAGAGCCAAACATTGAAAATTTCAATGGTTTTGAGTTTTGTATCAAACTCACTATTTTATGGGTAAAATAATTTTCAAATATTTTTCACCCATTGTGTGTATCATAAGTATTATACGTATGAATTTTCACGATTTTTCGAATTACGTATAATTATTTATGAATTTTCAAAATTCATTTCTGATAGCTGAAAATTGAGATTTTAAGTTATCACCGATCGCCGTGTGTGATCGATGTGTGTGGCAATGGATCGACATCGAGTCGATCGCTGTCTGATTTTGGGTTAACAAAGTTTGTTTAGCCCGTGTTCAGCTATGGAAAAGGTTCCTAATCACTTCTAACCCTAGGATATGCTTTGGGAAGCATTATAAAGGGTGAAAATCCATTGGATATGGATTAGGAGAAGTGTTAGGTCAAAGTATCAAATTTAGGGTATGGAAAGTTCAAGTTTGAACTTAGAACCTTAATTTTGATGGTTTAGAGTTCCTATTGGCTTAGGGGCTTCCCAAGGACATTGTTGGTGCAATGATCAAGGGGGAGCAAGCCTTTAGGGGGAGGTATCCATCTTGGGATGATGGATGTGTTTTTCTCCTTGAAGAGGAGAAGTTATTGGGAGAGTATCATCAATTGGGAAAATTGATGGGTTTTTGATACCCAATTTGGAAATTGGGAGAGAGTATAGGATTGTCTCTCTTGAGTGATATGTGAATTATCACTAGGAAGATGGTAGGCATCCTAGGTATTTATTTTTGGATCAAGGGGGAGATTGTAAGATCTCATTGGGACATGAGACATTGACCTCCTGAGAGAAACCTTTTGATGTTAGTCAAAAAGGGAGAATGTGGGGAGAACAGTTGGAGAGGGTTTACCAATTTGGGATCATTGGTAAGGGATTTGAGTTAGTGGTCTTACTCAGATGATTGGGTTGGTTTTTGTCCAACATCAAAAGAGATTGTTGCAATCGGCCATCACGACACTGACTCTTCGACTCGAGTGATGTTTTGATGTTTGACAAAGGATTTGACAAAATGGTTTGCATGTTTGACATTAATGTCTAATATGTAGGGAGATTTGGAGCAATCGACGTGATGTTGAGACTCAGTTTGACTCGAGGAAGACCTTGATGGGAAGGTTGACCATGTGATTATGGGAAAGTCCAAGCATGGGTCTTGTAAGGTAAAGTCCAAGTCATGGGTACTTGCATGGAAAGTCCAAGTACACTTGGCATTTAAAGTCCAAGTCTTGAGTACTTGGCATGAAAAGTCCAAGTGGACACTTGGCGATGGAAAGTCCAAGTCATGGGTACTTGGCATTTGGGAAAGTCCAAGTCTTGAGTACTTAGCATGAGAAGTCCAAGCATGGGTCTTGGCAAATGAGAAGTCCAAGCATGGGTCTTGGCAAATGGAAAGTCCAAGCATGGGTCTTGGCATGGAAAGTCCAACATGGGTTGGCAAGGGAAAGTCCAAGCTTGAGTCTTGCATTTAAGTCCAAGGATTGATATTGGCCAGAAAGTCCAAGAGTCTTGGCTCGCGAATGTGCAAGTGGTGAGACACCAAGTAGCATGACATAGCCGAAGCACTGAGGCTAGCGCGATGGATGAACAAGTCATGGATGACTTGGAGGGATCCGAGAGGCGTGAGGTCAATGGAGGTGGCTAGAAGGCTTAGGTCTAGGCTAGGGTCTCTAGCAAGTATGGGGCACCATACTTGGGTTAAAACCTCATCTGAGGGGGCAAATGACCGCATTATGGCCTCGACCGCCGTGAGTCGACTTGAGTGACCGCCGCTTAAGAGCCGAATCGCCAAGCCGACGCTACCGAGCTGATCGATAGCCACGAAATGATCCAAGGTCGCTGATCGAAGTTCACCATGAGCAGAATGCCCAGCCGAGGCAATACGACGCGGCGAATGATCGCTAAGAGTCCCGCTGGAACTTGTCCAACGGATTGAGCCGTTGTCTCACTGAGGGAATCGGGACTTATGGCGAAAAAGGAATCCACATGGAGGATAAAAGCAAGCTCGTGGAAGGCTCAAGCAATCAGATTTTGGGAGCTTTGGTGAGGATTTGAAGGCGATGCAGTGCATTTCAGTGGTCCTTCAAGCTCATCCAAGCAACCAAGCAAGCGCTCAAAACCCTAGTTTGTAAAGTGTTCTTTACATTTCCTTTGTATTTGCTTGTATTGCTTATTGTTGTAAATGTAGGACGAGGTTTCTCCGCCTCCGACTTGTTGTCGAGAAGGAGTTTATAGATTAGTGATTGCATTGGCATCGCTAGAGCTCGTTAGAGCTTGATCCGTGGAGTAGGAACCGTGTGGTTCTGAACCACGTTATATCGTGCGTGTTGTGATTGTATCTTGTGTTTGTATTTGTTATTGTTTATTCCGCTGTGTACTAACAAGATTGTAGAAAGCAACATGATCGAATTCCATCTTCCTACTCACGCATTCATCTCAAATCTAAATTCCAACATAGACTAGGAATGATTAAGAGTAGTGTTCTCTATATCATCTCATTATCGATTCAACCAATCGATTGATATAGATAAGAACCTACTACTCAAGGACATTATTATATTTAGTTATTTGGCACCAATACAAGTAAATATAATAACCATGCCTTTATAAATAGGAATATGATACAATAAAGTCCATACAACACTCATCACATGATTGGCTCTAGGGCTTTCACTAACAAGGACTCCACAATACGTAGAAGGTTTGTTATATCTTATAACCACCCAAGGCACCTTGTGGGGCCCCATGAAGGCTCTAGATAGCACATTCTTGCCAATGATGTAGGGGTCACAGGGATAGGTGGCCTGAACAACAAATATAAAGGAAGATTTAAGGAGGGGGATAAGTTTTTCAATCAAGACTTGCTACTCCAGGAGGAGAACATAGCATGCTGGGTTGTTCTTCTTCTATCTCCTCTTCATCAGGTGAAACAAGGGAAAAGGGGGATCAAAAGGTGAGAAGAAGAAGAAATATCTTCGACGGAGCAAGGAGGGAGAACTAATTGTTATTTTCTTCACTGTATAAACTCTTATCTGAAGGGATTTCTCATGGGAATTATCGATAAATAAGAAAATCGATCAGTGCTAGTCTCATCTATTAATATATCCTTTGTCTATTAATATAATATTTGATTAGGAATGTTTAAGAATAGTGTTCTCTCATCCTTCTCATAATCAATTCTACCAATTGATATACCGTAGATTAGAACCTACTATTCAAGGGCATTATTATATTTATTTACATAATGATAAAGTAAATATAATAATCAATTTTTGCCTATTATTAATGAAATATGATACATATGATGTCACGCCGAGAGTATGCGCTAAAAATCAAATGGACGACATCTCCTATGTGGCAACATATCGTGTTAATATAAGGCCCGAGGTCCACAATAACAATAATATATAAATGTAACCATAAAACACAACAAAGCACAATGGACACATAATACAACTACAATAAACTACACAGTATACAGATGACGCACCAGACATAAAAGAAACATCGAAACCAATCCACAAGTGTGTACATCACATAACAAGTCCAACACAAAAATCCGGCTCGAAATAAGGACATCCAAAATCAACAGAAAACAAAAATCCATGTTGGGACCCTCAGAGACGAGATGAGACGATGACAGCCAGTGATGCTCCAAGCCCTCAAGTCGCACACCTACTCAAGAAAACCTGTGTGGTCCGTAGTGGTGAGTAAAACTCAGCAGGTAATAAGGGAGAACATATATATATCAAATATCACATGTAGTTCAACAGCATAACCTAGAGGTACAACAGGTATACTAGCACAAGATATAAATACATGCATATCTAACCAAATAAACAACGTATAATGCGATACCGAAAGTCTACTACTACTGATCCAACCTGAGCATATATCCAATATATAACAGGAAGAGTAATAATAACTCACAATATATTCATGAAACAGGTCAAAGGTATCTAATGGTCTGTCCAACAAGTATACAGGTATCCGACACAATCAGATAAGCAGTATGAAGATGATAAGATGATATACAACCAAATGCAACAAGCATAGTACAATCAAATGCAACATCACAATAAGCATATATATATATATATATATATATTAATCACAACCATCCGTATATATATATATATATACATGCATATATGTATATATATGGTAATATGCAAAGTGCCATAAGATACGATAATGAAGCATGCATGGTCATGCTCACACCCCTACTGCTACTACGACCCCAAAGGTGGCCTAGGTGGCACGACATGATAATCGCCCAACTCAACACCAACCACTACTCTAGAGTGGCCGAGTGGGCATGATCGAGTAGCATATGAGCGAAAGAGCTCGCACAATGGGGTCCCTCCGCCGCCACTGACTAACACTCCTCATGAGTGGTCGAGTGCCACACCGTGACACTACACGCAACTCCAACTACCACCGTCTAGTGGTAGAATGTGGCACAACAAATGCTCGCTCATACCGCTTACTCCTCTATGAGTAACTTGGGAGGTAAGATGACTACGACCCTCTCAACCACAAGGGAGACTATGTCAACAAAGATGAATACAAATGATATGAATGCACATTCATACAGACATCACCAGACTCTCTATTCTACAGAGAGTCATACCAATCCGATCAACGACTCTCTATCCTACAGAGAGTACTCAATCGATTGATGCACTCTATCCTCAGAGAGTCGTTTCAATGCTCGACGACTTCTATCCTTAGAGAGTCGAACCGATCGACGACTTCTATCCTATAGAGAGTCGATTCAATCAACATAAAGCTAGGACCACCGTCCGTAACACTATTAACTCAACCATTTACACAACACATGGTTGGTAATAAGTATGCAACATACGTATTGGAATAAATCCTACATTTAGGGCATTACCAACCCACGGATGGCCTTTTTCCCAATTTACAAATCAAGTCATCATCCGTATTAACATCTACACCCTACTAAACATTTATAGATCTTCTTACATCACATCTGAACTCTAAATCATGATAAAGGAAAATATGATATCAACATTTGAGTATATATATATATAGCCAATGACAAGTATAAAGCATAGGATAAATAAGAGCAATAGATAATATGAACATATAACATGCTCATATCCATGTCTAAATCAATGCAATTACATCTACCGACAAGGGAAGGAAATTACCCACTGAAATAGCTCCGCTACTATCCACGCATACAAGCATCATTACTAATCAAAGTCCTTCAAGACAACATGAACTACTATTAAGTTCTATTATACAATGAGTGATCGAATCGAATGCTACATGACTTCATGTCCCGATCAACTAGATTGATCTAGTTATCCACTTAACCTAATAAAGCCTTAACAACTATCCTCATTAAATTAACTGCAAATTAATTCACTCCCAATTATCAAGCACAAAAATCCTACAACATACAACTAGATTTAAATTAATAAACCTCTTAACTACATTCCAACCAATCAATTCAACATACAAACTCACCTTCCTGGATCATCACCCATTGCCAACCTCCCACATCAAGATGGGTAGCCAAGGAGTTGTCAAATCGTTGATTTGAGCTCCATAACCATTGTGGTTCACAAAGAATGGTATCCTCTCTAAATCAATGAAGTCTAATAGAGAATAACCTGTTCAAATTACCCTCAACACCTATTATTAACATCCTATTACCATTCTTCCCAAAACTACTCTCTGAATTCAAAATCTGAAGAACAAAGAGAGGTTAAAAAGATTACTAGGAGGGAAGAATTTTTGATCACCCGTGGAGGAGGCCACATCATGAGACCAATCTCATGACAAACAGAGCTCGTGGATATAGGATATGGGGAAGAAGAGAACACAAGCGAGGGAATGGCAACGTGGTCACATGGTGGCTATAGGTGACCAAATCGCTACTCATTTTGATCGCAAATTACATGGATCCGAACTACGGTGGTCTGGAAGAAGAAACACCTACTTAGAGAGAGATCTGGATAAGGAAGAAGAGAACGCCATGGAATCCCCAATGAATGCATGGGAAGAGCACGAGCATAGCATGATCGGGTTGGATCGGCCGATCGACACCGGTGGCCGCTTCTCGCAATGAGTGGTACGACTTGCACGGCGAGGGCGTGGAGGCGAGCCGATCGGCGAGTCAATCGATGCCGCGGTGGTCGCGGCTAGGATCGACAAGTCGCTCCGCTCTAGGGAGAAATGAGGTGGAAATGACAGGTTTGTGATTGAGAAAAGTAAGGAAGAAGTCGATCGGTGAGGAAAAGAAATCGAAGAAATGCCCGGGATAAGCTATTATCGTTTTTAGGTGGTCGAGCTAGAAGTCTAACCAATCACCTATTTAAGCCTTAATCTTCCCATTCGATCATATCAACTCAATTAAATTCGAAAATTTCTAAAACTCTTGAAAAATTCCACAAGATAATTTATCAATTAACGAGAATATTTTATTTTATTTTATTTCGATTTTACATTCTCACTAATAAAAATTTTGTCCCCAAATTTCACTAACATGCAAAAATTTACTTCAAGTAAGTTTCAAAGGACCATATTCCTCAAGTGAAGATGAGGCTATCAAGCTTGGATAGTATCTTCCAGCTCACATAACCTCATCAGATGATGTCAATCCAACCTTTACGAGTCGATGGTTGTGTTACTAACGCTCTTTGTGACCAAGAATCTACCGAATCTCCTCGTAAGTCACATTAGACTGAGGTAGAATCAAATCTTTCAAAATGATCTAAACACTAATGCATTTCCTCAAAGATATAACCATTAAATACGTGAACATCATAAGTGCTGAGGTAAAGCCAACGAAGTTACACCAATCCACGATATCTCAAATGGGCCAATATAGCGGAACCTTTTACTCCAAATCGTTACCCCTCGTAGGTGAAACACAATTGTTCTCCAATCGAGAACTCCAAAGGCCTTCGCCTTATCACGTAACTCTTCGCCGACCTGCTCTAATAAGCATCATCCAATGACGCACCAACTTTCATGTTGAATACTCTATGGCCCCAAATAGCTATCGTCACTTCCTCTCACAACATGGGAGATCTATGTGGTCTACCCTATAAGGCCTCAAATGGAACCATCGAATAGAAGAGTTGTAGCTATTGTTATAGTGATTCCACTAAATGAATGTGGTCCTCCCAAGCCTCAAATCCATGACCCAGATCGAATAGATCCTCCAACATTGAATGATACGCTGCATCTCCATCGGATGAAATGTTGTAGAGAAGCTCTGTGCCATAGTCCGATCCGACTCCGCCAAAATCGCAGGTAAATCGCAGATCTCTATCGATATACTGTGGGGCACTGCAATCGATAATCTCTCAAAGACAACCGACGATCAAACAAATCCATTCCACGAATAGGTAAAAAGTGAGCCGACAAGTCGATCACCCAAATCGCATCATGTCTTTACGGGTTCTAGACAATCCGTAAAAAATCCATAGTGATATGCCCCCACTTCCATTAAATCAAAATTTCTGGAGCAACCCAATGGGTTTCGATGTTCGACCTTCACCCTGGCATATCAACATCGAGCAACCAAGTTCGACTATCTCTTTTATACTCCACCAGATATTTCAAGCATCCAAGTACCACCATGTGAACAAATCCCAAATGATGTGCCACATGTAGCAACTCTTTCTTAAGTGGATGCTACAACACATATTCATATTAGAAAAATTATCTTCTCACAAGAGAAGATCCATCTAATGTCTAACATCCACTCCACCACAAACTGTAAGTGCATGGGAGACTATAGCGACCAATCTCACTGTTACAACCATTCTCGCCAACACTCTATAGTAGCTACCGAGCTAGTCAAAATTCCATGAGCATTCTGCTCCATACATCCACAAATCAGATAACATCCACTAAGTCCACATCATGTATATGACAACTTGTCTCGCATTTCAATCGCGTAAGCATGAGGTACGTCATTCAGTGATCGGATCGCTCGATCCAACGATGCATCACAGACAACATCCTTCCATCCACCCGTAAGGATTAATTAATACCCGCAAAATTAACCATCATCTAGGTCTCGTAAGTGTTTCACTTGACACTACAAGAAAAATGCTAAGACAACACACAAAGACACTTTTTAGGAGAAACCATTGTGATTTTGATAAAGACAACGCTTGACAAAACCGCTGTCTTTGAGTGCCCATATATACAAAGACGCTTTTACACTATCCATTGGTTGAGCATATTTTTTTTAATCAACAACACATTTTACAATGGTTTCATAATGATGTCTTTAAGTTTTTTTATCTTAACAAGCTTGGGACAACGCAATCAATGTCAATGAGAATATTTTGTATCAAGCACAATACAAAAATTATTGTCGTGTGATAATATTACAATGGTTTTAAACCGCTGTCAATGAAATTTTAAAAGTTTATAATACTATTTTTTTAATTTTTTTACTATTTTTAAAAATTATTGGAAATAATACAAGTGAATTTTTTTAATACTATTAATACTATTTTTTATTATAATACAACTGAAATTATTTTTTAATTATTAATACTATTTTTAAAATTATTGGAAAGAAGATGCCAAAAAGCCAAGGAGGACCCTCTTGTTTCCACCGCCAAGAGAAGAGAGCTGATCGCCAATGGAAAAAGGCTGTCGCCACCTTGAGGGAAAGAAGAAGAAAGAAACTCTTTCCTTATTTGGTGCCACCAACACCCTATCCTTCTCACCAAAACCCTAGCCTCCCCATGCTTCTGTTTCACGCCAACCCTAAAGTCTCCATTTATAGAGTTTAGGGGTAAGCCTTGTTTTAATCTCCACCATTGGTTCTAGAGATTTAATCTCAACCGTCGGATCTAGAGATTTAATCTCAACCGCCGGATCTAGAGATTTAATCTCTACCTTTGGATCTAGAGTTTTTTTTTCATCCATTGTATCTAATCTTCAAAAGGTGTTAATAGGCTACATTAGGGACCATGAGGAGGAGTTGGATCTTGGCCACCCATGGATCAAGCCCACATAAAGTCCTATCCATTAATGATTATCCAATCCACTAAAGGATTATCATTGATCTACCTCACCAACCCCCATAAGTTAATATGGGCTCCATATATTATATGTACATTTTCTCCCCGTGTTAAAGATCTCGAATGTCCGTTGATTAATTAATTTATCGACCATTAATTAATCAACATCTAAGTCCATGAGTAGTACCACTCAACCTTTTCATCATGCCGACCAAGTCCACCGCAGGTTTACATGATGAACCTTATGAGCTCCTCAAGGGACATCATCCTAATATATAGGACACGCTTTCTCCTATAATCAACGCACACCATATAAATAATATCATTTCCCAACTTATCGAGCCTATCGATTTAATATATATAAATCTCGCCATTGGTAAATTAAAGAAATGAATACTAAGTATATGTGCCCGTTATTATATCTGGATTAAGAGTATGTACAATATAATATCTGAGGTCTGATTCGATTATGTAGTCAGCAATAAATCGAATCACCTATAAGTCCCCCGCTCAATACATACACAAAGTGTACTAGTGTGATTCTATGGTCAAGAAACACCAATACCAAATCATACTACAACTATACAAATGTTTTGTCCAAAGCCATCTCGCTATGAGCCTACACTTATACTTTAAGAAGATAACATGATCTCCGTGTGACACCACACACCATGTTATCTACAATGTAATGTATTAGGCAATATGCATAATCATAAAAATATGCATACAATGATCATGTGATTCTTATTTCAAAATAAAGATGTTCATACAAAAGATAGACTTTTCAATATACATCCCAACAATCTCCCACTTATACTAAAAGACTATGCTGTCCTCAAACTGCCATACATCTTATCCCCATTCCTCCACATGCCTATCAAAGCTCTACGAAGGGTCTTAGTGAAAGGATCTACCAGTTATCCTCCGATGTAATCTTGGCAACAAGAACTTCTCCTCTCTTACGATTCCTCGTATTAGGTGGTACTTGCGCTCTATGTGTTTACTTGCCTTATGGGCTTGTGGTTCCTTCGAGTTTGCAATCCACACTATTATTATCACAATAAATTGTGATAGTTCGAGCAAATCAGAATCACATCCAAGTCCATCAGAAGTTCCCGAGCCACATTCTTTTGCCGCCTCAAAGGCTGCCACATACTCAGCTTCCATGGTAGAGTCTGCCACACATTTCTGCTTGACATTCCTCCATACAATGGCTCCACCTCTCAAAGTAAACACAAAACCTGAGGTAGACTTACTGTTATCCCTATCTTATTGGAAGTTGGAATCTGTGTAACCCACAGGGAGTAATTGGTCTGCCTGGTAAACCACCATATAATCCTTAGTCCTTCTAAGGTACTTTAATATATGCTTTACTGCAGTCCAATATCCCTATCCTGGATTACTCTGATATCTGCTGACCATGTCTATGGTAAAGAAGATATCTGGTCTCGTACATAGCATCGCATACATGAGGCTTCCTACCGCTAAAGCATAAGGAACCGCCTTCATCTCCTCTATCTGCTCAGATGTTCTAGGACACATCTCCTTAGATAAAGGAACTCCATGCCTGAATGGTAGAAAACCTTTCTCGGAGTTCTGCATGGTAAAATGATCCATAATCGTGTCTATGTATGCAGCTTGGGATATGCACAACATCCTTTTCCTGTGATCCCTTATAACCTTGATCCCAAGGATGTGTCCCACTTCTCCCAAGTACTTACAACAATACCCTTACGTCCGATAACACCTTGATATTGTTGCCAATCAACAAAATGTCATCTACGTATAGTACAAGAAATACCACTACGTTTCTGTCACATCTCTTGTATACACAAGACTCATCCAGACTTTGAATAAATCTATAAGACCGGATTACCTCATCAAATCGGATGTTCCAAGACCTCGAAGCCTGCTTCAATCCTTAAATTGACCGATTAAGCTTACATATAAGATGCTCTTTGCCCTTCGCAATGAATCCCTCTGGTTGCTTGATATAGATGTTTTCCTCAAGACTTCCATTAAGGAAAGCTATCTTGACATCCATCTGCCACACCTCATAATCCATATGAGCTGCAATGCATATGAGAATCCGAATAGACTTAAGCATGACTACTAGCGAAAAGGTCTCCTCATAATCGATACCCTGTTTATGAGTATACCCCTTCTCAACAAGCCTCGCTTTGAAGGTCTCAACCTTCCGGTCTATTCCTCTCTTTTTTTTGTAGATCCACTTGCATCCAATGGTTTTTAAACCATCGGGTGGTTACACTAGCTCCCAGACCTGATTCGAATCCATAGATTCAATCTCAGTTTTCATTGCACTTTGCCAAGATACTGCACCTTTATCTTGGATTGCCTCATCATATGTCCAGGGATCAGGTTCATGTTCGCCAGAGACCAAATCAGAAGATTCTCCCAAGAACATGAATCTATCAGGCTTTCTTACAACCCTCCCACTACAACGAGGAATCACCTGTGTATCCTCTGTGATACGCAGTGCAGTGACTTATGGTATATCCTCTTGTGTTGTTGATACTGAAGAAGTGGCATCCCCTTTTTAATTCCTCCAGAACAATCTTGCTCATGGGCTTGTGGTTCATCACATAGTCTTCCTCTAGAAATCTGGCGTTCGTGCTAACGATCACCCTCTGATCTCTAGGACTATAAAACAAACCACCTTTCGTTCCTCTAGGATAACCAATGAACATGCGTACTTCTATATGAGGTTCCAACTTACCAGCATCTGCCTTCAGCACATGTGATGGACTCCCCCAAATCCGAATATGTCTTAGACTAGGCTTTTGCCCAGTCCATAATTCTGCGGGAGTAGAAGGTGTTGGGTTTCCGGCACCGCGTTGATTGTGTGTTCGAACATGTTTCGTAAACATGTGCACAACGGAAGAAGTAAAAATAATAAATCTAATTTATTACAACACACACACCACACACATGAAAAGTACAACATGTGTAGACATAACCGTAAATTCAAATTTTGGAATAAAAGGAAATTTATACTACGTATACCTGATGTATCATGTGTAGCGGGAAAGACATCAACCAGAATGATCCTCGCTAGAATCGTCTCTATCCGTATCAACGCCGAGTATCTTCAGGATGACTTCACAAAGTCATGAGCCTCGTCTTCGTACGAGTTACTAGCCTCGTGTCAAAGACGATGTGATCGAGAGAAGATCACAATCCGAATCAAAATTCAGATTCAAAACGAGTCCTCAAAAACTCGCTTCTCCGGAGAGCTATTCGTCAACCGTTTGACGAATCCTTCATCCTCCACCTATGAGGATTACCGGAAATCAAATTCTCGACAAGGAAGCCGCTGTTAGAGCTCCAAACATTGTCCAAACGATGGTCCAACACGAAATAAATAGGCTATCCAAAAAACTAGACAGCATTGGTGGAGGAATAGGGTTGGCCAAATAAAGAAGCTAGATGCTCACCTTGTCGCCGGACCCAAAGAAGATCATCGGAGGATTGCCGAAGGATCGCCAGCTGAAGCTTGGACACCGGCAACAACTTGGATAGCAGGACAAGGAGTGGGCGGCGGCTAGGGTTTGGGTGCCGACCACAAGAGGAGAAGTAGAGGGTGGCCGACAACTAGGGATTGCTTGAATTAGGTTTTCACAAAACCCTTAAGCCCTATTTTATAGAGAACAAATTCTACTAATGGTTATCGCATCATAACCAAAAGCCCGTTAACCCACTCCATTAATTTAAGTTAAAATAAACCAAACCGATTTGGTCTATTTTAAGTTTAAATGAACCGAACCAACTTTGGTTCATTCGTTTAAAACAAACCAAACCCCTTTGGTTTATTCTCCTCCACTGGATTAGAAAAAAACCAATTTTGTTCATCTATCATGTCTTCATAAGACACGGTCCATCCACGCTTCCATTGCGACTGAAACGATTTCATGCTCGCTCCTTGTTTGGTCCAACCAAACCTAGTTTCTCTCGGTCTGCGAATCTCATTCTCAAGCTCGGTTTAAATCCTTCGGATTACGCTCGTTATATGTGTGACCAAATAGGTTCTCGGTTTATGTTGGCCGTCTATAATTAACCATTAATTATAGAACGATCATGAGTGGCACCTAGTAGTACATCATGATCCCCAATTAATCGAAAAGATCAACGGTTGATCCAGAACTATTTCTGAAACCTTTCAGCAGCTAGAATGATTCATGCCCCATTCCTTTCACTCATCTTATACCCACTTGGTTCAGGACATGGTCTATATTGTCAGTCCCCACTAGGTTGACTATGTCACACCTAGCCCAAGTATCATTTCCTCGTCCTACGGATTCTAGTTACTGCACATGTATCGAAGAGTACCTTACTCTAAACATGTAATGCTTTGGTCAAAGACTTTAGTAACAATCCGACGAGAGGCCATGGGTATACATCTCCTCGCAAGGAGTGGTGAAGCCTTTATACGCTATTCAAACACCTTCATTCACTTCGATTTATACCCAATCATCCCGGGTCCACATCTCCTCAGAGATGCTTGCTTAAGATGTCAAAGCATAAGTCTTCATGATCAAGATAACTTGAATACCATAAGTCAAAGAAACATCGCACTTAAGCTGCAGTAAGAACTTCATTGACATATCTATATATGCAGAGAACCATATGAAGTCTTACAGCTGGTCATTCCAATGAACTAGTTACCATAACTAGCATCCACGATTAACTTCGGACATCACAATGTCTCCAGCTAGTGAGAATCAGCTGCTTGGATACACCAAGGACTATACCTCGTGCTAGTCTCGACAAATTTGATGGTGTCCTAATCCATCAATTCATCGACTAGGGATAATTATGATACATCACAATTACACATGTAGGGATACTCACTAGTTATGATCCAATCATAAATTCTCTCATGCTGTGAATCGTATCGTGGACATTCAGTAAATGAGTTTAAGATCTAATCAAATACATGAGAACATGTATACTCAAATAGTGAATCTTCATTTATCATATAAATGGTTCAAACATAAGGTGATTGCCTTAGGACATCTCTCATATATTACTAATAGAAGGCACTGACTTAGATGGAACCAAGTTCAGAATATATACTGTCGTATCTAGAGCATATCTTCAGAACGAATCTAGCAACTCAGAATAACTCATCATTTATCTAACCATCTCCATAAGAGTCCTATTCCTTCTCTTTGCTACACCATTCTGCTGGGGTGTGCCAGGTGCAGACAATTGGGATTGAATGTCAGCCTCTGATAAGTAATTCCTATACTCTCTTAAGAGGTACTCACCACCACGATCAGATCGCAGTGTCTTGATACTTTTACCTTGATGTTTCTCCGCATCAGCCTTGAATTCTTTGAACTTGTCAAAGCATTAAGACTTGGGGGGCATCAAGTAAATATATCCGTATCTCGAATAATCATCAATAAAAGAGACGAAATTCTCAAAACCACCTCTAGCCTGGATAGACATAGGACCACACAAATCGGAATGAACCAATTCTAATACATCTTTGGCTCTATACCCTTTGGCCTTAAAAGGCCTCTTGATCATTTTACCCTCCAAGCAAGATTCGCAGGTTGGGAAGTCTTCCACCACTAATAAACCCAGAGGTCCATCAGCTTTCAACCTTTGAATTCTGCTTAGGTTAATACGACCGAGCCTAAGATGCCAAAGATATGTTTGGTTCTTTTTCGAAGGTTCTTTTCTCTTATTGGAATTAGAAGATGAGTTATTAAATTCTATTTGCATCGTGGGAGCTTTTGGTTCAAGTGTGTATAGATTTCCTATCAATGTACCCAAACAGATAATGTCCCTATTCCTTTTTATAACAACTCTGTCATTAAAAGAAATAGAATATCCATCCATAAACAATTTAGAAACCGAAAATAAATTCTTTCTAAATAAAGGTACATAAAGGCAATTCTTAAGAAACCAAACTTTATTTTTCTCAAAAGATAAATAAATGTCTCCCACTACAACAGTCGCCACCTTCGTGGCATCGCCTAAGTACATGTAATCTCCCTCACCGATCATCTAGTTTTCGAACCCAAAGTAAAGTATTGCAAACATGATCGTGGCTCCGTATAATACACTATGTGCCAAGAGATAACACCGCTAAACATGTTTCAACGACTAGACCAAAAGATATACCTTTGTTACGCTTGCGGTTGGGGCGATCCTTCTTCCGGTCCACCGCACAAGTGAAGCACTTGCCTTTCGACTTCTTCACTCCTCCTTGAGTTCCTCCCACAACCTTTGTCCCAATTTGTTTCTTCTTCTTCTTGCCTTTTGGCTTAGAAGTAGAAACTTTTGGGTTACCATGGCATGCACCTGAGCACTCGTGAAATAGCCCCTCTCAGCCGGAGTTCTCACAAGCTCCGCCAACGAATACAACCTCTTGTTCATGTTGTAGTTTAGGCGAACCGCTTAAAACTCCTAGGTAGAGATCGGAGAATGATATCGACTGGGTTTCCCCATTGATCTCAGCGAGGACTTCAAACTCATTCAAATGAGTCATCATCTTGAGAACATGATCCTCATGGGTGTTCCCTCGATCATGGTGGTCGTCATCAAGTTCCTCATGGCTTCCTGCCTTGCAGCCCGATTCTGGTGTTCGAAAAGCTCTTTGAAATTGAGCATCATGTCATAAGCAGTGGGCATGGCTTGATGCTGATGTTGCAAAGACATTTGACATAGATGCCAAAATGTAACACCGCGCCATCTCATCGGCCTTGATCCACTTCTTATAACTCTCCTTCTTATTTTCCCCAGAATCATCCATAGCCTTAGGAGGGCACTATTCGAGGAGTATATATTTGAATTCCTCATCAGTCAAGACAATGTCAAGATTCCTCTTCCAATCAACATAGTTGGGTCCAGTTAGTTTATTCTCTTTCAGTATCACAGCAAGCGGGTTGAAAGTCATTTTGAAAGAAAACCTAAGAATCACATGTTGGTGTTTGATCCGTGAGGGGAAACTTCGCTTCCCACTTCAACTCGGTCGCTTGTTCATGGCGATCCCATCGATGTCCCCAGATTAAAAATTTAATCCTAGATAAAAGGGAACACCCAAGCAACCTTGTCATCGTCGTGCTATTCGTTTAGAGTAGTCACTTGAATAAACTTGTTGTTCAAGCGACCAACCCCTATTCTACGAATAGCCACGGAATAGACGATGTACAGATCATCAATTTTTGTGTTTATGTTCAGGATCCAAGTATTATTTATCCACAAACAGAATATATCATGCTCATAATTGAAAAACAAATATAAACATGCAACAAATGAAAATAGAGAATCGATATACCTCTCGATCTTCTATTATATGACCTTCCTCCTTTCGGACGTCGTGTGGGCGACGATCTACCAAAAGTTGACTCCTAGATCACCATTCTTCCTTCCTTGCTCATTCCGAGCAAGATGAAGAATATAAACAAGACTCTTCTCCTTCTTTCAACCAACCACCAAACTCCAAGGTTGGAGCTTGCCGCCGGCCAAGGAGGAAGAGGAGAATAGGTGAATGCCAACCAAAGCTCCAAGGGTGAACACTAAGCCTTGGTTTTACCGGCCAAAGAGAGGGAGAGGGGCAGCTTTGGACGCTGGCCAATGGCTGGAAAGTGCTGTTAGGTCGCCGGCCACCTTGAGGGAAGAAGAAAAAAAGGAAAGACCTTCCATATTTGGTGCCGCCAAGCCCTAAGCCCTAGCCTCCAAGCCTTGCCGGCCAAAAACCCTAATCCTATCTCTAGTATGATTCTAGTTGCCGCCCACCCCTTGCCCTCCTTTTATAGAGTTAGGGATAAGCCTTGTTTTAATCTCCACCATTGGTTCTAGAGATTTAATCTCAACCATCGGATTTAGAGATTTAATCTCAACCGTCAGATCTAGAGATTTAATCTCTACCTTTGGATCTAGAGTTTTGTTTCAATCCATTGGATCTAAGCTTCATGAGGTGTTAATAGGCTACAATAGGGACAATGAGGAGGAGTTGGATCTTGGTCACCCAATGGATCAAGCCCACATAAAGTCCGATCCATTAAGGATAATCCAATCCACTAAAGGATTATCATCGATCTACCTCACCAACCCCCATAAGTTAATATGGGCTTCATATATTATAAGTGCATTTTCTCCCCGTATTTAAGATCTCGAATGTCTGTCGATTAATTAATCAACATCTAACTCCATGAGTAGTACCACTCAACCTTTTCATCATGTCGGACCAAGTCCACCTGTAGGGTTTACATTATGATCCTTATGAGCCCCTCAAGGGGACATCATCATCCTAATATATAGGACACCGTTTCCTCCTATAATCAACGACACACCATATAAATAATACCATTTCCCAACTTACCGAGCCTATCGATTTAATCTATAAATCTCGCCCATTGGTAAATCAAAGAAATGAATACTAAGTATATGTGCCCGTTATTATATCGGGATTAATAGCATGTACAATATAATATCTGAGATCCGATTCGATTATTTAGTTAGCAATAAATCGAATCACCTCTAAATCGGTTCTGCTCAATATACACAAAGTGCACTAGTGTGATTCTATGGTCAAGACAACCCAATACCAAATCACACTATAACCATTCCAATAGTTTGTCCAAAGCCATCTCGGTTGTGAGCCTTTACTTATACTTTACAAGGAACCGATAACATGATCTTCCGTGTGACACCACACACCATGTTATCTACAATGTAATGAATTAGACAATATGCATAACCATAAAAATATGCAAACAATGATCATGTGATTTTATTTAAAAAAAAAGATGTTCATACAAAAGGTAGACTTTTCAGTATACATCCCAACATCACATAGATCAAAACATTAGATTTCAAAAAATTATTGATTCCTCAAACAATAATATTTTAAAATCAGCCAACACCTCAAAACACCGAGAATATTGTATCCCACGATAGGCGTGACGATAATGAATTCTACATTTGTAAGAGGAGGTTTTACCCATTAATTTTACTATCTTGTCAACCTAACTTTTTGACAAGTAAAATTAATAATTTGTTCCTCTTTGGCCCTACAAATAAAAGCAGTGACTCCGATGGGGAGGATACTTATATTTGTATCTAAGTGTTCTCCATTACTCGCTACCAAGGTAATTATCTCGGGTTATGTGCCTTCTGATCGGGAAGTACACATGCTCCTTTATAATTTCCTATAACTATATTCGACCTTGTGATCTACAAACAAACTCATCCAATGGGGAGGAAGGCACTCAGAGCCGACACACAAGTTTGTTTGCATCACTTGTCAAATCGTAATGGAGGTCGTGAGAATTTATAAAAATTTCCCTCTTCCACTTAGTAATTTGAAATTGAGGAATTTTCTAGCCTACGGCATGCATATCAAACAATAAGCAATAAATATGAAAAATAATTATTTTCCAACTATTATGGATTTTGTCTTCAATATGTCTCCCGTCGTATCGTCATCTCGTCTGCTCCTCTTACGCCATGTAAGAGCCATCCGGAGATCCGAGCCGAGACTAAAATCTATTTTAATTTACATCCATCGATCCTATACTCCAATAGGGAGTGTACATGAACTCTAGATCGAAAGTAAACTAAAATAAAAAGAATGGCTAAACAATGGCGTATCTAATTTACAAAAAATTAAATACTAGCCTTGTCAACCCCGAGGATTCAATAAAATATACATTTACATACATACAATCACATACACACATATGGCCATAATAGTTGGATCCTATGCCTGCAACCAAGCAGTTAACCTACGCATATCCTACTATTATCCTACACATATAATATATGAAAAGTACATAAAAGTAACCGAATCCAAAACACACAAAACCAGAAACCGTGGCTCTGATACCACTTGAAGGTTTTGCCCAAAAGCTCTGATACCACTTGAAGGTAGGAAACTTCACTTCCCACTTCAACTCGGTCGCTTGTTCATGGCGATCCCTTCTACGTCGCCAGATAAAAAAAATTTATCCTTGACAAGAGGGATTGCCCATGCAACCTTATCATCATCGTGCTATTCGATTAGAGTAGTCAATTGAACAAACTTGTTGTTCAAGCGACCAACCTCTATTCTACGAATAGCCGCGGAATAGACGATGTACGGATCACCGACTTTTGTGTTTATGTTTGCGATCCAAGTATATTTAGCCACAAAATAGAATATATCATGCATATATAATTGAAAAACAATTACAAACTTGTTACATATGAAGATAGATAAGTGTTATACCTCTCGATCTTCTATTGTATGACCTTCCTCCTTTCGGACGTCGTGTGGGCGACGATCTACCAAAAGTTGAAGCTCCTAGATCACCAATCTTCCTTCCTTGCTTACTCCGAACAAGAGGAAGAATAGAAACAAGACCCTCCTCCTCCCTTTTGCCGACCAACAAGCAACAAGCAAGTTGCTTGCCGCCGGCCAACAAGGAAAAGGGTGAGAAAGATGAATACTGGCCAAAAGCTCCAAGGGAGGACCCTAAGCTATGTTTCCACTGGCCAAAGAGAAGGAGAAGGGATGCTTTGGATGCCGGCCAAGGGCTGGAAAAGGCAGTATGGGTGCCAGCCACCTTGAGGGAGAAGAAAAGAAAGGAAACTCTTTCCTTATTTGGTGCCGCCAACACCTATCCTTCTTGCCGCCCAAAAACCCTAGCCTCTCCCCTTGCTTCTTGTCCTCCACGCCAACCCTAAAGCCTCCTTTATAGCGCTTAGGGTAAGCCTTGTTTTAACCTCCACCATTGGTTCTAGGGATTTAATCTCAACCGTCGGATCTAGAGATTTAATCTCAACCGTTGTATCTAGAGATTTAATCTCTACCTCTGGATCTAGAGTTTTGTTTCTATCAATTGGATCTAGACTTCATGAGGTATTAATAGGCTACAATAGGAACCATGAGGAGGAGTTGGATCTTGGCCACCCAATGGATCAAGCCCAAAGAAAGCCCGATTCATTAATGATAATCCAATCCACTAAAGAATTATCATTGATCTACATCACCAACCCCGATAAGTTAATATGGGCTCCATATATTATATGTACATTTTCTCCCCGTGTTTAAGATCTCGAATGTCCATCGATTAACTAATTTACTGACCATTAATTAATCAACATCTAACTCCATGAGTAGTACCACTCAACCTTTTCATCATGTCGGACCAAGTCCACCTGCAGGGTTTACATGATGAACCTTATGATCTCCTCAAGGGGACATCATCACCCTAATATATAGGACATGGTTTCCTACTATAATCAACGACACACCATATAAATAATATCATTTCCCAACTTATCGAGCCTATCGATTTAATCTATAAATCTTTCCCATTGGTAAATCAAAGAAATGAATACTAAGTATATGTGCCCGTTATTATATCGGGATTAAGAGTATGTACAATATAATATCTGAGGTATGATTCGATTATGTAGTCAGCAATAAATCGAATCACCTCTAAGTCGGTCATGCTCAATACACACAAAGTGTACTAGTGTGGTTCTATGGTCAAGACAAACCAATATCAAATCACACTACAACCATACCAATGGTTTGTCCAAAGCCATTTCAGGTGTGAGCCTACACTTATACTTTACAAGGAGCCAATAACATGATCTCCCATGTGACACCTCACACGATGTTATCTACAATGTAATGTATTAGACAATATGCATAACCATAAAAATATGCAAACAATGATCATGTGATTCTTATTTCAAAATAAAGATGTTCATACAAAAGATAGACTTTTCAGTAAACATCCCAACATGAAGGTGCTCAACAGTTGTGAATTTTGGAAGGGAAGAGAAGAATCACGCCATGAGGAGGAAGAGGAGTTGCACGGTGAAAAGAAAAGTCGAGGCTTTAATCCACGATGGGAAACCGCAAATAATGGAACGAACGGAAAGAATAAGGTGGTTGGGCATTAATGGAAGAAACGAAGCGGGTTTTTCATATCGGGTTGGGTTTAGCAAATGGATCGGGTTTCAGACCCTATAAGCCTACCAGGTTTCAATTAATCCTTAACAATTACACCCTCAGGCTAGGTTAGGTTTAATTATATCCTTAAGCATCCCTTAAAATTTTTTAATTAACCCACTAATAAAATTACCATTTAGCCATCTATTTGCGGTATTTTACAGGTTAGATGACTGACTGGGACGGCAAGGAGGTGCCCTAAAAATTACCGAAGACTCACAATGAGGAGAGAGGAAGCGACTCAATGATCGGAATCGATGCTCCAATACATTGAGGACGACCAAGTCCATGCACTGGATCCAACAGGACGTATAATTCAACTTTTTAATTATGTTTGGATTGTAGTTATTGATAGAATGATGTCTTGTGTTTGCTTTTCCATTTTCATGGAGTAGATATTTTAATTCTAGGATTAGGGAGTAACTTATGTGAGTTGGACATGCTAGTTCGAATATCTATTCATTGCTTTTGAACTATATTTGTAATTTATGTTAGTTATATCAATGAAACGATATGTCTTGGTTTTATTTCTACCGTACGTAGTTGATATAAGGGTGGGATTCTCTTATATTGAAATCTAGAAGAATCAAGGAGGAATTGAACGGTCATCCTCCCTCCTATCACCGTAGAAAATAGTTTGTGAAAGAGTAGGACATGAAATACGATCCACCTATTCATAGGGCATCTTAAACCTCCATGAACTTACTCTAGCAGAAGGCCCAAAGTAAGAGAAATCAACTCGTGGTTTGGGACTCATGACAGGGGCACCCGAGTGACAACAACCTCTTGAGCTCTATCAATCCGAAAGGAAAACTTGGTAAGGAATAGGTAATTCTCGGTAGAAGCAAAAGCTTATTGGGATTATACACAATGATCCTTTCGCAAGATCATAACTAGAGATCTTAGGAGCATTAAATTGATAGCATTTTCCACAATGCATAAGTGAAACCAAAATCTTGGAATCTTTTAATTTACTTTGAGTCACCCATTACTCCCTCCGAGTGACATCATAATTTAGTCAAGACCGTCGCCAACCACCCTTCTAACTCGTAAGTCATTCACTCTGAATGCCATACGTTCATTGGACACCCAATACTCGAGTCACATTCTCTGTTGGATTGATACATAATTTATTACTTGACGACAATCATGCACTTGTGGCGTTGAGTGCAAGCGCATGCTTCAAGTCCTTAACAATCTCAGCAGGAGATTTGAGGTCGTGCTTGCGTGCTATCAGATCTCTATTCTCACATTTCCTACTTCCTCTACCTTTTAATCACCCCTTATTATATGGATTACAACCTCCCACCTAGGGATGAACATCCTCCTTCTAACCATCTCATTCCAACTCACTGAATTACTGTAACTAAAAGACTTGGTGGAAAGCTTGTGTGTGCACTTCATGCGTTCCTCTTCTACCCGACCTATGTATTACACCAAGAGTTGGTGGTCACCCAATGCAATTTAGCTAGGACTCGAGAATCCTAAGAACTTTACTAAGGTGTCATCTCTTCCAGATTCCTCCATTAATTCCTCCATCCTCAGACATTCCAACTGAAGAGAAGATTATTCAAGAGGCATCCTAGCTTTCCTTTTATAAAGAGGTACCTTTTTCTTTTTCTCACAAAGTGACTGTAATAGTTCTCATGACTTCAAATAAATGTGTTATGCAACTGTCTCTATCATTTTATAGTTGGTACTACACTTCATAAAGAAATTTAACACTGTATAACTAACATTGCATACCTCCCCCCTAGAAGAATATATTTTTAGAATTCTTCCTTTTACCTCCATATACATCATGCATAATGACATAATTCCTTCACCAATGAACTCTAGAAGTCCGCCAGATATAACATAGATCATCAAATTGCATAATAATAAGAACCACCTTGAGAATGTATGAACCACTTCAGCTAGTTGAGATGCATGTCTGTCATCATCCTTCTGTAATTTCACTCCATGAATGATAGTGAAGACCTAACCTAAGGGCTTGCCTTAGAAGGTTGCAATGATATTTTACTCCACCGCTCTTCCAGAATGAATCATACCTTAAACCCAACTCTTTGTCCCACAACCATATAGGGACAATAGCTTCGGCCAATGTCGAGTTGTAATGAAAGTGAAGACCTGACCTAAGGGCTTGTCTCACAGGTCGCAATGATATTTTACTCCATCGCTGTTCAAGAATGAATCCTACCTTAAACCCAATTCCTCCGTCCTACCATCGCATGGGGACAAAAGATTCAGCCAATGTCGAGCTGTAATGAAAGTGAAGACGTGACCTAACCGCTTGGCTTAGCAGGTCACAATGATATTTTACTCCATCGCTCTTCCAAAATAAATCTTACTTAAAACATGACTCCTCCGACCCACCACCACATGGGGATAGTAGCTTCGACAATGCCAAGCTATAATGAAAGTGAAGACCTGACCTAAGGGTTTGCCTTATCAAGTCACAATGATATTTTACTCCGTCGCTCTTCCAAAATGAATCCTACCTGCCTTACAAGTTGCACACCGACTAACCCTTCTTTTCATTTCTCCTCCCTGCCTCGCCACAATTTAGGGGAATAAGAATATGCTTCAGCAAATTTTGAGCTGAGACTCTGTTGGAACACTACGGCTTAGTCGTGGACTTACAAGTTGCACACCAACTGGCCCCACTTATCACCGCTCCTCCCTGCCTCACCGCCATTTAGGGAAATAAGGATATGCTACGGCTAATGTCGAGATGACACTCCGCTGGAACACTCCGACCTAGTCATGGACTTTCATGTTGCACCCCAACTAGTCCTTCTTATCACCACTCCTCTCTGCCTCGCCGCCATTTAGGGGAATAAGGATATGCTATAGCTAATGCTGAGTTGTGACTCCACCGGAATACTTTGACCTAGTCGCGGACTTACACTTAGTACAACAACTAACCCTCCTTACCACTGCTCCTCCCTGCCTCGCAACCGTTCAGGGGAATAAGGATATGCTATGGCTAATGCCAAGTTTTGACTCCACAAGAACAATTTGACCTAGCTGGGGATTTACAAATTGCACATCGACTGGCCCTACTTATCACTGCTCCTCCCTGCCTTGCCATCATTCAGGGGAACAAGGATACGCTACGGCTAATGTCGAGATGAGACTCCACCGAAACACTTTGACCTACCCAAGTACTTACAAGTTGTGCCTGACCGCCCTCCTTATCAATGCTCCTCCTCGCCTCACCACTATTGGAGGAATAAGAATATACTATGACTAATGCCGAGCTGAGACTCCGCCAGAACACTTCGACTAGTCATGGAATTACAAGTTGTGCATTGATTGTCCCTTCTTATTAACACTCCTCCCTACCTCGCCACAATTCAAGGGAATAAGGATATGCTATGGCTAATGCCTAGATGAGACTCCGCTGGAACACTTCGTCCTAGCTGGGGACTTACAATTAGTGCACAAAATTGTCCTACTTATCGTAGCTCCTCCCTGCCTCACCACAATTCAGGGGAATAAGAATATGCTACGTCTAATGTCAAGCTGAGACTCACAAACACTTCAACCTAAACGTGGACTTACAAGTTGCATCGATCGCTGTGTTCCCATGGCACCGACGTGGTGTTGTGTTCGAACATGTTTCGTAAACATGCACACTGCGGAAGAAAAAATAAGTAATAAACTATTTATTACAACACACACCACACGCATGCAAGGATACAACTTGTATAGACATAATCGATATTTCAAATTTTGCAATAAAAGGAAACTTATACTAGGTTCATGATGCACTAGCTCTACATCCGAACTGGAGTAAGGTCCTAACATCTCACGCCCATCTACGTATATACACAAACACATTAGTCCTATGTGTTGTGAGATGTATTGGCCTTTAAATCTATAGGTGCATGATATCTAAGGTATGTCCTATGCTAGTTCCATGAAAAATGAAAAGTAAGAAATAGTAGTAAGAAAATATAATTTGCAAGTTCCTATTCTACTACGCACATGCCCAATTTTCGCCTTAATAGACTGAATTTCGCTTCGTAGGGGTTTAGTAAATAGGTCTACCAAGTTAGACTTCGATTCGACGTATTCGAGTTGTATGGTCTGCTGGCCACATGTTCTCGAATGAAATGGTGTTTGACCTCTATATGTTTGGTCCTAGAGTGACATATCTGATTCTTAGTAAGATTAATTGAACTAATGTTATCTACGTGGAAGTTTAGTATTTGTAAAGTCTAACTTAAAGTCAGAGAGTGTGCTTCATCCAAAGAAGTTGAGTGACACACTCACCCATCGCGATGTATTCTGGCTTCTGGTAGATAAGGCAACACGTTGTTGCTTCATCGCACTAACTCACTAGACTCGAGCGAGAAGTTGACAACAACCACTGCAACTCTTTCTATCGAGCTTACTACGCATAGTCCTAATCGAGTAGCGGTTAGTTCAACTCAGTAGATCTAGGGTACCAAATACCGACATTAAGTGTACCTTTAGATATCTAAGGATACGCTTGACTAGAGTTAGGTGAGACTCCTTGGCACAGTTTGAACTCAAGCGCACATACTTACTCGCAAATAAGATATGGGTCGGCATAGCTTAAGTAAAGGAGACTCTATTACGCTCCTATAGTATTTTAAATCAATTGAATTTCGATTACATCTTCTTCTATATTCACATTAGTTGCCATTGGGGTATTAATAATTTTAGCATCTTGCATTCCAAAGCGCTTAATTAATTCCCTAGTATATTTGCGCTGATGTAGGTATATTCCATCTTTAGTTTGTTTAATTTGTAGACCTAAGAAGAAACTTAACTCGCCTACTAAATTCATTTCAAATTCACTTTCCATAAGTGAAATGAACTCATTTAGTAGGATTGAGTTGGTTCCAAAATAATATCATCTACGAGATTTGGGCTATGAATATGTCTTTACCTAAGGTTTTTACGAAAAGAGTTGGGTCAACTACACCTTGGTTAAAACCTTTGACTTAAGATAAATCGAAAGTTCTCGCACTCAAGCTCGAGGAGCTTGTTTAAGTCCATAGAGAGCTTTCTTAACCTAAGGACATGGTCGGGTTTGTCTAAACTTTCAAACCGGGTTGACTAACATAAACTTCTTCTTTAATGTATCCATTTAAGAATGATTTCACATCCATTTGAAACAACTTAAATCCTCGATGTGCGTGCATATGCTAATAGCATTCGAATGGACTCTAATCTAGCTATCGGGCATAGGTCTCGGCCGTAATCTAAACCTTCGACTTGACTAAACCCTTTAGCACTAGTCTAGCTTTATTTCTAACTACTTCACCTTTATCATCAAGTTTATTTCTAAACACCCACCTTGTTCCAATGATTGCTTTATCTTTAGGTGGTGGTACTAATTCCCATACTTCATTCCTAGTGAATTGAGCCAACTCTTCTTGCATTGCAATAATCCAATCGGATCAAGAAGAGCTTGGTCAATAGTTTTGGGTTCAATTTTGGAAAATCAAGGAGATTTGACTAAGGTTTCAGATGAGGCTCTAGTTCGAACTCCTAGACTTGGATCACCTATCACTTGGTCATAGGATGATCTGCTTGAGTCCTAGTTGGATTTGGGTTTGAGTCTACAACTTGATCAATAGGATGACTTGCTTGAGTTCTAGTTTGGTTAGAGTCATCTATCACTTGATCGATAGAGTGACTTGGTCGACTTAGGTTAGATTAATACTAGACCTGATCTCCTGATCGAGTTAGGTCTAGTATGAATCGCTCGCTAATTGGGGTTGCCGGGGTTTTGTAGGTTCGTGTCCTTCATCAAATACTACATTGATAGTCTCGACTCTAAGGGTGTCATGGTTATATACTCTATAAGCTCTACTTGTAGTCGAGTATCCTAGAAAGATTCCTACGTGGTTTTGATGTAAACTTCCCTAGGTAATCCTTAGTGTTTAGGATATGTACCTTACACCCAAATACCCTAAAGTACTTGATGTTAGGTATTTTATCGTGATAAATCTTGTATGAGGTCTTAAGGTGCCTCTTACCATAAGGATCCTATTTTGGACATAGCATGTCGTATTCATGCTTTCGCCAAAAACCTATCGGGTAGGTTATACTGCATTAACATTGTCCTAGCGCTTCTTGTAGGGTTCTATTTTTGCATTCTACTAGGCCATTTTGTTGTGAGTTCTAGGGCAAGAGAACTCATGGTGGTATCCATTTAGGTTACTGCACTGTAAACCTATGGTTTTCTAATTCACCACCACGATGATCACCCCAAGTCTTTGATTTTAATGCTTTGTTGATTTTCTATTAACTTTAAATAGGTTGATTAATTGATCTAGGTATCACTTTTGTGTTTGATGAACCTAACCCAAGTAAATCTAGAGTAGTCATCAATTATGACTAAAAATTTACTACTTCCATTAAGTGACTTAGTCCGTGTGAATCAAATAGATCCATGTGTAGAGCTCAAGAACACTTTTGGTCTGCTCTGATTAGTTAGTTGATGTTGTGTCCTAGATTGTTTACCTTGTTGACAAGCATTACATATTTTATTATCCAAGTTATTGAGGTTAGGCAAACCTCTGACTAAGTCCCTCTGACTCATCTTCTGGATGAGTCTTGGGTGTGAGTGACCGAGTCCTCGGTGCCACAACCATGATTCATCTTGCCATGTCATAAGACACATGGTTGAGGAGGTAGTTAAGTTCATAGTGTAAATATTGTTATTTCTAGTTCCCTTAAGAATTGTTTTAGAGGTTTCATTTGTATTAATTACATTCATTTTCTAGAAATATGACCTTATAGTTATTATCACACAATTGGCTTACACTAAGTAAATTATATTGAAAATTTTCTACTAATAAAATTTTGAATAAACAAAATTTGAGTTAAGCTCAATATCACCCGATCCGATGATTTTGAGCTTGTCGCTATTTTCAAAGGCTACCGATCCTTGTCGCTTGAATCAAGCTTCAAAACTTGAGTCGATCCTGGCCATGTGTCGGGAGCAACCACGCTTAACATCCATTGATCCTACACGCAAGGTAGTTGGATCGATATTGGATTTATTAAAGATTGGTTGAAAATTATTAACCTAAATCATCTCACCCATGTCTACATGATCAAACATGTTAACCCTATATGTTCTTGTGAGATGACTTCCAATTTTACTTGATTTAAATTTAATGACTTAAACACTTGTCAACCTTATGTTAGATTCGATTTGACCTTAGGCTTATCAAGTCACCTTTTCAAGATCATGGCTTCCGTGTCGTGGCGCAGGCACAGAGGCCTTCTTTGATCTAACAACGACCACTTCCTTAGACAAAGCCATTTTCAAGAAAATAGAGACTTGACTTACCTAAGACCACTTCCTAGTCTAACTAGTCTAGGATACGGCGAGGTAGCTTCATTAGTTCCGCTCGGCCAAGTGCACCAACTAGATACGCCTTTATCTAGCCCGAATACACAAGACTCCGCTTTCCTAGCGCATCATCATCTCACAGATCCCGGTACTATGTTATCAAGTATTGACGAGTTATAGTCCTATCTAGCCATTCTAAAAAGAAAATCAAACTAAATAAAGAACCTAAGCATGCAATTTCTAAGTTAAAATACAAACAAGTTTCAGACTAGCCCCTGACCGCTGAATCGATTCTCTCCACATAGTGGATTTGGTCCTGGGAACCCAAAGACTAGTTCGATCCTAAGTTTGAAATCAAGGTTGTCTTAGGGACCCATGCTTGGACACATTTTTTATGTCGACTTACAATCGACATATATGACTTGTTGGTCATGTTTGAGCTAAACCCTAGTCCGACCTTGTTGTACACGTCCTTTGCGATCCAAGTAGGAGGTCAAGTCCTTTGGATCCCAAAGTAAACCTTTCCAATGTGTTCCTAAGATCTTCGACTTGACTCTTCAAGAGTGAGTTCTCAAGTTCGAGGTTTTCAACCCGAGTTGAGTCCTCCTATTGAACTTGACTAGTTGAAGAGGTTAGGGAGACCTCGTGTTTGAGGAGTTTAACTTCCTCAACCAGGGTCTCGACCTTGGACTCGGACTTAGCTAATTTCCTAGTTATAAACTTAATTGCACTATAAAGTATACTAATGAGGGATCGACTTACCTCTAGTGTATCTTTTGAATCGGATACTTATCCGTGGCTTGTCTTGAATAGTGCTTCGCAGTCTGACTCATCTTTGGTTTCCGATTCATGTTTCGGTTCCGATTCCATCTCCAATTCCACCGGTTTAGCCATGAGAACACCATCATTATCTTCTTCCTCAGATGCTTCTTCCCATGTAGCGTTGAGTGCCTTTTTGTGTTTTGGTGTGCTTGCTCTGAGTTTTGGGGCACTTCTGACTTGATGTGTCCAAACTCGCTGTATTCATAACATCTAATATTTGAACTTTTAGGCTTACCTTCGCTGGGTCGAGTGACGGTTCATTTCGCCTTGACTGACTATCCTCCGAACTAGGTTGACTAGTTCGGCCTCCATTTCCGAGTCGACCTTCAACCTGACTCATCCTCTTCTTCCTTCTGGGGTGGCTTGTTTGCGTTTTTCTTCCTCGAACCTGCAAAAGTGCTATACCCTTCTCGGTTCCAAGTTAGACTGCCTCATGAAGTTCAAAATCGAAAAGAGTTCATCTAACCTAAGTTTAGAAGATCCTTGGAGACCTTGTAAGGCATCGACCATGGATGCCCACAAGGTAGTCCTCGGAAAGTAGTTTAGACATACCTTATAAGGTCGCATTTTCTGACCTTGCCCAATCGCTAGATTGTTGACTATGTCTTGACGCGGGCGTGAAGTTGCGCCGGACTCGTGTTCCTGCATTTTTAGATTATATAGTTTATTAAATAAAAGATCACGCTTACATACCTTGGCTTCATCGGTCCCTTCGTAGCTCCACTAGCTTTGTCCAAAGGTCCTTTGCGCGATGAAGGGGCCGACGCGATTTAGCTCTCCTCGACAAGCCGCATTGAGGAATTTGAGTTGCCTTTGGCCGGCTTCGACTTGTCATTTTGTCGCAATGGTCCATTGGTCATAATCCAAGGATTCACCCACTTCGCTAGTCGGAAGTGTGAAACCCGCTTGATTATGATCCACATCTCGATTTGGGTTTTGAGAAAGCATTCCATCTGACCTTTCTAGTAACGGAAATCATCTCCGCTAAAACAGAGGCCTGACGGTGCTAAAACCTCGAGATGGGCCATTTGGAAGGGAAACCTTGCACAAAAATACCAAAAACACGACAAGGATCCAAGACTTCGCTTGGATTAGTAATGTAGTAAATGAAAAGAAACAAAAGGAATAACGAGAAATAACCAACTAAAATAAAAGATGAGCACTTACAACCTTCGATGTCCCGTAAATGGTACTAAACGATGGTTTTTGGGGATGAAGACAGCCTGTTACGAGGGTATACTCATAAGAAGTGTAGATCTCCGAGAGCTCGCTTTGGTAGGTAGCCCGCTTCGTGTGTCAACTTGTACGAAAAGTTATGCCCGCTTTACCGTGGCTACTCTAAAAGCGAATACTTGCAAAACAAAATCAACGAGTACCAAGACTTCGCCTTGGACTAGTAGTGCGGAGAAAAATTTAAACGAACGAAAAACAACCCTGTAAAAAATGCTATATTGGGGGTTTCACCAAATCTAAGTGCCCCCGGCTTGGTTACCAATTGTTGGATCGAAGCGAATCGGTAGAGGGGGGGTGGTGAATAGCGATAAAACTTTTTTTCGTGTTAGCTAAAATTAAGTAGATAATTAATTGAAAGATAAGCAATAAATAAAGGAGACAAATATTTTTATTTGATCTGTAGCCTCTGGCCACTACTAAGGCCCTAGTGGTCCTTGACCACACACGGAGGGCAAAACACTAAAGAACCTCCTCCTGGAGGTAGGAGTTAATCGTTATAAAAAAAGCAAAAGCTTGAGGTAGAGGGACACTCTCTCCTCACATACGATAAAAGATCCGAGATTTGAAAGTAATGAACTGAAAAAAACAACTTAAACCGACGTAATAAAAGACAATTAAACCTAGATGTGAAGAAGCACTTCGTCATAAAGTTGTAGCTTGGAGAGGTTTTGAAGCTTAGAATTGATCATGAAACCCTAGGATTGGCCCTCCTTTTATAGCCTTTAAGCCCCTTTTCGAGAGGAACTTCCCAATCACAAATGAGTTTTAGCACATGGCTCCTTGAAAATAGTGATAAGGCTTGACTCTCGAGGCCGATCTCTGACCATCACCGACCGATGGCCATCATCGACGTGGCGATCACGAATGTTGACTCCTGTGCAATGACCGCTTGACGGCAATGAGTCCTCCAAGCCGGGCAATGATCGATGCTAAGGCAAAGTTAGCTTAACAAAAACATTAATTCGACGGCCTCCGACCGTCCGATCTTGACCTAGACCACCTATAGGATGTCTTTGGTTGGATTTACGCCTAAGATCATCCCCGTAAAGAGGATACGACCTCACTTACACTCGCACACACATGAGCTTACCTCGATATTTCGCGGTTGCTTGCTCACTGCCTTCCACTGATTCCTTCGCTCCTCCGGTCACTCGAGTGTTGCCCGACCACCGCGGCTTCCTCTGGGTGTCACTAGCCTTTAGGTCCAACTATAGCAATTTTCTGCACACTCGATTCAGCTCGTGAGATAACGACATGAGCTTAACTTTGTATCGTTTGCTATAATCAAAACTCAGGTTCGACTTGCCTATGCACAACAGAGAGGTCAGGGGAATAAGTTTTTTCAAAAAAACTCACCTAAGGTAAAGGGGAGGTAACCTTGAGGGGGAGCATTAAAAAGAATTTACTGCATTAATTTACTACTACATGTTCACTACATACATGCTTACTACTTGCTTACTACATCTTACTATATTCTTACTACTACATGTTTACTACACAGCTTATTTATTTATTTTTCTTAACTTTGAATCTTTGCCATATATCAAAAGATATTGTGGCAGGGCACATAATCAATCTAGATTTTGATTATGTCAAAGGTTCAAAGATAAGCTATATTGTTATCTCATGTGTTTGTGCTGACTTGGTGAATATTAAGTTAAGGCCAAGGTCACGACACCGGAGAATCTTGGGATGAGAAACCATGGTGGTCGGGTGATACCAGGAGAACCTTGTTGAGCTGAGGAGAGTGGTGGTGACTGGAGCAGTTAGGTCGTGAAGGACCAAAGGTAAGCACCAAGTGTAGAGGATGGTAAGATCGTATCTGTGATGGGACTACCGAAGGCGATGATTCACTAAGACTGAGGTCGAGGCCCGAAGTAAGGACCACCATCGATTTACCATTAATCTATTTCTATCTGCTAACTCTCATGCAAGTGAGTGATCGCTAGTAGTAGCAATCGATCGATCCTACCATTAGTTGACTGCTAAGGGGCATCAGTCGACTGATGGTCAAGTTGATCATCTCGAAGAAAGTCAAGATAAGCTCCACCAAAAATGGGGGGATGAGGAGCTTTAACCCAGATCTAGATCTCAAAAAGCTAGGTTTTGAAAGGCTATAAAAGAAGAGGTTTTTCACCTCTTTGGATCATCTAATTGTGCTCCCAACAATGCCAAGATACAATACTACAATACTACACGCCATAATGCCAACGCCACACCAGTCTCCATCTTTTTAGTTTCATTTCATTTAGTTGTTTCACTTCTTGTATTCGAGCTTTCATTGTAAAGAGGAAAGAGGAGAGGTTGTTTCCTCTTCTCTCCTCTATCTCTTGTAATCGCTGCTCTACCTCCAACAAAGAATAGACTCTTAGTAGATTGCCCCATCGACTGTCTAGGATCATGGGCCTTGGATTAGCAACATTTGAACCAAGTAAAAAAGAAAGATTCTCATTTTCATTTATTGTCTTTTACTTTCTGCTACAATACTCATGTTTTCAATTGATGAAAAAGAAGAAAGAATTTCTCGAACGCTATTCACCCCCTCTGTGCAGGCTTCTCCGATCCAACAAAGGAGGTTAATTTTCAAAAGAATATTTCTAAAATATTTTTTGGAAGTACTACTCTCTGTTTAATTTTCAAAAGAATATTTATACAAAATTTCAAAAAAATATCCTAAGTCTCACTCTCAATGTATTTTGAAAATTATTTTTGAAAGCTTACTTACAAAAATCTAAATATACTATTTTCAAAACAATAAGAGACATTTTGAAAATTATGAGAAGAATATGTTAAGGGGGAGGTTGTATTTTCAAAGAAATTTATCAGAGAGAAGTTATGATTTCAAACTTATGCACTTGAATATTTGAAGTTTCATTTATATAGTTTTAAACTTAAAAAGATTAATTCTAGAGGAAGCTATACAAAATCTATATTTCAAAACAAACTTTAAACCCATGTCTAATAAACTTCAAGTAATTTAAAATTTAAGTTTGAAAGCAAACTTTAAACTTTTTCATGACTTAGAAAATTTATGATCATTGTATATAAGTCATGGACATTGCTAAACTCTCATGGCCTAATTTATTTTAGTATTTTGATGTATTCCAAAGGGGAGAGTGCATGTTTAAGAACTTAGAAATGCATGTGTACATGTAATTGTTTGCAATTCATGATTTAAAGATTTATTTTTAATCTTAATATTAAACAATTGTCATACACCAAAAGATTATTGCATGGAGCAAACCATTGTATTTTGATATATGCCCCAAGGTTTAATGTTAGGATAAACCTATGATTTGATATATGTGTTAAGTTTGCGGATTAACAGAAGATATAGTAGAAAGGCATCAACACTAGGCAAAGCATGGAAAGTCCTAATAGGGTATGTTGATCGGCTCGCACTAGAATGTGTGTTCGAACATGTTTCATAAACATGTGCACAAAGGGAAGAATTAAAAGAAAATAAATCAATTTATTACAACACACACATCACACTCATGCATAGTACATGTGTAGACATAATCATAAATTCAAATTTTAATAAAGGAAATTACTCTACGATACCGATATATCACACGTGAAAGGCATCAACCGGCGACTCGCTAAAATCGCCTATCCGCCTCCGTTCCATATCGCCGAGATGACTTCAAAGCCATGAGTCTCATCGTGACGAGTCACTAGCCTCGCGGTCAAAGACGATGTGATCGAGAGAAGATCACAACCGAATCAAAATTCGGATTCAAAATGAGTCCCCAAAAAACTCGCTTCGAGAGGTATTCACAACCGACGAATCCTTCGTCCTCCACCTATGAGGATTACCGAGATTGAATCCTGGCAAGGTAGCCACTGTCGAGCTCCAACGTCGCCCAAATGACGCCCGAAAGGAAAAAAGCTGTCCAGAAAATTGATAGCTTGGTGGAGGGCCAAAGGACAAAGAGGAACCATTAACCATTGGTCGCCAACCAAGGTAAGTAGCCGGAGGGTCACCGGAGGAGTGGCCGGCAGCTGGACGCCGCAAAGCAAGGGTGGACGGCGCAAAAAGCTAGGCGGCGTGGAACCTTGGGCGGCAAGGAAGAGAGAGGGAGAGGGGTGGCTATGTTTTCCAACACACAAAATTATCAACTAAAAACTCTTAAGCCATGTTTTTATAGAAAACACATTCTCCTAAAGGTTATTGGTTCATAACTAACTCCAATAACTAAAATAAACCAAACCTGCTGGTCTATTTTAACTTAAATAACCAATGAACTAACCAACTTTTTGTTCATTCATTTAAACAAACCAAACCAAACCCTTTGGTTTATTCTCCATTGGATTAGAACCAAACCATTTTGGTTCATCCATTATGTCTTCATAAGACACCACAACCACGCCTCCATTGAAACTCAAAATGATTTCATGCTCGATCCTTGTTTGGTCCAACTGCATCTTGTTTCCTTGGCCTCGAGAATCTCATTCTCAAACTCATTTTATATCCTTCGGATTACGCCACAGGCGTGTGACCAAATAGGTTCTCGCTTATGTTGGTCGCCTATAATTAACCATTAATTATAGAATGATCATGAGTGGCACCTAGTAGTACATCATGATCCCCAATTAATCGAAAGATCAGATTGATCCGTAACTATTTCTCAAACCCTTCAAGACAGCCTATAATGAATCGTATTCCCCTTTCATTCCTATACCCATCTATACCCACTTGATCTATAGTGTCGGGCCTCACTAGGTTGACTACGCCACACCTAGCCCAAGTATCATTTCTCATCCTACTGATTTCTAGTTATGCAGCATATATCCAAGAGTACCTTCTCTAGCCAAAGACTTTCAAAGACGAGACGAGAGGCCATGGGTATACATCTCCTCGCAAGGAGTGGTGAATTTATAGGTTATTCAAACACCTTCGATCACTTCACTTATGCCCAATCATCATCTGTCTACATCTCCTTAGAGATGCTTGCTTAAGATTTCAAAACATAAGTCTTCATGACCAAGATGACTAAGTCAAGTCAAAGGAACATCGCACTTAAGTTGCAATAAGAACTTCATTGACATATCTATATATGCAGAGAACCATATGAAGTTTTACAGCTGGTCACTCCAATGAACTAGTTACCATAACTAGCATCCACGATTAACTCCGGACATTACAATGTCTCCAGCCAGTGAGAATCAGCTGCTTGGATACACCAAGGAGTATACCTCGTGCTAGTCTCGACAGAATTGATGGTGTCTAAATCCATCAATTCATCGACTAGGGATAATTCTGATACATCACAATTACACATGTTGAGATACTCACTAGTTATGATCCAATCACAAATTCTCTCATGTTGTGAATCATATTGTGGGCATTCAGTAAATGAGTTTAAGATCTAATCAAATACATGAAAACATATATACTCAAATAGTCAATCTTTATTTATTATATAAATGGTTCAAACATAAGGCGATTGTCTTAGGACTTCTCTCATATATTACTAACAAACTCCCACTTGGCCTAATGCCAATCGCTACGGTATCCAATACCATAAGCTCTAACATGACCCTCAAACTTACTTTGAGGTAATGCCTTAGTTAAAGGATCCGCTAAGTTTTTTTTCAGTGGGAATCTTTTCGATTTATATTTCCTTCCTACTTATGATCTCTCTGATCAAATGATAGCGGCGAAGAACATGTTTGGATCATTGATGAGACCACATCAAGTTTTGAGATGAACTTCTTGATCCAAACCGCTTCCTTTGATGCTTCCAAAGCTGCAATGTATTCTACCTTAGTGCCAGAATCCGCTATAGTGTCAAGCTTGGAACCTTTCCAACTTATTGCGCCTCCATTCCAGGTGAATACATACCCAGACTGAGACTTGGAATCATCCTTGTATGTCTGGAAGCTGGCATCCGTATACCCGCGTATCACCATGTCCCCTTCTCTATATATTAGGAACACATCCTTACTTCTTCTTAAGTACTTAAGGATCGTCTTAATAGCCACCCAATGATCCGTTCCTGGATCAAACTGGAATCTACTCGTGACACTCAAAGCATACAATACATTGGGCCTCGTACATAACATAGCATACATGATAGATCCTATTGCGGATGCATAGGGAATCTTACTCATACAAATCCTCTCATCTTTTATGTGCGAACACATAGACTTCGAAAGGTGTATCCCATGCCTGATGGGTAGGAAACTTTTCTTGGATTCTAACATGCTAAACCTCTTTAGCACTCGGTCTATATATGTAGACTGCGAAAGACCAAGCAACCATTTCGATCTATCTCTATAGATCTTAATCCCGAGGATGTAGGTTGCTTCTCCCTGGTCTTTCATGGAGAATTTCTTGGACAACCAAATCTTAATCGACTGTAAGACAGAAACATCATTTCCTATAAGTAATATGTCATCGACATACAATACTAGAAACATGACTGCACTCCCACTAACCTTCTTGTACACACAAGGTTCGTCTGGATTTTGTGAGAAATCAAACTTTTTGATTGTCTCATCAAAACGGATATTCCAGCTTCTGGATGCTTGCTTCAATCCATAAATGGACCGTCGCAATTTGCATACCTTGGTTTTATCAACCGATGTGAAACCCTCTGGTTGTATCATATACATGTCCTCGAGTAGTTTTCCATTAAGGAAAGTTATTTTCACATCCATCTGTCATATCTCATAATCATAATGAGCCGCTATGGTTAGGAGCATCCGAATGGATTTAAGCATAGCAACAGGCGAATAGGTTTCATCATAATCAACACCTTGCTTTTGACGATATCCTTTTGCCACCAATCTAGCCTTATAGGTAATCACATTACCATCCATGTCGGTTTTCTTCGTGAAAACCCACTTGCACCCTATAGGCTTTATGCCTTCAGGTGGGTCGACCATGTTTCAAACTTTATTTTCATACATGGAATCCATTTTCGACTTCATGGCTTCAAGCCATTTGTCCCTTTCTGAACTTTTCAAAACTTCTTCATAATTGGTAGGCACCTCATCGTCAATGAGTAACACGTCGTTTGATTCACTTACGAGAAATTCATATCTCTCAGGAATGTTACATGTACTACCAGATCTGCGAAGATGTGGTGTCACAACAGGTTCAGTCGATGTCTCATCGCTGAGTCATCGGTCGAGGTGCTTGACTAGGTATCTCTTCAATGTCTACTGGAGTCTCTTGAACCTCCTCAAGTTCAACGACACTCCCACTATTTTCTTGCAAGAGAAACTCTTTCTCTAGAAACACAACATTCCTTGAAACAAACACCTTTTATTCCAAGGGATGATAGAATTGGTAACCCCTCGTTTCCTTATGGTATCCAATAAATAGACATTTATCAGACTTAGCATTCAATTTGTCTGACACAGTCTGCTTCACATAATTAGGACAACCCCATATCTTCAAGTAAGATAAATGAGGTTTCTTACTAGCCCATATCTCATATGGAGTAGTAGAGACTACCTTGGTCGGGACTCTATTTAACAAGTAAATAGTTGTCTGAAGTGCATAGCCCTAAAAGGACTTGGGAAGATTCGCGTGATTCATCATTGATTCGACCATGTCCAACAAGGTTCGGTTTCGCCTCTCAGATACAACATTAAGTTGTGGTGTATACGGCGGAGTCCATTGAGACAATATACCATTGTCCCTCAGATAATCAAGAAACTCTTGACTTAAGTATTCACCACCTCGATCTGATCGAAGTATTTTAATACTCTTGTCATGTTGTTTCTCTACTTCATTTCTGAATTCTTTGAACCTTTCAAAGGTTTCAGACTTGTGTTTCATCAAGAACACATACCCAAACCGTGAGTGATCATCGGTGAAGGTAATGAAGTAGCTATAACCTTCTAAGGTTTGAGTTGACATAGGTCCACATACAAGATGTATTAGACCAAGCAACTCTCCCACTGCTTCACCTTTTCCAAAGAAAAGGTAACTTAGTCATCTTGCCTTTTAAGCATGATTCGCATGTATCGTATGAATCCAATTCAAACGATTCCAGAATTTTACATCGGTGTAATTCGGATATGCGTTTCTTGCTCACATGGCCAAGACGACAATGGCAAATGTAGGAGTCTAATTGATTATCTTTTCAAGCACGCTTGTTGCTCGCTTCGATATTGAAAATGTCACTGGATATGTACAACGTATAAATACCATTACTTAAAGTTCCAGTCCCAAAAAGAATGTCATTCAAAGTTATGTAACAACAATTGTTACTAAAAGTTAAATGGTACCCATTTCTATTTAAACAAGAAATAGAAATGATGTTATTTATCAACGAAGAAACATAAAAGCAATTGTCCAGTTCTAAGACAAGTCCTATAGGGAGTTTTAATAAATACGTTCCGATGGCGAGTGCAGCAACCTTTGCTCCATTCCTAACATGTAAATTTGACTCTCCCTTGATGAGTCTTCTTCTATTCCTTAGCCCATGCATGTCATTACATATATGTCAGCCACACCCAGTATCCAATACCCAAGTGTCTGAGGAAATAGAATGATAATCAATAACGAATATATCTGAAGAAGATGGGGCATCTGATGTCTTATTTTTCTTTACAGACTCAAGATAAATCTTGTAATTTCTTCGCCAATGGCCCTCATTGCCATAATGACGGCAAGTGCCCTTTTGAGCTGGTTCTGCCTTTTTAGCCTTTTTCTTCTTCCCCTTCTACTGTTCCTTTAACTTCCTCTTAGAACCTTTTTTCGAGGAATCAACTAACAGCATCGTCCCCTGCTCATGCTTCTCAGAAGGCTCCACAGTCTTCAGCATGTTGAGCAGTATCACAGATGAACCTTCTTGCATCTCATAGGTGAAGAGGAGCTTGGAGACTTCGAACCTTTCGAATCTCACTTGCTCATCAAACAACTCATAAAGATGAAGGACTATGGTATGAGCATCCATATGCTCATGCTGCTTCTGTAGCTCGGGTACCATCGCAGCTAGCATGATGCAACTCACTTGCTCATAATCACTCACATGTTTCTGATGGGCCAACAATTGGTCCGATGTTGCATCATCACTAGGACGGGCGGGAAGAGATGCTTCGAGGACATACTCAAGCTTTTCCACCTTGAGAACAATTCTTAAGTTTCTAAGCCAGTCCAAGAAGTTCGACCCAATCAATTTATTCGAATCCAAAATGGAACGCAAATTCAAAGACATCATGATCAATCTTAGAAATACAAAACGAGCATATATGAGAAAATGATTTTAAAATGCATCAATATACATTTACAAAAATCTCATTCATTTTTCAATTCAAAACCTCAAAATCAATTCGAGATCGTAGGTCAATCTCCGAATGGGTCGATATCCAATATAGATAAGAACAACCTTGGAGAGAGCCCAACAAGTCATTCATAGCTAAGATGGTAGGTATCAACTATACCGATTGCATATCACGTATATGCAACTATCACAATGTGCTATCAACTAATTGAATGTTCACACATACATCGGGTTGTTAACACATTAACAAGTATGCATCATATGCATAGCGCCCAACTTCACCTCTCTTCACATCGACCTTGGAGTGAGTCCAACAAATCGATGCTCCAAGTTAGAGCCGACCCATTAATCGCGAAATAGTTTTAATATGGTTAGAGCGCATTCAACCAATTAGCCAGGCTTGGAGTGAGTCCAACAACCCAAACTAACGATTGACCTCTGACTCTTACCATATTAGAGTTAAACTATTCCAATGGTTTGAACATGTTCAGGTTCGAGCCGGGCTTGGAGTGAGTCCAACAACCCAAACAAGAAATAGAACTCTGGTTCTAATCATATTAATGGAAGGTGTAGGCTTTAATATTGTATAAGGGTTTTAAAGTCTCATCCTCTTTACATGCAAATAACTATTATCTACATGGCATGACATACATGACATACATCTACATGTTACGACACACATGGCATAATGATATGCATCTAATGCAATTACATGGCATACAATTATGGCATGTACTTAATTTCCTTATATGTCATAACTATTTATGGAAATAAAATATATTTAAGATTTGATTCCCAAAATCAAATCATGATTAAATTAGGAAACAAATTTCCAAATCTAATTACATATTTTATTTATGGAAGGTCTCAATTAAAGAAAGTCAAATTTAATTTAGGAAACAAATTTCATAAATTGTCAAAACTATTTATGGAAAGCAAATCATAATTAAATTAGGAAATAAATTTCCAAATATAATCAAATATTTTTATTTATGGAAAATGATAATTTCCATAAATACTTCTAACTTTCCAAAAGTAGAAGATTTCCATAAATACTTATAGACTTCCAAAATTAGAAAATTTCCATAAATACTTCTAAACTTCCAAAAGTAGAAAATTTCCATAAATTCAATTACAACTATCGCAAAATAATTTTATGATTATGTCGAAACACAACTTGGGCTCTGATACTACTTGTTGGGTTTCTGGCACCACGGCGAGTGTGTGTTTGAATATGTTTCGTAAACATGTGGACAGCGAAAGAATTAAAAAGTAATAAATCTAATTTATTACAACACACACATCACACGCATTCATAGTACAACATGTGTAGACATAATCGTAAATTCAAATTTTGTAATAAAGGAAATTACTCTACGTATACCTGACATATCACGTGTAGTGGGAAAGGCATCAACCGGAGCAACTCTCGCTAGAATCGCCTCTATCCGTATCCACGCCGAGTATCATCGGGATGACTTCACAAAGTCATGAGCCTCGTCTTCATACGAAGTCACTAGCCTCGTGTCAAAGATGATGTGATCGAGAGAAGATCACAATCCGAATCAAAATTTGGATTCAAAAATGAGTCCCCAAAACTAGCTTCTCCGGAGAGGTATTCGTCAACCGTTTGACGAATCCTTCATCCTCCACCTATGAGGATTACCGAAGATTGAATCCCCGGCAAGGTAGCTGCTGTCGGAGCTAAACGCCGGAGGAGTGGCCAAGGTAAGTCACCGGAACCAAGGAAAGTCACCGGAGGAGTGGCCGGCAGTAGCTGTAACGCCCGTAAAATTCCTAGCAAATTTTATAAGAATTTTTGCATGATTATAATAGGCTTTTATGTGGCCTCTTTCAAAAATAAAAGAGAATAGAGCAAAAAAAGGATGCATGGCCAAGGTTCGAACCCCGAACCTCCAAGCATGTAGCTAAACCTTAGGATGCATGTGATAACCAGAAGCCTAGCAGGGGTGTGCTGTTAGAAGGGTAAGGGAAAGGATACATGAGGGTAGGGGAGGCGAAGGGACACCTTCACTTAGAATAAATAGGAGTAAGTGAAGAGGCAAGGGAACAACAAGTCATTTTCTTCTTCCTTCTTCTTCCTCCACCGAAACCACTCCTCTCCTTCTTCCATTTTCGAAAGCTCAAGGAGAAAAAGGAGGCCTTGTCTTGGCACCAAGGGTATATCTCTTATAGTAAACCAAGCGAGAGGAAGTAAGTAATCCCCTCACCTGCATTACAAGTTGCTTCGAGTGTTTGATTTTTTAAAACCTCCCTTAAAGGTTTCGGCCATGTCCAAGAACTAGGGTTAGGAAGAAATTTCAAGCCCCTCTATGGTTGCTAAAAATCCCCCATGTTCGGTAGTATGTGATGGTATTGGTTACCATCCTTAAAACATGCTTATGCTTATTAATGATCTTTCATGCCATGATATATATATATATATGATGTTGACATGATGATAGTTAGACTTTGTGTTAGTATGTTTGAGTGTTTGATTTTTGATTTCTTAAAAACCTCCCTTAGAAGTTTCGGCCATGTCCAAGAACTAGGGTTAGGAAGAAATTCCAAGCCCCTCTATGGTTGCTTAAAATCCCCCTTGTTAGGTAGTATGTGATGGCATTGGATACCATCCTTAAAACATGCTTATGTTTACTAATGATCTTCCATGCCATGCTATATATATATACATGACGTTGACATGATGATAGTTAGACTTCATGATAGCATGATTTGTTTATTCCACTACCTTATGTCCATATTAATTGTACTAATGTATGCTTATGTTATGTTCATTGCATCATGATGTACACGCTTATGTTTCATGTCCACTAGGGGCACACCTACGTTATGCATGGCTTAAGTATGTATGATGAAATGCCTAAGAGATGCTTCCCTATGAATGGGGACTAAAATCACTCTTTATGTTATGACAAGGAACATGATATGCTATTTTACTTTTGTATGGTTTGTACCGGACCCTAGAAAGGTCCATGGGATGGGCTCCTACGTGCCCCTAGGTCGATGGTCATAGTACGGACCTAGTACGGGATGGGCTCCTAAGTTGCCCTAGGTCAACGGTCGTAGTATGGGCCTAGTACACTAGTAGGTTCGGATTAGCTACCTCGGATCTATTTAGGGATGCACGCAAAATGATGTATGTTGTACAATGTCGGGCCCTCATGTTGAGATTTATGTTTAAGTACTTATAAAATACATGTTTTCAAAGAACATCTTGCATATACCCATTTCATGTCTATGTGATTATCATATTTTTATGAATTCTAGTCCTATGTCCCTAAATGATTATGTCACGACTTTTATATGAATGCTATGCCTATATGTTGTCTAGATTAACATGTCACTATTTGTATGAATTCTAGTCCTATGTCCCTAAATGATCATGTCACGACTTTTATATGAATGCTATGCCTATATGTTGTCTAGATGAACATGTCACTATTTTTATGAATTCTAGTCCTATGTCCCTAAATGATCATGTCACGACTTTTATATGAATGCTATGCCTATATGTTGTCGAGATGAACATGTCACTACTCTATGTCTAATCCCTGATGTATGGCTTTTGTGAGTAGGAAAGGATCTTACTAAGCCTATGTGCTTATAGTTTCATATTTCCCTTGTACTGCAGAAAAGGGTAAAGAATGGCTAAACTAAAGAGAGCAGCAGGAGGGGCAAAGTGTGTGGCAATGGCATGGTGGAAGAGATCTGTTTTATATTCCAAGACTTATGCATGTTCTAAAGTTTTGCATGTTAATTGTTAAGAGTTGATCACTACTTGATGTTTTGATGGTTGCTACTTGGTGTTAACTTAGACTTGTTTTGAGGGTTTATACTTGATGTGAAACTATACTCGTTTTGTTTTATGAAACCTTGGCATGTTAAACACTTGATTTAGTTAAAGAATTGCTAAGAACCTTCTTATCCTGATTGAATTGTTAGGTGATAGAGAACTATGTACCTAGATGATACTTTGAATTCCTCATTGATGTCCATGTACTCTATACTTGTATTTAGGCTCCTATAACTCCATTATGTTGATTATCATGGACTTGAACCAAGTAGTGTCCTTTATGAAATGATTATGCATGCTTAGTAGTCCACCTCCTACTCATGGTATACTATAAGTTGCAGTTAAAAGAGCATGTAAAGTATGGCAAGAAAAGCTTTAACCAATTATACCCATGCATGTTAAGCATACTCCTGAGGTAAATGTTCACTATATAGTTAAGAATGTAGAGATATTTGCATGGTTGAAGGTAAATGCATGTTCCATTTTTCTTAAGTTTAAATTCTTCCCAGATATGCACGCATGTATGTTCAACATACACGCCTTCCTCTCCCTCTAGATTATGAGAAGGGCGGGCGTGTGATAGATCGGACGCGTGAAGGGTGGACGCGCAAAATGTCAAGGTGTGGAACCCTTGGGCGGCGGCATGGAGAAGAGAGGGAGAGGGTGGCTAAGCTTTCCAACACCAAAAGTTATCAACGAAAAACCATTAAGCCATATTTTTATAGAGAACACATTCTCCTAACGGTTATTGGTTCATAACCAAAACCCGTTAACCCGCTCAAATAACTTAAGTTAAAATAAACCAAACCGCGTTGGTCTATTTTAAGTTAAAACGAACCGAACCAACTTTTTGTTCATTCGTTTAAAACAAACCAAACTCCTTTGGTTTATTCTTCACCATTGGATTAGAACCAAACTAATTTGGTGTAATGCCCGTAAAATTTCTAACAATTTTACAAGAATTTTTTTATGATTATAATGGGTTTTATGTGGGCCCTTTCAAAAATAAAAGAAATAGAGCCAAAAAGGGATGCATGGCCCAGGAATTGAACCCCAAACCTCTAGTGGATAGCTAAGCCCTAAGATGCATCCAATAACCAGAAGCCTAGCAGGGTTGTACTATTAGAAGAATATGGGAAATGATAGATAAGGGTAAGGGAGGCTAAAGGACACCTTCAAGTGAATAAATAGGGGAATGAGGAGACATGAGAAATCAAAGTTGGCATCCTCTCCTTCTCTTCTTCTTCCTCACCGAAACCCTACTCTTCCCCTCTTCCATTTTCCAAAAGCTAGCCAAGCAAGAAGAAGGCTCTAGGTTTGGCATCCCTTAGGGCATTTTCCAACTATTAACAAAGCGAAGGATGTAAGTATTCCCTCACCTGCATACAAGTTGTTTCGATTGATGTTATGATGTAAATCCCTTCATGAACCATTCGGCCAAGACCCCTCCTTGTGCTCTCCATGATAAACCATGCTATACCTTGTATGAATATGATTATGATAGTTTGCTAGATATGTTTGGTTAAGTTTTTGATCTTAAAAACTCCAAGAAACTTTTGGCCAAAACCATTCCTTGTGCCCTCCATGATGATCCATGCTATACCTTGTATAAATATGATGATGATAGGTTTCTAGATGGGTTTCGTTAAGTGGTTGGTCTTCAAACCCTCCTAGGACTCTCGGCCAAGCCCCTTTGGACCCCTAATGTGTTTTTCTATGCCATGCTCTAGATGAGTTCATGATATGTTTTGATGTTAGATGAAGATAACATGTTCTATGCTAGGCTTTAAATGAGTTCATGCCATGTTTTGATGTTAGATGAAGATAACATGTTCTATGCCATGCTATAGATGAGTTCATGCTATGTTTTGATGTTAGATGAAGATAACATGTTGTTAGCTAACCTAGATTTAAGTGGTTGATCCTTTAAGTTCCTTGAACTATTCGGACAAGACCCATTTAGGTCTATTATGCTATGATCTATAAGTTGTCATGCTATGTTATGAATATAGATGAAGGTAACATGTTGTTAGCTAACCTAAATTTAAGTGGTTGATCTTTTAAGTTCCTTGAACCATTCGTCCAAGACTCATTTAGGTCTATCATTCTATGATCTATAAATTGTCATGCTATGTTTTGAATGTAGATATAGGTAACATGTGAAAGCTAAGCTAGATTTAAGAAATGGATCTTAGGTTTTCTTGAAACTTTTGGCCAAGACTTATCTAAACTCCTAAGTGCCTTCCATGCCATGCTTTATATGTGAAAGAATTAATATGTGGTTAGTTAGATCATATATAAGTTGTTTAGGGTTTAAAACTTTGGTAGAACTCCATGAAGTTTAGATCACTCCATGTATACTTGTTCATGATGTTTATGTCATGCCCTATATGTGTGTGATGTTAACATGATGTTAAGGAGTCCTTGCTCTAGCATGATTGGTTTATGTCACTACCATATGTCTATGTTAATAGTAGGGATGCATGATAAATTTCTGCTCATTACCTTGTTAAATGTATGATCATGTTATGCTTATTGCCATGTGAATTGTGTGAATGTATGATATGTTATAAAGAAGGAACTTGATATGTATGAAAAGAATATGATATGTTATGAAGAAGGAATATGATATGTTATGAAAAGAAAAAATGATATGTTATGAAGGAACATGATATGCTACGAAGAAGGAACATGATATGCCATGATAAGGAACATGATATGTTTATGAAAAGAAATATGATATGTTATGATATGAAGCATGATATGTATTTTACTTTCTGCATGGCTTGTACCAGACCCTAACAAGGTCCAAAGGGATGGGCTCCTAAGTTGCCCTAGGCCGACGGACATAGTACGGGCCTAGGATGGGCTTCTATGTTATGATTGCCCCTAGGTCGACGGTCATAGTACGGACCTAGTACGGGATGGGCTCCCAGATGCCCTAGGCCGACGGTCATAAGTACGGGCCTAGTATGAGCTTCTATGTTATGATGATGGCCCCTAGGTCAATGGACATAGTACGAGCCTAGTAACCTAGTAGGTTCGGGATTAGCTACCTCGGGTCTATTTAGGGATGCGCGCTATGATGACGATGATGTGGTACAATGTCGGGCCCAATATGTTAAGATTATGTTTAAATACCTATAATATATGTTTTCAAAGAGCATCCCGCATATATCCTTAGTTCATGTCTAGATCATTATGATGTTATATGCATGTTATGCTTATGTTTATATGCATGTTATGCTTGCTTATGTTCTTGTATGTCTATATGTATGTTATGCTTACTTATGTTCTTGTATGTCTATATGCATGTTATGTTTGCTCTTGTTCTAGATGTTTACATGAATGTTATGCTTATGTTCGGGTATGTTATATGCATGTTATGTTTGCTTATGTTCTTAGGTGTTTATATGAATGCTATGCTTATGTTCTGGTATGTTATATGCATGTTATGCTTGCTTATGTTCTTGTATGTTTATATGCATGTTATGTTTGTTTATATGTCGTTGTATGTTTATATGAATGTTATGCTTATATGTGTTATATGATCATGTCACTACTCTATGCTTAATGTTTGACGTATCATTTTTGTGAGTATGACAGGATCTTACTAAGACTATGTACTTATAGTTTATGTTCCCTTGTACTGTAGATAAGGGTAAAGGGTGGCAAAACTAAAGGGAGCAGCAAGAGGGGCAAAGTGTGTGTGGTAGTGGCATAGTGGAGGAGATCTGTTATGTTTCCTTATGCATGTTTTTCTTTTATGAACTTGAACTAAATACTTATGAAATGATGATGCATGC